>JAKTRH010000004.1:0-306456 GCA_030579575.1 Sporopachydermia lactativora | reverse complement strand
TTTATTCTTTTATTCTTTTATTCTTTTATTCTTTTATTCTTTTATTCTTTTATTCTTTTATTCTTTTATTCTTTTATTCTTTTATTCTTTTATTCTTTTATTCTTTTATTCTTTTATTCTTCTTCCTTTTCTTCCTCCTCCCTACATCCTACATCCTACAACCTCCTCCTACTCTTATACTCAATCAAATTAATCTCTTATTGATCCCGTAATCAATTCAATTCCTTCCCTCATAATTCCTTCCCTTACATAGTCGTAAAATACCGCTAGTATTACCAGATTTCCACCCCTGCCAACCGTTTATTGTTCAGTCATCCCGCCGTTCAACTACTTTACCGTTCTGCCCGACTTTCTCGTCCTCTTTCTCCGGTTCCGTCCCGCTAGGCTGAGCGGCAGCCGTTTTAGGTGCCGTTTTAGGTGCCGTATCGCCTACACTGGACTGTAAAGCACTACAGGGAACACCGTGGAGGACTCCACCAGCGTCTATAAGCTCTCTTGTGGCGCTGAAAGCTTTACAATCACTGGCAGCTCTGTCTACGCCATAAGAATCTGGTTTAATTATACGTAAAGCGGCCCAAAACTCCGAATCGTGACTATCTGAGACGCAATGGGCTAATTGGTGACACAGAACGTCTTTTACAGACTGGTAATCACGGAATCCGCCGCCATCGGCTTCAGAATTCCGAAGAACCAATCGGATAACTTTGCCCCGTCCTTCGTTCATGCCGAGTTGATTTGTCGGGTTCTCCGCCGGGTCAATTTCTGTGAGCAGGCCGACGCGGATGTTAAGCCGAATTAGTCCCCTGGATATTTGTGGATCTGATGCTAGACTTTCCAAGAATGTTTGTGCAGCTTCTGTAGTCTCCTCATCAGGTAACGCCACAGAACGAAGTACCGAGAATGGATGATGCCGGCCCGGACGGAACAGCCGCCGACGGTGACGCATACGGTAGAGCATTTGTGTCTTGTGTAATGATTTTATATCCTTCGGAGTTGTACCAAACAACTTCAGCTTCCGATTCCCTGGTTCAAGCAGTTCATAAACCAGGGGAGACGTGTCTTTAACAGGTTTCCCAGATGATACCATATCGTCATTGCTTATGTTTAGTCCTCTTTGGTCTGAATTGTTGAGTTGATTTAGAATATCATTAGGAAGTCGTAGAATACCAATTTTAGGGGCAATCAGTTTCTGAAATTCCACAGGGATCTCTGTTAACTCTTCAATACGCAACTGCAACTGCAGTATCGTTGTGTTGATCGGAATACCTTCGATGTTGTAGTTATGACCACGGAAGTTTACCTGACACCGAAACGACGTTGAGCCGTTTTCCGAGCAGTTCTGTGGTTCGGGGAACTTCGGAGTTTCGGCGTTGGGGCAAAATTGAATACTTGTCATTATTAGAATTAATTAATTTTTTGTGGATTATTGAATTAGATTAAACGCCGAGATTTATTCGGTACCACAAATACAAAATTTGTGCTTTCGTTGATATTTGATGACACAAATAACCCCTTCTCCTTTGTAAACTGATTGTCAGGCAACTCCTAACTCTACCGCAGGACAGTCACACAATTAGTGTTTGCTCTGCTCTCACCTTCGAACGAGCCTGGATGGACGGCAATGGTTGGAATGTTTGTACGAAATATCCGCTCAATAACCTGTTATATTCTCCTGCACAAGCCTGGGTAACCATCGCCACTCCAGCCTGTTGCCAGGAGGAAAAGAGGGCGCCCCAAAACGGCTTATCAGAGGGTACCGTAAAGTCGGTTATGTCACGAGACGAATGCGTGACAAGAGTGGTGCTACGCATTAGTAAGACATGATGCATAATGTCACAATGTCAGGGATGAGTTTCAACCTGACAAGGGAGTAATGTGAGAAATGTGATTATAAATGTAGAGAAAATAATTTATTTACACGATTTAATAATACTACGATCAGAACTACATATTTTTACTTCAGTCTGCGCTACCGGTACCGTCATTCGCATTCTTCTGACTGGCCCGACAACCCCGGATATTCATAGGACTTACCGTTTCGGTCAGAACCTAACTTTAACCCGACATCGCGTCTCCCTCCGGTCCTCGGAGTCCAGGATGAGAGCCGAAGTTACAACCGAAACTTTTTAAAGCACAAAGAAGCGTTTGTGCCTCCGAAACCAAAACTATTTGTCAATACTACATTAACCTGCCGATCAGTCCATTTCTGCGCCTCCCGAGGCACATAGTTACAGTCAAATTCCTCAGTTAAATTGTCTAAATTAGCCGTAGGAGGCAGAACGTTCTAAATTCGGTTAATTTCACTTCCGATCCGCATTATTCCACTTCATTCCGCTCTATTCCGCCCCATTTCCAAATCTCTACTCACCTCCTGTAAAGCCTTGATAGCTATAATACTCTCCACACTGCCTGCAGCGCCCAGTAAATGCCCCAAAGCTCCTTTACTGCTACTGACATTGATTTCCCCCGGTTTGCTCCGCTCCCCGACCAACAACGCCTGTTTCACCGCTAAACTCTCCACTGCATCCCCAATTTGCGTTCCAGTAGCATGCGCGTTCACGTAATCAACCGCATCACCTCTCACTCCAGCCTGACGAAGTGCACTATTCATTGCAGCTACTGCGCCACGCCCAGACGGATGTGGCGCAGTAATATGATACCCATCAGCGGAAACTCCGTACCCACTCACCTCGGCAAGAATCTCCGCTTTCCGCTCTAAAGCCCTGTCCAGCGATTCCAATACTAAAACCCCACTGCCTTCTCCCATTACAAATCCATTTCTATCCCGATCAAAAGGCCGAGATGCCCGCGATGGCTCGGAATTGAAAGCGGTACAAAGAGATTTCGCCCTGGCAAACCCGGCTAGCGCCAGCGGATGTACCGCAGATTCCGCTGAGCCACAAAGCATAACGTCAGCGTCTCCATACTGTATAAATCGGAACGCATCCCCGATAGAATGAGCCCCGGTAGTACAAGCCGTGGCAGCGGAGTGGTTCGGCCCGTATAAGCCGAAGCGGATGCTTACGTTTCCGGCTGCCATGTTACCGAGGAAGCGCGGGATGAAAAGCGGTTGAACTTTCCGGTAATTCTAGCAGTTAGTAAGCAGGAAGAGTGAATATTTTTACTAGAGGGATTTACGATGAATTTTCATTGAATTTATACTAATGTTTCTTCAATTTCCATCAAAAATTCCATTCATATTCCGTGGATTTACACCAGAATAGAAATTCGTCATTTTAGTGGAAAGAAAATATAATTTTTACCCGAATTCGGCATAAACTCGGCATAAACTCGGCATAAACTCGGCAAACTCGGCATACTGCATTCAGAACCATACCACAAATTCAATTTTGTGCCTCTTAAACCCCCGGAGTACCGAAAATTCCATCATTCAACCCGCTTTAACCATCCATCCTATCACTACTTACCCCCTCATTAAAAGCCACAGAATTCCGATACACATCTTCAAAAGAGCCGATGCTCGAGCCGATACAAACACCGAACCGACTCCGTTCCGCTTCCGACAACTCCGTCGGATCAATCTCGGCATTCCCGAGTGCCTCAATCGACGCGGCAATGGCGTATTGTGCAAATTTACCTAATCTTTTCGCTTCCGAAGGCGTGACGTACTTTTCCACGTCCCATTCGCCGTCTTTCTTGCCCACGGGCACAATTCCGACGACTCGGCTCGGAATTGTGGCAAATTGAGCCGCTTCTGTGTCAGAAACCCCCGGAATATCCGCAGTAGATCGAATCCCCGTTTCTCCGTTCACTAGTCTGTGCCACATGGTGCGTACGCCTACTCCGAGCGGCGTTACGGCGCCCATGCCGGTTACGACGACGCGGCGGGGGATCATTGTGGCTGAGAATTGAAGCTCGGATGTATTTCGGAGGCTGGAATGACGAATTTGTGGCTTCCGAGGCGGAGTTCGGAGTTTTCAAATCCTCGGCTATCGGATTTTTCAGTATAATGAAAATGTGGAGAATATGTGATTACGTAAATAGTGATTACGTAATAGTTGTTTATAAACATGGATTACGTAATCATATATTGGCACGGATATACTCCGTTCCGTTCCGTTCCGCTCCGTTCCGCTCCGTTCCGTTAAAGTACAACTTAAATAATACTCAATATATTATGCACTACAATGCTGCGCCTCTTTTTTCCTCCATCTCGGCTCCTTTTCCCCCACAACTCACATCTCCTTTCTACTTATTCATAACATCCACATACCGATTCCGCGCGCCTTTCTTAGCCTTCCGCGCGCCACTCGGCGGCGGCGCGACGCTCAGCAAATCGTCGAGTCCACCGGTTAGCGGCGGCTTCGCTGCAGGAGGCTTTGCGCCTCCCGGCGGGCCAGGCGGCCCTGGAGGGCCGGGCGGCTTTGGTGAAGGCCCAGGAGGCGCAGCAGCTCCGGAATTCCCAATTGGTCTTCCAGCCTCATTCTGCGCCTCATTTGCCCTGGCCTGAGGCGCAGGTTTCGCCGGTTTCGCCGATTTCCCCATTTTCGGAGGCGGCGGCGGAGTTGGCGCAACCTGTTCCTCTAATGGGATGTCTTTATTTACCCATCTTTTCAGATTTTCATCATAATAAAAATGATTTTCTTCTCCGAGTTTTGCTTTGTAAACTTTCGGCTCTTTGTTTGTGTCTTTCCGAAGCCATCCGAACCATCCTTTAGTTTCCTTTTTCTTTTCTTTCGGTTTCTCCTCATCGGAATCTTCCGCTTCCGCTTCTCTTTCCTTTTCCTTTTCTCGTTCCCGCTCTTCTCGTTCCCGCTCTTCTCTTTCCCACTCTTCTTCTCTTTCCGCTTCCGCTTCTCTTTCCGATTCTTCCGGCTCAGCCACCGGTGTGTACGCAGAACCAAATCTAGGAGGCCGAGGAACGCCACCACCAGAGCCGAATTCGGCTCCAAATCGGGAAACGCCACTCACTATCGGCTCGGCATTTACCGGTGTCATACCGAAAGCTTCCGGATCCGTCCAATCGTCGGATGCAGTGGCTGAAGCCGCAGCAGATTCCGCTTCCGCTTCCGCTTCTCCTTCCGCTTCGGCGTCTGCCTCGTCTGCTGCGCCACTTTCAGTTCCTTCTTCTTCCGCTTCTCCTTCTAAAGCATTTCCATGTGACTTTTCAGCCTCCGGAGGCGCCACCGGCGTGTATCCGCCGAATCCTCCGTAGCCACCGTAGCTTCCGTATGCCGGATATGCGGGGTAGGCGGGGGTGGCTGACGGCGTTCTTTGTGGGGAATCTGCCGGAGTTTCCATCGGAGTTTCCATCGGAGTTTCCATTGGGGTTTCGGCAGTTTCGGAAGTTTCGGTGGTTTCAACTGTTTCGGCAGTTTCGGCAGTCTTCCAACTCTCAGATGGCTCAATAGGTGGCGCAGCAGCCTTCATGTGTGGCGCATTGTTTCCTAATTCACTCATCTGCGCCACATTTGCATTTGTCCCAATAGTTTCCGTCGGTGGCGCATAACGGCTGGGCTTCTTTTTCAATCTCGGCTCCACAAAACTCATAGCATACGCGTTCTTCGGTGGCGGCCGAGCCACTGCGCCACTTACTGCGCCACTAACTGCGCCACGAGTCGCAGGACTCACAGCGGGCGACGGCGCAGGCCATTCGGGCCGGTCGGCTGCATCGGGCGTTGCCAGCCGCCCCGCTCGGGCCACTGGTGCCCCACCAACCCCTCCGACCCCGCCAACCCCTCCATAGCGGGGTAAATCAACCACAGAAGCAAATGGCCCCTCCTGCGGCTCCCGAGGCCGCATTTCGCCGAAATCCACAGCCGATTGACTGCGCAAAACGGAAACGGCTCGGGATTCGGAAAACCGTCGGAACCTTTCGTCGTCGGCTTCCGACTGTTCCGCGGGTTCGTCTCCGGCAATGAATTTTGCAAAACTCTTATCGAAGCGGCCCCACATTCGGTCAATCATTGGACGGCTTTTATTTTGTGATACAGATAATTGCTGCGCCACGTCAGCCACTTTGGATTCCAAATTGGGATCAAGCAGCCCCTTTGTAGCCACCCGGATTTGTGCAGTTAAAGTTTCGGCATATTTAGCTGCTTGAGCCACTGCGCCACATTCTGCCAAAACAAGCAAATGGTGTAATTTATACCGAAGCAACGCCACACTCGGACCGCCACCGGCGCTAACTGTGGCGTATTCGTATACTTCGGCAAATCTTACTCCGTCTACATCAACAGCGGAATATCCTGCTGCGCCACTGAACAGCAAAGCCACCTGCGCCTCTAATGGCACTCCAGCCACAGTGAAACAAGCCTGAGCCGCTTCGGGCCGCTGTTCAGCCACCAAAATTCTCCCGATCGCCTCGGCAGGTTCTCGGCATGTGGCGCAGCCAGCCAAAACCGCCGTCGCCACAGCTTCCAACCCGTGGCGGGCGAGCCACTGACGGCCCGCTGGTGTGGCTGCTTTCGCTTCTACGGCGGGTTTCCCGATTCCGGCAAGGATATCGAAAACGAGGCGCAGGAGTTGAACGTTTTCGTTAGTCACGCCACCTGCTAAGCCACCTGCTGCGCCACTCAAACTATTTTCAGGGAAAATCCCATCTAAAACAGTCTTACAAACAGAAAACCAAGCCTCCGGGCCAGCCACAGACGCCAAAATCAACGCCAACGGCCACTGCCGAGACGCCACCGCGTGGCTCAGCGCCGATGCCGCTCCGTCGGGCTGCTGCAGTAAATCCACAAACGCCCGAGCCGCTGGCTCCTTCGGCTCGGGGAATTCCATCGATTCGGCCCTGTGCCGCCCGACGGCGTGCATAGTGAGCGCTGCTGCGCCACCAGAACTCCGTACATTCTTTAGACCTCCGCGCAAGGCTTCCGCTAACTCGGCCCGAACTTCCGGCGCTAGGAAATCAATTTTCCCGTTTTGCGCCACCACAATTTTCAGAACTGCCGCCAAAACTTGTTTGTGGTAGTTCCTTTCTGTACTACAAATCTCCTGTGCCGATTTCTCCTCCACAAACTTCTCTAGCCATTTCTCCACTTCTCGGCGTTTTGCTCTTACCGTTTTCGGCCCGGAAATCAACGGACCGGGCCATCCGGCTCCACAAATATCATCTAAAGGCACAGAAAGAATCTCAGAAGAGGAAACAACCCGTACTGCCGCTGGCTGATCGTACATTGTGCCGTAGTTAACCGGCCGGAACGGCACAACCACTACCGCTTTCGGGCCGAACCCCCAACGGAAAATCGGGAATTGCCGTTTTAGGAGAAGTTCCGGGTGCGCCAGTGGCGGCGACGGCTGCGGAACGCGCGGAACCCCGGCATTTACGGAATTTACGGAATTTACAGAGTTTCCTACGTTAGAAGTGTGGCGCAAAGGCGGATGCGCCGGCGGATGAGTGCCGGCGGCGTCCGGATGGCCCGTCATGTCTACAATTCCGCCGAAAGCGCTGAGCGACGGCGCGGGGCGCAATTGTGGCGCTCCAGGGACGTAAGGGTTAGAAGTTTTAGATGATTGTGGCGTATTAATAGGCCTAGCCGTCGGTGGCGTAGCCGAGCCGACTTGTGGCGCAGCAGGCCGAGTCGCCGCGTTCGAGTATCCACGTGACTGCCGTGGCATCGGCGGCGACACGCGCGTCGCTGCGGGACTCCCGGGGAACATGGGCGCCACCGCTGCGGGCCGTGGCGGCGAAAACGGGATATCCTGTGGCAGTTGCGGAGGCGCAGTGGCCACCTGAGCGTACGGATTGATCTTTGGAGGCGCAGCCGGTTGTGGCGCAGGGCTATGAAGCCGTGGCGCCAATGGGGAAGTCGGAGTGGCTGAAAATCCGGCCGCAGTGGCTGGTTTTGCACTTCCGACGGCCTGCTGGGTGAGAATCGGCGCTGGGACGACGCGGGCGTGGTGTTTCGGCACGGGGATCGTCGGGAGTTCTTCAAAGAAGGATCTGGCGGGTTTTGCCGATGCCTGTGGTGGCGCAGCAGGCGGCTGTGGCGCAGCAGGCGCAGTAGTGGTGCCCGAAATGGTGTAAGGCATAGCAGAAGCGGCTAAAGCGGCTGTGGCGGCCGGTGGCGCAGCAAACTGTTGACCTCCCTGGAGTGGCTGAACGCCGTAAACTGTTGGGGGCGCAGGCACTGCTGCTGCGCCACCTGTTGGGACGTAACGGGCCGAAATGGAAGATTTGCGGTCAACTGATGCGGGGGAGAACGCTGAAGACAGCTGCTGCGCCACAGGCTGAGCCACAGGTTGAGCCACAGGTTGCCCGATTGGTTGTCCTATTGGCTGCGCCGCTAGCTGAGCCACTGGCTGCGCCACAGGCAAATCGTCAGCCACAGTGAAATCATCGGGCAAAAGATCGTCGTCTTCGGCAAGGAAATCAAACGTCGGCTCGGCTGAGCCACCGCGGGTTTCGGGCATTTGTTCCGCCAGTTCCTGCGGGAGATCTTCAAGCGGTTCGTCCAGGAAACTGAGATCCGGTGCAGGTTTTGTGGCTGGGGCGGCGGGAGGATTTGCCGAGACTTCCGATGGATCTGTGGCGAGTTGATCGAAAAAGCTGTCGTCGGAATTACTGAAAAGGTCATTTGGTGGCTGAGATTCGGGTAATTTTGGCTGCGCCTCAAACAAATGTGGCTGAGCCTCCGGTACTTCCGACTGCGCCACAGGGACGCCGATCGGCCAGCTATTACGGCTAAAAAAATCATCCTGCGGACTGTCGGGAAACACAGCGCTGAGCCGCGTCGGCTTAGCCACCGGTGGCGGTGTGGCGTCGGCCCGCACAGTCACATGCACGTCTGGGATGATCATGTGCTCGCTGAGTCCTACGGGGGCGTCGTGCGCCACAGCGTCGGCGATTTCCCTTTCCACTTCCGGGTTGAGATCTTCTGGGTTAGCTGGAAGTGTGGCTGAAGCTTTGGCTGAAGCTGTGGCTGAGTTTATAGGAGTTTCAGATTGTGGCGCAGTTTCGGTTGTGGTATCCGCAAGGGTTTCCTCTTTCGGTTCTACGGGGGCTTCTACGGGGAGTTCCTGTGGCTCAGCTGTTGAATCAGGGGTGGCTTCTTCAGTAGCTTCTTGTGGCGCAGGAGAAGTCATTTGAGATTCAACTTGTGGCGCAGAAGAAGTTACGTGAGGCTCTTCCTGTGGCGCAGCAATCAAATTGAGAGTGGCTTCCGTAGTAGCTTCCTGTGGCTCAGATTGTGGCTCAGCTGGTGGCTCAGATTGTGGCGCAGTTGGTGCCATTTGAAGCCCTTCCTGTGGCGCAGTCATCAACCCTGAAAAGAATTCATCGGTGGCTTCCTGTGGCGCAGTTGAAGGAACTTCAGGCTCATCCTGTGGCGCAGTCGTCAACCCTGATGTGATTTCCTCCTTAATTTCTTGTGGCGCAGCAGGTGGCGCAACAGGTGGCGCAACAGGTGGCGCGGTTGTCCAACCTGCCGTGCTTTCCTCCGTGATTTCTTCCGCAATTTCTTCAGTGGATTCCTGTGGCGCAGCTGATGGCTCAGTTGAGGAATTTTGAGGCTCAGCTGGTGGCGAAGTTACCAAATCGGAAATAATTTCCTCCTTAGTTTCTTCAGTATTCTCCTGTGGCTCAGCCGGTGGTGCAGTCAAAGTGATTTCCTCCGTGGATTCCTGTGGCGCAGTCGTCAATCTTGAAGAGATTCCCTCCTTGATTTCCTGTGGCTCAGCTGGTGGCGCAGATGCCAAATCGGAAATGATTTCTTCAGTGGATTCCTGTGGCTCAGCCAGTGGTTCCTTTTGTGGTTGCTCTTGTGGCTCAGCTGGTGGCTCAACTTGTGGCGCAGTTATGAAATCAGAACCGATTTCTTCATTGGATTCCTGTGGCTCAAATTGTGGCTCAGCTGCTGGCACAATCGTCGAACCTAAAGTGGTTTCCTCGGTGGCTTCCTGTGGCGCAGTTGATTCCATTTGAGGCTCAGCTGATGGCTCAACCTGTGGCGCAGTCGTCAATTCTACATTAATCTCTTCAGCAGCTTCCTGTGGCGCAGTCGTCAAATCGGAAACAATTTCTCCCGAAACTTCAGCTGCGCCTCCAATTGAAACGCTCGGATCAATTGTGGCTGAGCTGACATCCAAATTATCACCTGCGCCTCCAACGTCAGCGGATTTCACCGCCTTCGCGGCTTTCTTTTTCGTATTCTTCCGATTCTTCTTCGCCATGGCGTTCACACAAGTCTTCTGAGCCTCCAGACAAACTTCTATGTTCCGCTTCGGCGTGGATGCAAATCTTTGTGTAATGGAAGTTCCGATTCCGTTGATTCCGTTGATTCCGTTGATTCGGTTGAATTTGTCGGAATTGCCGAGCCGTCGGAATGCCAAGTTGGCGACGCGACGTTGAATAATTGTGATTTGTGAATAGGGATTAGGTAATCAGTAAATTGGAGTGAGATGTGAAGTGTGATTACGTGATCGGTAAATATGTTGAGATGTAAAAGTAATTGCTGATTATGTAATCGGTGATTGAGGTGAGAGCCGAGGTGTGCAGGGGGGTATCGGGAGATCGAAGAGGGGTCATCAGGGAGAATAGAATTGGATGTAATATGAAGATTTGCTAGATAAATAGTATTAAATGTCTATTTATAGTTGTTAATTAAGGATTATATACAATATTGAATCTTGGGAATACCTCCTCTTTCTCTTATAAGAGCTTTAGTCAGGGGATTCCTGTCCTATCTTGAGATTTGATGTCAGACTCGGAAGATCACAACTAGGCCGCCTTTCCGAGGCGGTAACAACTACGGTGACTTATCTAAGATTTCTATTTCTATTATCATCCTTTCCTGTTCAATTTGGCATCCGGCAAACTGCTTTTTTCTATGGTTTAATCATCCGTGAATTTATTCTCCCATTACGGAAAACATTGTATTATCTTCTCCGACTATTTCGGAGATTATGCATAATTTCGGAAACTATAGCGGGAACTTTTACGGCGCCCCTCGGTACTTTTTTGCGGCAGAAAACGGCAACTTCGGAACACAATATCAACCCTACTTCCCCATTACTACCATGCCAACGCCTCAGGGAGTCGTGCGCCACACTCAGCCCCCTGACAGATGCGTTCTAGCTCATCGGGCTCGGCCCGCTGTACTTCAGCGGGGTTTATTTGCCGTCCAGCGGCATTTTCAGCCACAAAATGAGCCACAATAGACTTCTCGATATCCTCAAAATAGTCAATAGAACCCTTTTGTGTATCTTCAGCCACATTTTCCCCCATTTCAGCCCCGCCGAGCTTCAATTCCTCAGTTTCAGCCTCTTTTAAAGCGGCTACAAACTCGGTAATCGGTTCCGCTTCAACTCCGAGGTTTCGGAACACTTCATATCTCACCACGGACTTTGTAGGATTAACTGGGCAAACTGTGGCGCAATACCGAACTGATGGGGAGCTGACAGTCCAACTATTTGGTGGTAAAAGCTGAAAATTCCCAGTTTCACCCATTTTACGCCACATTTCCTGCACCACAGCATTCCGGCCAGGTCTTTGCCGACTTCCAACAACAAATTTCCAATTAACGTCGCATTCGATCTCAAAATCTGTCACAAATTTCCATTCTTCCGGGTCAAAATCACTCAATTTATCAGTAAAATCTCGGGGAATCTTGGAATTCAGCCCTTCTCGGTTATTCCGTTGATCAAAATTAATAAACACAAAACCTGACGGAGTCACATGCGTCGGAATCTCAAATAATTCATTTCCCTTTCGGGAAAACTCGGGAATATCGTCAAAATGTGGCGCTTTTGTAAGCTGGCCATCGGTATTATAGCACCATCCGTGGTATTTACATCCGATAACCAACGCCGAGCCCGCGGGTTTCCGGAGTACTGGGAAAGCTCGGTGTCGGCAAACGTTGTGGAAGGCCTTGAGGTCACCTGATTTGGACCGAATAATAAAGAATGCTGCGCCACAGTTTGAGAAGATTCGGTAATCACCGGATTTAGGGAAGTGGCTGATGTGAGTTTGCAGTATCCAAGATTGGAAGTGGATTGCCCGTTTTTCGAGTTGGAATACCGAATCGGGTGATAATGTAGTAGGAAGTGGGGCTGAGGTGGCTGAATTAACCATTATAGTGTTAATAAAATGGGAATACCGGTTTTATAGTCCGAAATTGTGGCCCAGCAGCTTGGATACGGTAAATATTGACGGATTATTACTATGAAAACTCTGTAAGCCGAAGCCGGAGTGAAATCCGAAGCGGAACTCCCTGGAGATCAGCTTCTTTATATATTATTCAATTATAGAGATAAGCAGTCAGATACCCGAAACGGCCTGGCCAGATCTGACTGAGCCCCCAGAAGTCTCCGAATTGGTTTATCCAACGCGGGAAGAGATCAATGGCTGTGGCTGAAAGCGGAAACGGCAAGCAGGGGCTATTAAGGGACTTCGGCTGGAAAATGCGGGGTAGCGGAAAGGGAAAAACGAGTAGTGGGGATTGAACGGGGAAATTAGCCAGTAAAAAGGGTAGCCAGTGTTGTTTAATAAAATTAGAGAAGCTTTGGGGATGTTTTGGGGTTTCAATTTGGCTATTTCCACTGTCCAATGGTGCCGGAAAAGCTGCCGAGGCGGAGGCTCGGAGTGAAATATCGCGTTGTGTTCCTCGGAGTTGATCAGTCTCGGCAGATCCGAAAAGGGTAATTTTTGCTTATCGCCAGTGTAGAGATGGAAACCGTATCCCGATTGGGTATATAAGAGAGGAGGTAAATTTGATTCGGAAGGTTTCGCCGAAGAGAGCGAAGTTTATATTTATAGTTTAAGAGAGTCATATGCAGGTCCATGCAGGTTTAATGCAGGTGGGAAACCAAGCTTTATGATTACGTGATTGTTAAATTGGCTAGGATTCTCGGTGTTCAGAGGAGTCACATCGGCCTCGAGAGAATCGTGAATAACTCATTTTTATGAACTATTGTTAGTAAATGGATTGTTAGAGTGAATAATTGTCTATCTGAGATCACAATTGAGTGGTTTCAGGGCAACTCCTTGCTTTCTTTCGTGTATAGCAAACTATTATATCGAATACGTCTCGTAGAGCCGACCCTCCTTCATGAAAAACAGCTATCGGCCTTAAATTTCCAATTTTCACAGCGATAGAATAATCAGATTAACTGTTGATTTACTAAAGATGTTACATAAAAACCCTAAGCATTGCATTTTCAGCAAATTGCGTAGAATGAAATATATCTACTCAACATCCACCCAAGACTTCAAGCTGTCTTCCTCGTAACTAAAGTCAGGATAATAAGCATCTAATTTCTATCCCTACAACTCGAAAATATAATCCTAATCATACTGCCACTCTTGAAACCTCGTTTATCACTCATTTATTACACATTTATCACTCTATTGACGTGATATGATCTATCAACATACTACTCTACTCATCATTTCGCATATCATCATGATCCTCAGGCCACGACATCTCATATAACACAGTAAGACTCTCAATAATATCAACCTCAATCATAATGGGAACGTCGCAAGCCGTCGGATTTCTCATTTTTCATCATTGCTCTCATCATCTCCACTTCGCGTCTCCTCACAGCTCATCTTTCATTTCCCCGGATTTTTCTCCAGACATAATGATGACGTAACCTATAAATAGATCACCAAATTCATCATTGTCCCCGGACTTCGGCATCCCATATCGCTTTATTATCTCCACTTCCCCGTCCTGTATAACCTCCCCGGGCTTCCTAGAAAGCTCTATAGTGCTCTCGCCATCCAGAAACGTGATACTGCGACTCCAGCCACCTTTCCGTGCTTCCTCAACCGATATAAACTCGGTACGGAATAAATTATCCCCCTTCCGACGATACCCGAGGTTACCCTTTTCAGATTCCCGTAAAGTAAGCACAAAATTGCCCGGAACCCAGTCGGGACTCTGATGAGACTCCCCTTCGTACACTAACCTACTATTCCGAGCCGCTCCGGCATTCACCGGAACATAAAATTTAACCGATTCCCGAACAACTTTCGCTCCATTGCACTTATCACATTTACTAGTAATCATATGACCCGTTCCGCCACAGTTTCCGCACCGGGTTTGAAACTTCTGGATCATCCCGTTACCGAAATTCCGTACAGTTATCTTCTTCCCACTGCCATTGCACTCGGAACACACGTGAGCTTTCCCATCGGCACTTCCAGTGCCTTGACAACTCCTGCATACTCGCTGCAAGTCGACGTACACATCTGTATCATACCCTTTATAGAAATGCTTTAAATCTAGTTCTACGTACGCTTCGTTATCGGGACCCTGAGGTTTCCCTCTGTGCCCGGCATATCTAGCCCCACCGAAGAACTGATTGAATATATTATTAAACTGCTGATGCTGGCCTCCTTGTTGCCGGTTTCCTTCAAGTGCTTCGTGGCCAAACCTGTCGTATAGAGATCGTTTTTCTCCGTCTGAGAGTATTTCATAAGCTTCGCCGACTTCCAGGAACTTCTGGTGGGATTCGTCGTCACCGCTGAAGAGTTAGTAAGCTGGGATAAGAAATTATGAGCTGGTAGAGTGTGAAACTGGGAAACCAGGTGGAATGGGGAGAGATTGTGAGCGTTGAACTTACGGGTTCTTGTCTGGGTGGTATTTTTTGCTGAGTTCTCGGTATGCCTTTTTGATATCCCGTTCCGTGGCGTCTTTAGAGAGTCCGAGGATCTGTGGTGTTAGTAATTGAGGGGAAAAGCGGGGGAAAAAGGGAAAAAGCGGGAGAAAATAGAAGGGAGTATTCTGATGACGTAATCATTAAATATCTTTCACGGAGTTCAAAGAAAACAGCGAATACCCTCAAAAGTGTTGACGCGGGAAAACCAAACAGCAAAACTTCTCACAGGACCAAGTAGTTAATCATTTGTACCCTAAATAAGTCCTATGAGACCCTGGGTTTTGGAAGATTTGAGAGAATGAAAAGGAACGAAGAGATGAGACAAAACGCGGTGAGACCCGAAGTGAAGTGAGACCTGATGTTAGGTCTGAAATGAGAGCCGAAGTTCAACCTGAGATGAGAGCCGAAGTGAGAGCGGAGAATGCGCGAACGGATCCGAACATCGATGATTGACAGTTGCGACGCCATATGGCATAATTTTGTTTGATAATTGAATATCCAAACACTCCTAGGGGTTATTTAAAGTAAGAACTGAGATATGAAAAGCGATAGTTGATAAGTAAATTGCGAATTGCAAATTCCCAGTACTTCTACCACTGATAAGCCAATGTGGGAACCGAAAACACGAGAAATGAGTAATAATAACTCATAATTAAAATAAGAAACCCTATAAGCTCCAAATAAGGCGCACTTTCAGTGTAGAATTCAAACCCGAAATTCCGATTACCAAATCAATTGAACCCAGAAAATCAGAGAACATAGTAGTGAGCAGATAAAGTGAGATAAGCGAAATATTATGAAAAATAACTATGAATGAATAATTGTTTGAAGATGTAGACAATAAAAGAATGGTTGTTTGGTGATTAAAACTTGAAAATATGAAGGTTGAAAGGTTGAAATCTGAATCTGAAATCTGAAATCTGAAACTTGATACCCTCCAGATTAGCCCTCATAATGACTAATCAGTCATCAAATTCACATCCAGCAACTCCAAATCGCAGAAATTCACATAACCACAGCCTAAAAGGAGTTCTCTGGGGAATTCTCATGAAATTCCTCGGAGGAATAAACAGGAACTGAATTTCTGAATCTCCTAGAAACGGTACAGATCAAGCAGATGAAAAACGCAAATTTACCGGGATAATAATATTTACGTCAAATATAATATATATGGTATCTCAAACAGTTTCCCAGGTGATTTTCTTTCACTTTCTCAGCATATTCCACGTCATTTACTAATACAATGATAGGTCTTTTTACTATTCCGTCTCTCATATTCTCTGCTTTCTTTCTTCGATCTTTTCAAGTGGATAATCGGCAAGAAATAAAAGAAAAATCGAGTAAAATAAGAAAAATAATAAAAATATTCTACAATACAATAATTCCCTTTCTCTTTACTAACTATTTCTTACTCCCTTTTACTCCATTTATCCCAAATTCAACTCACCTTATAGAAATCCTCTTTGGCGTATACTTCCAACGCCATAACGACGAGGAAAACCATGAAATATAAATTCATTATAACAGCTGTGGATGTATAACTTGAAACGAGGCACCCGTAGGTCCCCTAGAAGCTCTCCTAGATTTTCTCTAAGCGAAAATAGTCCGAAATTCGTCAAATCACGTATTCTTATCGTCGCAAGTGGATGAATCGTATACTTATCTCACTTCGACTTTTCAATCTTCAGATTCAAGCAATAATACTGTAATATATACTATTTAGAGCTTCCAGTATGTACTTCCAGGCCCCGTTTATTCCGATAACTGCAGCAGTTTATCCGATTTCCAACTCCTCGGCCCGCTGAATGCTCCCGTTTTATTCCGATCCCGAGGATCAACGGAGCTTTGAAATTTCATATTGAGACGCTTCGGAAAGCCCACGTAGCGTTTTATATTGATGATTATGTGATCGGAAATGTGTGGAAAATGAGAAAGTGGGAGGAGACGTGAAAGCCTTGGAGGGGGGGTGAAGAGAGATAAGAATTCAGAAGTGATGAGATGGAGAGGAATAAGTGGAAAAGTGAGGCAAAAAAGAGGTTGTAGAATATTTAGAGTATTTTAGGATGTACAGGCTGCCTTATTTAATTGTATTTCCAGAGTATTGCTGTTGATCTCACCCCTGAGTCGTACCATTCCTCTACAGAAGAGGGGCATTCGAGAGATCCACAGATCTAGATCTCTCAGTACCGAAATGCCAGTATAATGCATGCAGAAATGCCAGTTCCTAGATGTATTTAAACACCTTACATACAGCCTAACCTTTCCCACCAATTTCTCTCTCATCAGACCCTCGTTTCCCCTCCTATCATCCCCACGTTCTCTCCCCACACCACTCCCCACACTACGTCTCATCTCGTACATCATCTCCGAAATAATTTTTCGGAAACCCCGCCATCTTCTCCGCTTTGCTCCAACATGAAAACGCATATGAAAATCAATTCTTCATACAAATGACGATTTATTTCCCTATTATTCATCCTTTACCACCCCTATTTCTCCTTCTAAAGCATCATATCTTCTCCAGAATCCTCCTTTATATACCCTATGCACGAAATTATCACCGTTTCCTTCTCACAGCGCGCAGGGCATCTGCTTACTCAGTTTTACAATTGCCAGGAGTCGCTTTTCGGCTATAATAACCCGGGGAAACCGGAAATACCCGTAAATCATGAAATATTCTTTAATAAAACCATAAGTAGCGATTGTAGATACGTCAATTATACTCCCAGGACTCTTATTTGGGACCTGAAAGGAGGTTTTGGCGCTTTAGGAATTCACGAATATGAATATGATAGGAAAATTGAAATTTCACAGTCTACATGGTGAGTAAAAGCTGTGGAAGTGTGAAAATCGGTTTATTTATTGCTTTTATCCTCCTGCTAACGACGGGTTTTTATTTTTACTTCCGTTTCCTCGTAGGGACCGTCCACCAGAGATTCAAAAACAGAATCCTATACGGAAAGCTGAATATCAAGCAGCTTTAGATGAGGTAAGTAGTATTTGGGATAGCAGGGTATTTCCGTAGGTTTCGATTATACTGGTAGCTTGTAGGATTTTCTGTTTATTGTTTTGGTTTCGTAGTTATGGGGGTTTATGAGGTAATGAGGGTTTTGTAGTATAGAGAGGTATTATAAGGAGATTGGTATAAGGAGGTGGGAATAAAGCTCTAAGGTACTTTTAGAGGGTCTAAGAAACTATCTGGAAGCTCTAAGGTATCTTCTAGAGGCTGTAAAGTATGGGATAGAAGATTGAGGTATTTTCTGGAGGTTCTAAGGTATCAAATAGAGGCTTGAAGGTATCAAATAGAGACTCTAAGATATCAAATAGAAGCTTGAGGTATTATCTGGAGGCTTGAGGATGTTCTATAAGAGCTTTGGGTATTTTTTAGGGTCTCTAGTATGTCTTCTATGAGCTCTGATATACATACTAGAAGCTTAAGGTATCTCTTGGAAACTGAGATAATATCTGAAGGCTCTAAGGTAACAAATAGAAGATTTAGGTATTTTCTATGAACCTCAGGTATCAAATAGAAGCCTAAGAAATTACCTAGAGACTCTAAGGTATCAAATAGGACTGAAGGTATCTCCTAGGGGCTCTAAGAAATCATCTGGAGTCTCTAAAGTATCTTCTAAGAGCTTCAGGTATCAAACAGGAGTTCTGAGGTATATTATTGAAGCTCTTATATACCTTCTAAGAGCTTAAGAAACTATCTAGAGACTCTAAGGTATCAAATAGGACTGAAGTATCTTCTACGAGCCCTGAACCGTCTTCTAAGATCCTAAGTTATGAAAAGAAGCTGAAGGTATAATATAAGAGCTTCAGGTATCTTCTAGAGCATCTAAGAAATCCTCTAATACCTCTGGTATATCTTCTAAGAGTTTAAAGTGTCGTATACCCTCAGCTACATCTAAAACTTCTCAGTTATTATCTCTACTGTTTGAATATTCTGTTATTTACTATTTATGGCTGATTCTTTTTCTACATTCCCCATTTATCTTTCGTTAGTCATCTGTTGTTTATTAAATATATGTAAGAGTATCCTCCTACTTGATTATGTGTATTTATATGTCCTCTTCTCGGAGGTTCCCAGAGAGTTTTGAGTCTTCCAGCTTGTGGGAACGTTTTCTGGTGATATTTTCTGCTTTTATTTGAAGTTTTGCTCTTCATAGCAGGTTTAAATACCCTTTGATAGTCAGAAAACCGAGAAAGTCGAATATTCGTCTATTTTAATGAATATTTGGGAGTAAATGTTATTAAGATTAACCAGTTTTGATAAAAAATTGGAATTTAAATGGATTTTCTTCCTTTTTTTTCCTTTTTTCCAGTATATTCATCGCCTTTTATGTATTTTGGCTTTTCTATTTTGTTGTATTTTTCTTTCCATATTGCGTTCTCTGATAATTATATTTATTATCTTTACTATATTTATTATTATTATTAATACTTTATCTGTTTCCTATGGTTGAAAATCTATTGACATTTGATAGAGTCTTTCGTTTTCAAGATTCGTTTATATTGTAGATTCTAATGGTTTATAAATTTTAGTATTTAGCAGATTCTTCTATATTATAGATTTCACTATTTGGCAGATTCTTCTACCTTATAGATTCCTTCCTCTCACAGGCTCTTCACGTCTTTTCTACTGCTTCTTCTGTATGCTCATCTATATTTATTATTGCTAGTATGCTATATGTATACTTCCTGATATCTTATATTATTCCTATTATTCTTTCTGATATCTTATATTTATTATTCCTATTTTTCTTTCTGATAACTCATATTTTTTTAGTATTCCTATTATTCTTCCTAATATTAGGTCTTATTCTTCCTATTATTCTTCCTATTATTCTTCCTAATATCTTTTTATTTATTATTCCTGTTTTCCTTTCTAATATCTAATTTCTATTATTCCTATTCTTTTTACTCTTCTTTATGTTATCTTATTTTTATTACTTACCTCAAATTTCCCAGCTCTTTGTCTGATTGATCAAACAATGCCTAGTCTTCTTCATACCTCTATGTTTGGTCCACTATTCCACTATTCTAATCTTCTAATCTTCTAATCTTCTAATCTTCTAATCTTCTAATCGTCTATATTCCTTATTCTTATTCTATCTTCTGATCTGCATATCTCCTATTTCCAATCTTCTATCTATCTTCTATCTTCTATCTTCTACCTTCTACATTCTACGTTCTATATTATCTTCTTTTCTTCTATTCATCCTAACATCTTCACATTTCTTTCCCCGACAACATATATACTTTACCTGATTTCCTATTTGATTCTCACCTGTTTTTCACCTCATTTCCCCTAATTTCCCTCTTGGTTCCCTCTTATTTTCACCTCATTTTACCTAATTTCACCTCATTTCCCCTATTTGTATCCTCGTATCACTGCCAGTTTCCATTGTTCATCACCCCATCTCCCCTATTTTCACCCCATTTCCCCATCCTAACATCCTGTCAGGGAAAACACGCAGAATTCGACCCCACCACAGTGAAATACTGGACTGACTACTCCAGAGTCCTCCACTCCCCAATATCCCTCCAGCAAATCTCCTCCTGGACTTACAAACCACAGGATTTCCCACACACTCAGAGACCCGGAGATGACCCAAATCAACAGCACAGTCAACAGTTTGACTCCTTTACTCTGGGAGAATCCGCCTGGGAAGAGGAATACTCTAGTAGTGCAGCAGCTTTAGACCATTTAGACGAAACACTCAGAGTACAAATTGAGAGATGTGAAAACCTTTCAGGACTGAATTTGATAACAGAAATAGACAGCGGATGGTCAGGGTTTTCATCGAAATTCCTCACGTTTGCCCTGGACGATTTTATCGTAAAGAAACCTGTAGTTACTTGGGGTTTAATGGACAGTTCAGCTACTAGTAAATTGAATGGACGGCGGGCGCTGTCACGTGTGCAGTCTACTGTGTCTCTGGCAAGCCAGTCAAGTCTTTTCGTACCGTTGAGAGTCCCTGGCAATGCGCTGAAGGGTCCTGAGAGTCTATGGAGTGCTGGCTGTCTGCTCAACAGGCCTTATACTGAGTTCTGTATGAGTTTGGTGGATCAAAAGGGCGGAATACAGCTGTATGACGTTGTACAGAGTCTGAAAAGGGGCTCAAAGAGGAATATAGTAGCGGAAGTGAAGAGTTTGAGTGCCCGAGATGGTGATTTGAAAGTGGCAGATTATTCATTCAACTGTAAAGATCTAAGCCGAGGGTCTGGCAGGAAACCTGGAAGAACTGCGGCGTCCTACACGGTAGTACAGCCTACAAAGTATACAAAATACCTGAAAGATATTGATTTAGAAGAGAATGCATGTGATATTGTGGGATTGAAAGAGAAAGAAGCCGGAGGGACTCGGAAAGAGGATATGACAGTAAAAAAATTGAGAATAGAGTTCCCGGAAGCGGAAACTGTTACACAGGAGTATCGGGTGTCTGGAGACGACTTTCTAGTGAGTCATTATGAGGTTAATTCGAGCACACGGCAGGATTTGAAGAATTTGAAGAAATTAGTGCCGAGACTGGTCCGCGGAGAGGAGAGAGCGTCTCTAGTCGATGAGTTAGAGACCATGGCCGACGACTACGCGCATGGCTGGGACGGTGACATGTTTGGGTCTTCAGATGAAGATGATTATGAGTGATTTGACAGGTTTTATGAGAGATTTAATGGGAATAAAAGAGAAATACAGTGATTTTCGAGTCTTATCAGCATAAGATGATTATATGCTTATGTAATCCAATATTCAGTCCACTTTTCATCCTTCCTCCGAGTTTTTGTTTACGTAATCCCTTTTTCCATTGATCTTTACCGATTACGTAACCATATCCTCTCAACTAACAAATATTTTATATAGCAAACAACGCATTTCGCAAGTTTCCCTCACTATTATTCCAACATACAACAGCCTCAACGTCAACTACAAGCATTTAATCAGCTGGAAACCACCCCTAATAGCATCTTCCAACTATCCTCATACACAGAATTCTCACAATGGGTGTGCTGTCCACCATTGTGCCGAAGGTAGGCCAAGGAATTCCCAGTGAAGCTTCTCAATGGAGTGCCATAATGAAGTACTATATGTCCCATTACATCCTTCTATAAACTGCTAACACTTATCAGACATTCCTGGGATTTATTCCCCTGCATATCGGAGCGGAAATTATCGTTGGGGTCGGCATTTTTAATAAAATAAGTGGTATCTACGGTATCCTATCTCTGTTTACTGGTAAGCATTAGAAGATGAAGAGGAAATGGGAAGAACATGAGTAATAGGAAGAATATGACGGAAAAGAAGGTGAATATGTCGTGTATACTATTAGTAAATCATACATTATATTTCGTAGTTCACCTGCTAACATTTTCAAGGCCATCCAATAAACGCTGCTCAATGGCTGCTGAATATCACTTCTTTAATAGCTCTATTCTTCTTTATATTTGCTTATCGGAGTATTAAGAAATCTGAGGCAGTTAAATTCATTATATTCAGCTATTTCTACGTCTTTGACGTTGTCATTAGCTCTATTTTCACTATTTATTTCTCTTTCTACTGGTTTGATAACGAAGGATCTGATTCATCTACCGAGAAACCTGATCTTTCAAACCTTTCCGCTGAGCTGAGAAGGCAATCAGCGACTCCAAGTCAAGAAAAGGCTTTCACGATTACATCAACAGTACTTTTCCTTATTGCTAGATTTTATTTCGCTTTAGTAGTGTTGGGATATGCTAGATTTTTAGTAAGAGTAAGGAGGCTCAAGCCTCTTCCTGATGGGGTACTCAAGGGAACTGACGGATCCCTGCATAAATTAGAAGGAGAATTTGGGATTTTAGAGAAGATTCAGACGTATTTAAGGTATTACTGTTTGCAGTTTAACCAGGAGTTTTGGTACGGGAAGAGACTTGCGCGTGAGATGAGATGAGAGGAGATGAGAGGATACTCTGAGGGAAAAGTGATTATATTGGAGTAATATGGAGTTATAAGTATCCAGCTGTTGACTGGGGATGAGCAGTTTTCATGTAGATAGGAAGTAAATGTGGCTGGTCTTTGGGAAGTACTTGGAATAGTAATAATGATCTGCTGGTTATGCAATTTGTAAGATAAAGTAAGGTAGATTCGTAGATTGTAAAAGATGAGGGAGGTTTGAAAGAGCAGGGGGTCAGAAAGATGCCAAGAGCCTTTGCTAGTGAGGGAGAACCGAATAATAGACTCATGTAACTTTCCTGAACTTCCCGATATTCTTGATATGATTGCTATTCTTGTAATTCCGGCAAAAAGGTATCAACGGTATAAGCCGATGATAAACTGCCGAGAAAATACCGAGAATCAACGCATAAGTCCGAATTCTCCGCTCTTAGGCTAAACTGTAATCGGGAACTTTTACCTGGTAATTGCAGCATCAAATAGGGAAAATACAAACCTGTTTGACTTGATTTTTCTTATAAATTTCTTCTCATTATCAAGCTTTTACACAGTCGATTCGCCCATCGGATATTCAATATCGGCATGGGCCGTTCTTCGGTATCCTAAATAGGTAATCCATGGAGATTAACGTTCACCTTGCATAGACGCATTTCCAGATTGGGAAACACGGCTTATCTCTGTTTCTCCATCCAACCAGCTTGAGGAGGAAGTAATCCAACGAATAACGGCAAATCGGATTTCAGAAGGCCCTGAAAATTGCACTCGGTGCCGCGGGAAGGCCGCGGTAAAAGAGAATTTCTGCAGTTAGAAATGGGGCGGAAGTCGTTAGGCGAATTCTCAAGAATATGTACAATATATAGCATTTATAAGCTGTAGTTGAAGAGAAACCCCATAGACTTCGAGATAGGCTTGTAGCTGTTTTTTTTTTTTTTTTTTTTTTTTTTTTTTTGGACAAACCATCTGTTTTATCAGCATAATCTTAGTGTAAATCCCGGTCATTTTTCTACAAACTGACACCATTCATTGCTTACTCTTCTCTCAAGAGTCTACGAAGAATTTCGTGAATTCTCCGAGTTACAGCCATATTTCCCAATTGGGAAGTCCAAACCTTATCGTACTACATTTACTTTCTTTTTCCTCTTTAGGAACCTCGTCGGCTCATACCGTTGAACTGATAAGTCTCGGTTTTGCTCGAAGAAAAAGCATATAAACTGACAGATTTCCATCATTTCAGCTCAATTCACCGATCTTTAGTTCCTCAAGTATTCCCAGTGACTACTCAAAAGTCTCTTATACTATCATCAAACCTCCTGAATAGCAGAAATCGCCAAAATGACTACAGATCGTGAAATTCCTCGTATCAGCCTTAAAGATTTCGACGCCAGGCGTGAAGAAATCAAAGAACAACTGGTCCAGGCTGCAGAAACTGTTGGATTCTTTGCTCTCTATGAGCAGGAAAGACCCACACCAGCAGATATTGATAAAATGTTCAAATACTCGCAAAAATTCTTTGCTCTGGACTCGGAAACAAAGATGAAAACTCCATTCCAGAAACTGTACAACACTGGTTACGAATGCAAAGCTCAAATCAGGCCTTCAACTGGTACCCCTGACAACAAAGAATCTTTACAATTGCAGTACCACCGTATAAATCAAAACTGGCCTGCTGTGGAAGACGTAGGCGAAGATTGGAAGGAATTCACTGCTAAATTCATTGAAGACTGCAACTACATCAGTGCTAAAGTACTCTCTGTCTTTTCAGAGGCCCTGGGATTTGATCCTGACTTTCTAGTAAAAGCCCACAACATCTATGAGCCCACAGCCCAGTCAACGCTCAGACTTTTGCACTATCAAGACGTCTCGAAGGAACCTGTAACTGAGGATGCCTGGAGAGTTGGCCCACACACTGATTTCGACTGTCTCACGTTTCTATTCCAACGCACAGGTGATCACGGGTTAGAAGTTTGCCCTGGACGTGAAGCTCATCACGACTTTGCCTACGGAGATGACTGGACGCCGGTGCCTTCTCATACTGGAGAGATTGTAATCAATATTGGAGATATGCTGATGGCGTGGTCAGACGACAGGTTTAAGAGCAATTTCCATAGAGTAAGAGTGCCTCCACCAAGCGAGGATCAAACTGATAGATATACTATTGGCTGGTTCAATCAGGCTAACACTGACGTTGTGATTCAGGGCCCAAAGAAGAAGTACCCGGCTACAACTGGCAGAAGCTATATTGAAGATTCTATGAAACGGAATTACAGCAGAGTGAATGAGATTTTGAAAATGAAGGAGGACTACGGTACAAAGGAAGAGGAAATTGCCTGCAAATAGGCTTTTATGGGGGATGTAGTAATGTATAGTGGAACATCTTAAGGAAATCTTTGATTTTGATTGAAATAGTAACGTAGATTGTACGATTTTGTAGTGGAAAAGAAACTGTTGGATACCTGAAAACTTCAGACGTGTATTCATAATGATAAAACATAATAAACAGTAGAGTTTTCTTTTTCTTTCCTGGATTTTAGTAGTTCCTCTCTGTATTCTAACTAGAGAGCTGATGGTATGGAAATAAATCTCATACTAGTTTCAACTCTCTAGTAAAGATATTCCAATTCGGATGAATAAGAAGCGGAATCCTCTTCATATTAGGGACACTATTATCTTTATTTCTTATATATTATTTCGCTCTTTCCCTCATTTCTCTGTCATCCTTTGACTCTACAGATATATATTACTGTCAGTTTGAATGATTTGGCTGCTGAGAAGTGCCTCTGTTTCCTCTGTTTTCTTTATATATATATATATATATATATATATATATATATATTTGGACTGTCAGGCAATTGGTACTTCTGGTTGTTGGAATCCACGTTTTTGCCAGTAGCATGCTTAGTTTATAATGATGAATACAATCAGCAGATACAATGGAATTTGTCAATCGGCTGTTTATTGACTTTCTATGGAAAAAATGATAACTAACTGATATAGAACATTTCCGTTGATTCCCCTATGCTTTCTATTAACAATCGTAAGAATATCCATCAAGTGTGATTACTAGCTACTTACGTTAATATATCAATATATGCCGTAAAACCGTCCTCCGATTACCTGCTGCTTTCAGCTGTTATCTGCTGTTTTCTATTGTTTTCTACTGTCTTTTCTGCCTTATTCTGACTCTGTTTTCCAGTTTTATTAACATTATACCGAAACCATCTGTTCCCGATATCTTTTCAAGTTCCGCCCGACCTTTGATATCCATTCATAAAACTTTACCACCGTCTATCATTCTCAACCAGTTTTCCTCTTGCTTACTCTACAGATTATATATCAGTACAGTCAGTCAGAAGTAAAATCCCTAATAACTCATCACACGTCTATCTTCTCAGTTAGCACCATTTTTCCAGTCTCAGGTCTCCCAGAGGTTTCCAAGTCCTCCAGCTTATTCAGCCATCAGGCCTTCGGAATCTCTTTCCGTTTCCTTTCTTTTTTTCCCAGATCCATTTATTCTGATTATAATTCCCGGTATTTCCAAGGCTCTACGTTCAGAAAAGCTGAAGAATATGAAGAATAACAGCAAAAATATAAAAAAAGGGCTGCAATATCAAAAATATAAAAACAGAACTGTTCATTATATAATTTCCCGTCCAAATGAATATTCTAATCTCTAACCAGACGCCTAGCCCACCACCTATTCAAATGGACATTCAAACAAATCTTTACAATTATTTCACACCTTTTTTACCCTCTGCAGTTCATTTTTTCCCATTTCCTTTAACTTCTAATTCCTTAGCAGCCCTTCTCCAACCTACTTGCCATCCCGGATTTAATCTACGCATTTTTTAAGTCCATTCATTCATTTATTCCAAAAAAACCGCCATCTTTTTTTTTTCACAGCCTCCGCTGCTCTAACAAATCTGGTGGCTCAGCTAAGCAGAAAATATTTCCCTATTTGAATACCTCAGCCAGTCTCAGCCAGCTTCAGCCACCATTTCACCTCTCATTTCCTACATTTCCAGCCACAGTTTCAGCCTCACCTCCTATTTAATGCATCTCCACTCTCTGCTTCTTCGCCACATGGCTGCCGTCGTCTCCCTCGTCGTCAAACACTTTATTCACATGGCCCTCAGCAACCTCAGCATGGAATCTACGCAGAATTCCGTCTACATCGTCATTTGTAAGGCATTTGCTATCACTCAGATTCTTAATCCTCGTAGTAACCATTCGGCACTGAGAATCCGTCAGCTGTAAGCCCAATCCCTCGGCTCGCGACTTAATAGCGTTCCACCCGGTCAGCCTGTTAGCAAACTGGATAACCCGTTCCATGCCGAAGTCCGACGGGTCCAGCACTTCGTAGGTCCGCGGGTTGGCCAGGATAGCTTTAGTGTGGATGCCGGCTTTATGCGTGAAAGCAGCAGACCCCGTGACAGGGTTGTTGAACGGGATTTCCACCCCAGCACACTGCGCCACATATTCTTCCAGTTCTTTCAACTGCGCCACTTTATATTTAGACATCACGTAATCACGATCAGCTACAATCATCCGAGCCATGAGACCTCCCAAAGATGTGATACCATTCCGTTCTCCAATCCCGAGAACAGTGACGTCAATCAAGTTAGCACCAGCTTCTAAAGCAGTGTAAGCGTTGGCAATAGCACATCCGGTATCGTTGTGGAAATGGCATTCAATCTCACAGCTCACAACGCTACGAATCATCTTGAGAACATTATAAACCTGTCTAGGGTTGGCTCCTCCTACGGTATCGGCAATTCCAATACGATTTACGCCGATTTTGTCTACGGTTTTATAGATATTGAGCAAATCTACGATATCCGATCGGAACGAATCCTCGGAAGAGAATCGCACTTCCAGCCCGTGCTGTTTGACGAATTCGATAACCTGAACAGCAGCATTGGCAATGTAGTTCATATCTTTGCCGTGAGAAAACTGTCGCAGGAACTGAGAAGTGCCAATCACTATATTAACGCCGTCTACGCCAGTTTCCACGGCTAAGCGTGCGTCGTCCATATGACATCGGATATGCGTCAGGATTTTAGCCCGGAGTCCCAGTTTAGTAAGGATTTTACAGTCATTATACGACTGTTCTGAGGCAGCAGGAGAAGTGATTTCAATGTAGTCTACGCCGAAATCGTCTAGCTTTTTCGCGATGGCGATTTTCTGCTCGGTAGAGAAGAAAGCAGTAGAAAACTGTTCACCTTCTCGCAGGGTTGTTTCAATGAGTTTGAATCCTGAAACATTGGAGTTGAAATCAGCTGGATTGGCCCCGTAGGGATTAGCACCTGACATTTTCGACTTTCACAGTGTGGTGCTAGCAGGGTATACACGATAGATGTAAAGTGGGTGGAAATGGGTTTGAGATTGCTTCAATTGACTCACTATTCCTGGGATATTCAGCCACACAATGAGATGGAACTTATCAGTAGACAGGATACAGTACTACGCAATACAAGGCACTTTACGTGGTATTTTAATACGCCAAACGACTAATGACTCTTTCTACAAATCTCGAGACAAAAGTTTTAACATTTGCATCCCTGGTAGGTAACCCTAACGTCTCGTTACTGGTAGATTCGCTGTGATTCGAGGAGGTCGAAAGGCCCCGAGGGAGTGAAAAATTTTCCCTTACTGGAATCGGCGGTGGTTGCCTATTTGGGTGGGGCTCGTCCGAAAGAAGTAAGTCGCCTCCAGTTGGTTTATGCAGAGTGTGCATGAGAGATTGTATGTACATGTGAAATACGTGCATGAGAAATTGAAAGGCTGAAAATTCGGATATTTCGATCGATAAACCTGTTTAACCGGAGAAAGGACAAGCACACAAGCCTGAATTGACAACCTGGCAAGGCATCGAAGAGGAAATATACGTACAAGTTGCCCTGATTCGTGTATAAACACGTGCTGTTAATGTCTACACCGAGACTCTGCGCTGTTGACTGTACAGCTTCAGTTAATACGTCTCCGGGAACGCTACAGCGGCCTGCCAGGTAATAACCCCGCCCGAAGTACATGCACATGACATTTTTCAGCCGTTTTACGGTATTCCCGGATGCGCGCGCCGCTTGTCGTACCATAATGACTCACTCGATTAATGATTAGTGAGAGTGACTAACCCTGCGTCTCCTCTCGTCCGAGACTTGAAGTCTCCTCTCGGTGTTCCGCACTTCGAGTCTCCTCTCGCGGCCCGAGGAAGTCGTTTACTGCCGATAAGCGGAACATCCGATAAGATCCTATGAACTATTCCAAGTATTTGAAAGATCCAAGTACAAAAGGACGAGTCGGCAGTCTCCCTGGAACAGGCATGAGAAGTTTCAGCTTGCGTTTCGTGTCATCTGCGTCGATAACATGAACAAAACCCATAACTGAGCTGTTTTCAATCTCATCAATTGAATCATTCACATCAGCATTCAGGATGACTAAAACGGAGCTCTGTAATTCCAGCTGCGTCGGCTCTTCGATCTTCACGAGTTTCCGTGTTACTCCGTCTAGAGAAAACAGCGATGATCCTTCTTCTTTTACGTAGTCTTCGTCCCCTGGCATAAACGATGATATTAACTGCATATTCGTATTTGCTGTGAATAAATTGTTAGTAAACGGTAGAAATTGCAAGAATTGCAAGTAGAAATATGATAAATTATGATGAATTATGATGACTTATGATAAATTATGATAAAGTATGATGGAACATAATAAAGATGATAAATTATGATAAATTATGATAAAACATAATAAAAGATGATAAACTATGATAAAACATAATAAAACATAAAACATAATAAACCACAATAAACCACAATAAAATACGCAATTCTCCATCCCTCAACTTACTCTCATTAATTTTGTATAGTGAAATAGCTGAATAGTCAACCGTAACTGAAAACGGTGACAGAAAATTCGTAGAATCTCCGTAGAAATATTTCTTAATCTCCCAAGCTTGCATATCTCGGATGTATTTATCGTCACGTTCTACGACTCCACCGCTTTTCGGTACTTTCACTATTTGTAGTTGTTTGCTGTTGATGACGTCGGCGAGTTTCTTACGCAGATCAGCGTACATTCTTTCGCTTCCAAGGACGAGCACAGTGTTGACTGTTTTGTTAGTATTGTATTGGTTATAGTAAGGATATCTCAGCCAGGGTGAGCTGATAGCCGCTGTAAGCTGTAATGAGCCACAGTAAGCCGCAGTGAGCCACAGTAAGATATAGTGAGCCACATTAGGCAACTGGACGCCATACATCAGCCACATCAGCCATTGTAAGCTACTGTAAGCCACTGTAAGCCACTGTGAGCCACAGCCTCAGCCTCAGCCTCAGCCACACTTCACTTACTATCAAAACCAGAGATGATCTTTGTAATACTATCAACCCCAAAATCTTTATCCATTCCTGGAGTGTCCACAATGATTCCTGAATTATATACTACGATTGTTAGTTCAGCCACTCAGCCACTCAGCCACACCCTCAGCCACACTTACCATCTTTGTCCTTCTCTAACCGCTTCCTCACCGCCTCACTCAACTGCGCCACAGCATGCATATAACTAGGCGGCTCCTTCCCTGCATTATCCCAGCCATAATGATACACCAGCGGCTGCTTCGGATTAACCTGCGACGGGCCTGAAACATCCGAATCACCCCAGCCAGCTTCTACGTTCAAAATATCCGAAATAGCAGCAGCTGAAACGCACCCAGGCAGCGAAAATGCTCCTTCTCGTACATCTAAATTTACAAATAAAGGCTGTTCGCCCATTTTAACAGCATAAGCACATAATATCTTACATAAAGCCGTCTTCCCGGAATCCAAGGGCCCCAGTATCAAAACCCTCGGGGGGACAGCCGCTTCTATAGAAACCTCGGCTTTTTCCAACTCTTCTTTCGGCATCTTAGCAACCATTCTTTGCCTCTCTAATGCCATATGTATACTAAGATACTTTTCCATGGGACTCTCACTGCTGACGTATTCACTGATGAGATCTCCGCACCATTCCAGCTGACAGCCTTCCCATGAGAAGACGGCACCTTTATAGCCGATAGGGAAAGTATAGATTCTTCCTGTTGCGAGTTCCGTTCCGAAGATTTCGCAGTCACCGGACGCGACTTTCAGTAGGAGGGGCCGTTCTTGAGAGTTTGTAGATACTTCAAATCGCCATTCTTCCTGTGCCGAGAGGGGCTGAGTAGTTTTGCCGATCATTTCGGCATCGGTGATGAGATCCGTCATTGTGGCAGAAATGTGCGGGATGCGGGGGAGGGGTAAGTGGGGTAAGCGGGGTATATTTGATATATTTGAGTAGTAAGAATAAAAGTATTTTTGTGGTAAAATTTTCAGATAATTTGTTGGGATTTTGTATTTGTGGATGATCGGTTAAGCCGAATGTTTACAAATTTAAACAGAATGCTCCGCTATTGTTTCCGAAAAATGGAAAATTTTCGGAGATGATAAGAGGAGAAACGGAGAAGATCTGATTTAGGTTTATGCATGCTGCAGGACATGCGTCGTACATGTAACGTCTAAACGGAAAACAATGTAAGGAGACCCGATGTTTCTCGGAATGGATGAAAATGTGAACGGCGAGTGCTGAGTTGTTATTGTTGAGAATATAAGACAGTGTTTGTGGGGACTACAGCTAGATAAAAAGCATTTAGTTTTCAGGAAGTTTACAGGCTTTTGTTTATTCAAATTAGCAATGTATAAACGGCCGATTTCAATCCGCTAGAGAGGAGAATTTTCGATTACGTCATCTTGGTTATCCCTGATTATGGGAGTATTCCGAGCAATTTCTCGGCTTATCCGACGATTAATGCCGACTTTCTACAATTTTTACAACTCCTACAGCTAGACAGCTACTACCATTTTCAACTGTACTTGCAGAGTCGGCAATTCCTCCTCGAATTCACTACATGCGGTTTTGCTCCCACTATTTCCTCCTCACTCCTTCACAATCAGCGAATTATCAGCTCTTTGAGCCCATTCCCTGGTAGTATTTGTTAGTAATTTCCCTGTAAACTCGCATCCCATTCTCCAGCTACTTACGTCCAGCTTCCATCGTAGACTTTGATAGTCTTTCCAGGGTTTAAAACCTGTTCTAACGCAGTTTTTACCACGCAAGCAGTTACCCCGGATCCGCACATCACTATATACTCTTGATCAGCGTTTATATCAACTCCTTTCTTCTCCAATAACTCTTTCACATCTTCCGCACTCTTAAAAGTATTCCCTTCCGTTAAAACCTCGTTAAATGGTAAGCAAACTGACCCTGGAACGTGCCCAGAAGACAATCCAGCCCGAGGTTCAGGATCAGTTCCTTTCCATCTCCCTTCAGGCCGAGCTTCCAAGATCACATGCTTCTTAGCTAGATTAGAATCCGTTACAATAGATTTCAATTCTTCAAAAGATACCACGGTTTCTTCTGCCGGATTACGTGATCTGTAGGAAGTTGGAGACCTTTGAGAGAATGTTCCATCGGTAGAAATTGGCTGAGTATCCAAGGGTAATCCTTGCTTTTTGTATTCGGGGAAGTTGTCTAGTAAGTAGACGCGTTGATGGCCAAAATATGAGAAGGTGAACGCGACGCGGGGTGCTGAAAAGTTTCCCTGTTTGTCGTAAACGGCAATTGGATCCTGAAAAGTTAGTAGGTGGGATAGATAGGGTGATAAAAAGGGAAAAGATAGGACAGGATAGGATAAAAATGAAATAGAACAGAATAAAACCCCATAATTATAGTAGAAAAGCTATCCTCTAACCAATTCAGTATAATCTCATCAATATATCACTTCGAAAAACACTCAGTTTGCTATTTCAAATCTCAGAAAAGATAAGCAAACAAGAGAAACATTCAGAGGAAAATTCAGAGAAAAATTCAGAGAAGAACATAATATTAAATAACGTAGAATGCAAGTAGAAAATACTGATATTCTCTCCCATATTCCGCTATTCTCGTATAGTATCTCTTCTCTCTTTAGTATTTTCCTGAATTCTGAGATTTTATTTCCTATTCTGAGAGACTTTGAACCCTAAAGATATTAATAAATACTTATAAAATATGAAGAATGGCAAAACTAAAGGAATTATTTGGGATTTCTGGTAAATTAATGGAGAAGAATAGCGAGAATAGAGATTGAATAAAATGGTAGAGAAAAAGGTGCAACAGGTGGAGAAAACAAAAGAAGCGGAATCGATTGTAAAAATACCAAAACTCAACTGGTAAAAAATAAAAATAAAAATAAATAAAGACGAAAAATAGAAGGTTTACGGGAATAATATAAGTTATTCTGAGAAAGAAATAGAGAAGAGAGCGAAAGATGATTGAAATACTTAGAGAGCTTTTTCTTTACAAAGACCGTCAAAGAGCCAAATATCTGACACTAACTGCAGCATCTTAAACAACCATCAGCTCCAATTCCAATAATTAGAGAATTTATGTCAATAATCAAAGAATTCGTCCCAATAATTAAGGCATTTACTCCAGTAGCTGAGCAAATGAAAGCTAGAAAACAGGGGAAAAAAAGATATTTTCACATTTTGAAATCCTCCATATTAAATATTAATCATCTGAGAGGGAAACCAAGTAGAAAATTATGAATTTATAACGCAAATTCACCATTTTATCATGAATAGTTTGAAATAATCTCTGACTCAGGCAAACATCGGGTCTCCTCTCAAGAGTCTCGCGAATAAGACATCAAATCTCCTCTCAGGCCATATAAACATCAAGTCTCCTCTCGGTCCAATTCCAACATCGGGTCTCCTCTCAGAGCTCGGTAACTCCCTCGGACTATCCGAGAGTCCTCAAATCAACGCTCAATGCTTCAAAAATACCGTTTCTCGGTCATTCCGTTGTTCAGATATAAATAAGAGTCTCACTAGTATTTTCCCTGTCTCGTATTTCCCTCATTTTCCCTCCTTTTCCTTATTTTCCCCGAACTTTTCACTTACATTCTGATTTATCCCGAGTTTTCCTTCTTATGTTAGTCAATTATAACCCCAAATCTCCCCAAATCTCCCCCACACTTCCAACTAATCAAAACTCACCAACTGCGTCCTCAAACTGAGATTTACTAGGCAACATATGCGGATACGGCGATTTAGCTGATATCTTATCAACGTCAAAGAAAACTGAACCTGGGAGTCTTTCTTTAGTAAATTCTTCATACCCTGTACGGGGAATATTAGGCAGGAACCAAGTAGCATCCACTGGGATGATATTTCTCAGTTTAAGCAGCTGATTGGGTTTCAAAATTGAAACTGCTGATGTAGCCATAGTGAATGATAGGAAGTATAATAGGAATAATAATAGCAGAAAATAGGAAATAACCCGAATAATATAGGAAATAACCCGAATAATATAGGAAATAATAACTAAATATTACAAGGAATATCAATTCAATTCTGTTCAATAATTCCTTTAGATATTTTCCTTGAATATCTCTCAGTTCTCAAGCCTGTAAGTATGAAAAATTCCAATTTTCAACTAAGCGGAGGTTTCGCTTTTCTCGAGGAATTTCTGATTTGCTGATCTTCTGAGTTCCCCAGAGTTTGCTATATAAGAAATCCGATATTCCTCTTTAATTCTTACTTTGTTAGTAATATAAATTCCTATTTTTTATTAGAAAAAATCCCGTTTTCTGCCCTGAATTCCGCATTTCATCCCTCAATTGTTCGCTTATCGTAATATATGACCCTGCAGCACGTGACTGCTGGAGAGGGATTTCTGATTTGGTAATCAAATAATGTTTTTGATAACTTATCTAACTATCTTCTCCGAAATTTTCCAGTGGTATCTTTTCCGAAAAATTATTAAAGTTAACGACCCGTCTCGGAACTTTAATAAGTTTCGGCTCTTCTCGGAACTGAGCGGAACGAACGGAACGGAGCGGAACGGAACGGAATGGGATGGGAGCGAAGCGGAAGTTGTCGGAATAGACAGAAAATCAAACTTCTGTGGAACTCCGAACGCCACAGTTGCCGAATTTGGGAAAAAATTATAAAATTCCTAACCATCTAATATCTCCTCTCATTTTTCATATTATCTTTGATCTCATCTTTTACACCTTCTTCCTTCTCCATTTGCATCCTCAATGACCACAATTTCCTCTTATTTTGACTCCTCAACGCTGAAAATTATTGAAACATCCAGCAGCGGCCGCGGTTTATACGCTTCTCGGGATATTTGTAAGGGTGAACTCTTAGTAAAATGTGAAGAACCATTTGCTACGGTAATTCTCCGAGAATTTCGGAAAGAAGTTTGCGCTTTCTGTTATCAGTGGAGATTTTCGAATTCCTGTAAATCGTGGAACTCCTCGCGTATCCTTTCGTACAGTACAGAGGTTATTGAGAGGATATCTCGGCTATATGGTAGATTGGATTCGGCAAACTCGGTAAACTCGGTGAATGAGCTGCAGAGTTCCGGTCGTAATTTCCGTCGGCATTTGAAACCTTCTGGTGGCGGTTTATGGTTCTGTGGTGCCGAATGTCGGCAAAAATGGACGGAAGAAGTGGATTTGGCTGATCTTTTGCTGTATGCTTTTGACTGTTTAGAAGCGGCTTTTGCTGCTCAGTCGGATTTAGCAGAAACGGAAGCGGAGTCGGAAGCGGAAGCGGATGCAGAGAGGTCCCGTGACTCTTCAGAATTGACGGAAGAACAAATAGCCACAGAATGGCGCAAAGTGGCTGAATGGTATGCGGAATTCCGTCATGTGACTGCCGTACTCTCGGAAAGTGGCACGAAACACCGAGCGCTGCGCCACCGCCGTACTGAATTGGCTGCTCGGTACGCCACACGGCTTTCCAGTGATGAATTTGACACTGCACGGTTTGTCACATATTGCCTGTTTAAGAAGTTTCTGCACAGTTTAGTGAATTCAGACGTGGCGCAGCAAGGAGACAATGTGGAAAAATGTACGAATGAATCAGCCACAATTTCCCTTCTTGGAATACCTAAAAATTCACTTCACATCTCCCGCGCCACACTTCTAACCGAATTCGAGTTGTTTAACTCATTGCAATCCAACTATATATCACGAATACGGCAATTCCCACAGCTTGTGGCGTCGCACGTATCCGTTTTCGCTTTCCTTGCTACGCAACTCCCGTCGTATCTTGTGGCGCAGCTCAGTACTGAGTTTTTCACTTCGGCACTCGGCAAAGAATTCGGCAATTCGTTCGGTCTGTGGGGCGCAAGGGATTCCGACAGTGGCGAAGATTGTGAATTTCTCGGGTATTCCGTTTATCCGATGGCATCGCTGTTTAATCATTGTGAGTATTGACTGGAATGGAGTTGGAATTAAGGGGAAAGTGATGTAAAATGTAGTGAAGGAGGATATTGTGGTTCCGAACTATTCGGAATTACTCGGTATTACTTGGGATTTATTAGAAATGAATGGAGATACTCGGTAGTTAATTATTTGAAGTTCAAATCTCTGAATTTCTACTTTCCTCCCTGAAATCTGCTCCCCATTTATTATTCAGCTTCTTTCCTTCTCTGTTTACTCTTCTATTACTTATGTTGCTCTGTTTGCTGTTTTTACTGCTGTATTTACTATCATTTGGGCCAATTGATATTCGCATTGGCTTCATTTGTTCTGAGGTTTTCCTCCTTTAGATTCTATTTTCCACTTTCCTTCTTCCATACAGTTTTCTTTTTGATATTCTCTCTGCTTTTTTTACATATTTTCTCTTTGAGTTTCGGCATTTAGAAGTCATTTATAAGTTATTCCTACAACTAATGCTGCCCGGCTTCAACTTTTTACCTACTTTTTCTCCTTTCTCCTCCTTTCTCCTCCTTTCTCCTCCTTTCTCCTCCTTTCTCCTCCTTGCTCCTCCTTTCTCCTCCTTTCTCCCCTCAATCTACAACCTTATAAATCCTTTATTGTAATTCTCATTCATCAATTACTAACTATCAGCCTGTTCCCCTAACGTTATGAAACGCCGAGAAGGCCGAGAGATTTCCTTCCGAGCCGCAGTAGAAATTCCAGCTACAGAAGACGGTAATCCCACTCAACTATACATTGATTATGGTAATTCCGCTTCCCTGCCGTTCGCTGAAAGACAAAGGAAGTTGCATACTGAATGGGATTTTCTATGTAATTGCAAAAGATGTGCTATGGCTGTTTGAAATACTGACAAACGGGACTTCGGATGGTGAATTGTATGTATAGCTTACGTTATTCCCTTACCGGTCAATAAGGGTATTTAAGAAGTGTCTGAGCTCACGTATGGGCAGACTGCTGAGTGCGAAGTATGAACGGGAATTCTCAGTATTCTGAGTATTATCGCCGTTTCTTGCAGCGCCAGCAGCAGTAGGGAGTGTGGCAGTTCAATCTGACGAACAATACGATGGAAAATGTCTGTAATTCCAAGGTTGAAGAAGAAAATGGCAGGTTTTACGCGACAATTGAGGCAGGGAATTTGACGAAAGTGACTGAAAAGACTGGTGGGAGGGAAACAATGAGAATGGGAGGTATCTAACTATCTGCTATTTAGTGCAACTCAGCTTCAAGAGGAATCTTGAAGGTTTTATGCACATATCCAATACATATCTGCTTAGATTTACTGAGATTTTTGGGCTGAATGGGAGGTTGGATGTCCAATAACACATCTCAGAGATGAGCTGAGGTTCACTGGGAGGATTTACGAATATCATTAATTACATACTTTAGCAGGATTACCTGCTTTCACTTACTTGTACATACTGTATATGCTACTTTAATGAGAGAAAAACAGTGAAAAAATGGCGGATACTTCGTTTTTATATTAATTTTGCTGTTTTTAATGCCTCTTAAGCGCCGAGCAAGTACACGAAGGGAGAGCCGAAGTCCATTTTACACAAGGTGAGATGCGAAGTGGGATCCGATGATATAGATCGATTTCTCTCAGCTGTTACTTTGGCAGCTTTCTAATACCCGGGATGCGAATTTTGTTATTCCTATTAATATTATTTGACACACTATATCCGTTTGTTTGACATTTATACCCCCACCTGGCTCGTGTAAACCGGTTGTGAGTGTCAAACGGGACGATTTCTGGCCTCTGTACAGATTGAAATCGACAACAGTAACAGTAATATCTCTTCCTACACTTAACAGTAAGAAATAGATGTTTTATAATACATTACGTGAACCGTTTATATAGCCAATTGATACATCTTTCAGCCAGTCAGTCAATTCAAGCAGGAAATATGAGATCCGTCAAAGCTCGGCCTCGGTATCGGCCTCAGCTTTATTGATTACGTTATCATTTTCGGCTGATAAGATCTGCCGTTCCGATAGAATCAATATAAACCCGTTAATAGCATAAAACCCTCCTCTAGATAACCAGTTATAAGGAAATAAACAGCCAAGATTATATAAGCATTCCTTTAGAACGATTTCCAAGCTTTTGTTGGCTGTATATCGTATAGACTAAAGTATTGTATTCATTCGTTCCGTTCCGATCCTTCCGATCCTTCCGCCCCTTCCGTTCCTTCCATTTCTGGGTTAAAATTGTGGCTGAATTTTCCACTAATCCGTTGGCTCTTCAGCCTCTTCCGCCTCTCCCTCCTCTCCCACTTCCATATCTTCTTCTCTCTTTAAAGCTTGTAAAGCCTCTTCAATGCCCTTGGAAATTCTCCGCAATTGCACCGATTTCAAATGTTGTGTCACCGAATCTACCGTTTTGTGGTATTCCGTGTCTTCCGCTGCCCATTCGTCTAATTCCGTCCAATCGGCAGCTTCCGAGCTTCCGAGAGTTCCCGATCTTTCAATTTGTACTTCAATTTCGGCTTCCTGGCGCTCCACAATCTCTTTAGGGTATTCCCGCTTTTCCGCTTGTAACGCCGTTTCCGCTGTTTCCCTTTTGAAAGGCTCAACTCGCTCCGGTTCTGTAAACTCCGTGTTTTCGGCTGTTTCTCCGCTTATATCTTTTGTACCTTCTAAATTCTCCGAATTTTCCCGGTTTTGCCCCAAATCAGCCACAGATTTACCCTTATTATGACCCGTAGAATCCAAATCCATTTCCTTCAGCTGATTGTGTACCGAAATGAGTTCCCGACGGTACAACCAAGCCACTTGTTTCAGCAGAAACGGGACGGGCACTCTCAATTCGGCAGCCAGCGCGGGCCAATCGGCGTGGCGTCTTCTCACGGGATCGGAAATAATCAGCCACAGCTTCTCCTCTTTTGCTGCGCCCCAGGAGTGTGGCGGAGGGTCTTTAAAGCCATTGCGCGGGAATGGGAACCGAAGGTACACTAGGAGGTCCGGTTCCGGGTTTGAAACGGGGTTTGGGAGTTCAGTTTGGGACTCCATAGCAGAAGTACTGTGGCTTAGAGTGGCTTAGGGTGGCTGAGAGTGGCTTAGAAGGCTGAAATGCCGATATTGTGCTGTGGCGAGCGGAGAAAAAGCGGAGCGGATACTCCGATAGACGGGAGCGGAATATCCGATAAGAAGGTGAGACTTGATGTTATGTGATGAGGTAATCGGAAATTTATTGCTCGGGATAGAGGTAGTAACGGTTTAAATCGGAGTTTACTGAATGATTTGAGTGTGGTGAGTGGAGCAAATATGATAGTGCATTAAAGAGCCGTTATTACTATATTTACCAAAGAGTATATGGTTCCAATGTGCTCCCTGTAACGTTGAAATAGTACTAAATGTTCAAGTGAAGAGACTTGTATGCAGGAGCATGCGAGTTGGACGCAGAAGAACAAATCTGGGGTAAGATACTATTATATCACGTAATCTTTCATTGTATATCTTCTCCGTTATTTGAGGACCTCTTCAGCGATAATTCTTTGATCTTTGCAGACTGAAAGTACGCCAATACACCAAACTCAGCAAAATTAGCAAAAGCAATCTGCTCTTTTCAACATATTAATCCTCATATTAAGTATCTTTTGCTGCTTCTAGCCTTACAATATCGGGTATTTTTCACTCCAGCTTTCCGACCTGCATGCATCTAAATGCACTCTTCTGCACTCCTCTGCACTATTGCGCACATTTATGTAATCTCATGCACCCTCATGTACGCCACACTTTCTCTGCCTCTTTTCGGCTAATTTCCTTTTTCATCACCTATTGTGGCTTTGCAACTACACCTAATTAGGCAACATCTTCAACATTAAATTCACAAATTTCAAAATTCCCGCCCGATTCCGCTTTTCCTTCCGCCATCCCGCTCGGCTCCCCGCTTCCGTCTTCCGACAATTCCGCCTTCAGCCCCGCTTATCCAAGAACTCTCGGCGGTTTTTATCCCGCTTAAACTCGGAAAATGACACAAAGAATACCGCATTACGGCTATCTGGGCAATGAGTGATCCCAGCGGCTCATCCGCCGGCCCTGCCGGCCTCTCTGGCTTCTCTGGCCCCGCTGGTTCCGCCGGTTCTCCTCCCGCTTCCGCCTCAGCCACATCTAGCGATCCCTACGCCTCGGTAGAAGACGATCGGGTATTCCTGAAGGTACAAATCAACGCTATTGACGTATACGAAGCGTCCCCGACGCCATTGGATATCCAGCGATCTCCTGGTGCTTCCGGGAATTCTCGGTTTTCCCACGTGCCTGTGATACGTGTTTTCGGCACCACAGATTCTGGTTTTACAATTGTGGCTCATATTCACGGGGTATTGCCGTATTTATTTGTGGATTATCACGGAGATACTCGGCCTTCGGCTTTTAGCCGGAACTGTGCTCGGTTGAAAGCGGCTATAAACGAGCAAATGGCGCTTTCGTACCAATCTGGGGGACAAAGTGGCGTCAATAGTGGCTCAAATTGTGGCTCAGCAAGACGTTTATTCTGTGCTCATATATCTGTGGCGCAAGCTATTCCCTTTTACGGTTATTCTGCTACGCCTTCTTTGTATTATAAGATATATATGCTTTCTCCGAGTCACATGAGCCGTCTCCGCTCGATTTTACAATCAGGGAAAGTCCTGCGCCACATTTGGCAACCATTAGAAGGACATATCCCGATGCGGCTTCAATTCTGTGCTGATTATAACCTATTTGGGTGTGGGTGGCTCAGCTTAAGCCGAGCTTTGTTCCGTCAAAGCGTCATCGGCTCTCTCTACGGTGGCGCAGACGCTGATGACGCGTTTCTAGATTACGTTTACGGCTGTTCGCGCCCCCGGGCGGAGGCTTTAGAGCAGTGGTGTGAGGCGGCGATTCCCGATGAGGATATTTTGCCGAAACGTAGGTTCCCACGGATTGGATCTTGTGCATTAGAAGTTGATGTGTTGCCACAATGGATTCTGAATCGGGAAACTGTGGCGCAGGAAGTTAATCAAGTTGGGGTGCAAACGGAGGCGCAGGCGGAGGCGCAGCCAGGAAATCGTAGGTGGCTGAATAGTACACGTGGTTTGTGGCGCGATATTCAAGCCGAACGCCGAGCTCGCGGGATGCCGCCGTATAAACCGCCGAAGCCACGTGACGGCACGGAGGCTGATAAAGCGGCGCGGGTGAATATTCGGTGGCAGGCGGCGGAACAATTGGAGGCGCAGTTCCGAGCTCGGGTGGCGTCAAGCGCCCCTGGAGTTTGGCCGCCTTCTCCGCCTCCTTGGGCGGCGCACGTGCCGACTGTGGCGCAGCTAGTGACGGAATTACAACCTTCTGCTGCGCCACTGCGGCGGCTGCATGCGGAAACTGTGGCTGAAAGGTTGCAGACAGACGGGGAAGAAGAGGAGTTTGCATTCAATGTGATTCCGTCTTCTCAGGCTGAGGCTGACGTTGAGGCTGAAATTGTGGCTGAAGCTGTGGCTGAATCTGTAACGGAAACTGTGGCTGAGATTAACGAATTACCCGATTCGGACTTCTCGGGCCTCAGTGAATTGGAAGCGGAACTTTCTGATGCCGAAAACGATTTCGCTGCCGATATCGGCACAGACACGGATGCTTCCGATGGCTCAGCTCCCGGTGGCGCAGCAGACAACAGGGGCACAAAACGCCGCCGAACAGGACAGAGTGGCTCAGAGTCTGGTGGCTCAGCTTCTGATTCCGATTCGGAACCTATAAATCGGGAAAACCCGCATATAGCAGCCCGCGCCACCCGCAAATTGACAGATTTCACAGCTGCGCCACAGAAAGGCAACGCCGAGCCGTCTGCGCCACATATTTCCTCTTTTGACTTCTCCTCTCTTTCCCAATACCTCGGATCTTCTTCGCCTCCGGGCCCTGCGCCACTTCTTTCCGTTTACGGCTCCACAGAAGGCCGACGGCTGTTCCGTCTCGCTTCTGGCGTGCCGCCACGGAGCCGCATAGACGAGTTGTTAGCGCTAAGCCACCAGCTGCGCCACATTTATCCAGATCCGTTCTACAGCGACCCGCAGGACGCCGCGCGGGCTCCTCGGCCCGTTTATGCTGGGGAATTACACGTGGTAGGCACAAAAGACGATCGGAAGTTGCCACAATTTGAATTTACTGCGCCACTTTTGAAATCCGTTAAGCCACCATCTGGCTCGGGTATCGGCCCAGTTAGCTACGCCACAGGCCAAAAATGGTTATTCCCTTCTTCAGCGGGGTTTAGCCGAAAGTTTCGGTACTTGGCTGCGCCACCTTCGCGCGCCACAGTTACCAAAGCGGCTGAACATCTGAAATCAGCCACTTTTCCCTCTTTCAACTTGCCAGCCACATTTTCATCCCAAATTGAAGCAGCAAATCCGCGCTATAAAACTGCTGCGCCACCTTTCTCTCAGCCTCAGCCACCAGCACGGAAGCCACAATTCAACCCGCTAACGCTGCTGGCAGTGGAAATCCTCACTGATTGTCGCCCGGGCCGCCGCCCTGACCCGCGCCACGATGCCGTTTTGGGCATCTTTTGGCGGTTTCAGCCACAGGACGCTTTTGAGCCTCACGACGCGGAAAATTCCGGCGCTTTGCTGCTTTCTGGGCCTCCAGCGGCCCGATGCCGAGGAATTTCGGGCCGAGTTGAAGTGGCGCAGTCAGAAGTGGCTTTGCTGCTGCGCCTCGCATTACTAGTAAAATTACTTGATCCGGATATTCTCGCCGGTTATGAAGTACATACCGCATCGTGGGGTTACCTATTACAGCGATATGCGTGGCTGAGTAGGAAAAATATGAAAAAAACCGGTACTAACAATGACTGCGCCACAACTCCGGAACTCTCGGGTCTCCTTTCGCGGATCGATTCAAGCAGAATAGCAGGAACTGCGCCACATTCCCGATGGGGTTATCAACACGGTTCAGCCTTCGATATAGTTGGACGCCACATTCTCAATGTATGGCGTTTGCTGCGCCACGAATTGCCTCTTCCGAAATACACACTGGAAACCGCAGCTCTGAGAGTACTGCGCCGTAGATTGCCGCTTCTTTCCCCCTCGGAATTAGCCGAAATGTGGCGTCAACCAGGCGACGGGCCGCTCGCAGTAGCCGGTCTCCTTGCCGACAGAACGGCGGTGGCTTTGCATTTACTCGACGCCACAGCTTTGGTGGCGAAAACAGCGGAACAGGCCCGAGTCGTAGGTATAGATTTTGCTTCCGTATTATCCCGAGGGTCACAGTATAAAGTAGAATCCTTGCTGCTTCGGCTGACTAAACAGGAAGGATTTCTTCTTTTGTCGCCGAGCCGCCAACAAGTGGCGCAGCAGGCTCCGCTACAATGTTTACCCTTGATTTTAGAACCCCGATCGGGACTATATACTGCGCCACTTGTAGTACTGGACTTCCAATCTTTGTACCCTTCCGTTATGGTGGCGTATAACTACTGTTATTCAACATTAGTTGGTAAAGTAGATTCTGTGGCATCTCGTGGGGCGCAGAATAAAGTTGGTGTGGCGCAGTTGGACCCGAAACCGGGTGAAATTGCCGCTTTAGCGCCACATCTAACTGTGGCTCCTAATGGACTAATGTTTGTATCTCCGGAAGTGAGACCGGCGGTTTTAGGAAGAATGCTGACAGATTTACTAGAAACGAGAGTTATGGTAAAACAGGCGATGGCTGAATTGGAAAGTGCCGGTGGCGCAGCAGGTTTCGGCGCGGCTAAACGTCGGTTAAATGCGCGGCAATTGGCTCTTAAACTGATTGCCAACGTCACTTACGGGTACACATCAGCCACATTTTCGGGCCGAATGCCCTGTGCCGAGCTTGCCGACGCTGTAGTACAAACAGGAAGGGAAACGTTAGAATCTGCGGCTCGGCTGATTACGGAGAACCGCGATTGGGGCGCAGAAGTAGTTTATGGTGACACAGATTCTTTATTTGTACTTTTACCGGGGAAAAGCCGAGCTGAAGCGTTCCGAATCGGAAGGGAAATGGCAGAAGCTGTGACTGCGGCTAACCCCGCTCCTATAAGACTGAAAATGGAGAAAGTGTATCATCCGGCTTTACTACTGGCTAAGAAACGGTACGTCGGATGTAGTTATGAAGCGGAGGCGCAGCAGGAGTACAAATTTGATGCAAAGGGTATTGAAACTGTAAGAAGAGACGGAACTTCTGCTTTACAAAGAGTGGAAGAAGCCGCTTTAAGAGTACTTTTTGAAACCCGAGACGTATCGTTAGTTAAATCTTACGTTGTGGCGCAATGGAAGAAACTACTAGCGGGGAAAATATCTGTACAGGATTTCTGCTTTGCTAGGGAAGTTCGGCTCGGTAGTTATAAAAATGAGTCTAGTAAGCCTGCTGGTGCAGTTGTGGCGCAGAAATTGAAGAAAGCGGATTCTAGAGCTGAGCCACAATTCCGGGAACGAGTTCCGTATGTAGTAGTTCGTGGCGCAGCAAATGAAAGACTTAGAGATCGTTGCGTTCCCCCTGAAGTTCTGTTAGGAAGTGGACACCTGCAATTAGATGCAGAATGGTACATTGAGAAGCATTTACTGCCGCCTTTAGAGAGGATATTCAATGTTGTAGGGGTGAATGTGAGGGTTTGGTATTTCGATATGCCGAAAGTAAAGAGTGGGAAAAGCGGGAAAAGCGGAGTCGGAAGTGGCGGTGGCGCAAGTACAAAAATGAAAGCATTCCGGGCTCAAACAAACCATTTAATTGACTCGTTTAGCCGATCTGGGAAGTGCCGTTTGTGCCATAGGCATTTAGCTGAGCCACTGGAGTTTCCAAATGGGGTAAATGGTGGCTTTGAGCAAGAAAAACCGGAAATTCTTCGGGAAATTTGTAATTTCTGTCTTTCGGATCGACAAACGCTTATCGGGCAACTCACTGCGCGTATTGCAAAAGATGAAATACAATTTTCTCAATTGTTAGCCATTTGCCGAATGTGTGTAACGGAGGCGGTTTCCAGTGGCGCAGGAGTTGTTTTAACTGATCCTACTAACCTCGCAGTACGTTGTGAGAATTGTGACTGCAGTATTTATTATTCTAGGTTGAAAGCGGAACGGAAATTAGGAGAAAGAAGGGGATTTGAAGCAAAAGTGATTGAGGAATTGAGTGATTGGTAAGATGGAAGAGGGGAATGGAAAAGATGAACGGAAGGAAAAGAAAGGAACGGAAAGGGGAAAAGGATGATGTTTTTATCAGGAGGATGAGGTAAAGGCTGGGGGGGTGACGGAGGTAAGGCAGATAAAGTAAAAGGAGTAAATATTCAATTGTATTATATGTATGATACGAGTACCTTAGGTTTACAGGGCTACAGAACAGCTTTCTGTTGACTGGATTCGGGTGTGAAGTACTGATAGGGCAGTCTGTTTAACTAGTCTCTACTTTTCCATCGAATAGCGATTAAGTATCCACTGAATTATTGTATAAATTAGTATCTTTGATGTAAATATGTTGAGAAACTGGAAAAAAATAAAAAAATGAAAATATAATGGACGAGTCAGGGATCGAACCAGAGACCTTTAGAAAGTTAGATATGCAAATCTAACGCGCTACCAACTGCGCCACACGCCCATTTGAAAATTTTGTTGAGCTCCTGTAGTTATATTGCAAGATTCTGCAAGTATCATGTACTATTTATAAACCTTATTTTGTTACGACATCCTAGTAAGACGTCAGACGAGATTAACTGGAGATTAGCAGTATAAACTGACCATATTAAAACCTCTAGTTCACTAATCAATGTCGTATCTTTCTGTTCTGATTAATAGGAATTTAGTTTGAATAGAAACAGGCGATATCTCCTTATACGTATATTCGAAAAATGCAGATTAGTAAGACAAGAAGATCCCGTAAAACTTTAACATAGTAAATCTCCACACCTTCCATTCCTTCGATTCTCCAGATAAAAGGCTGTCTAAAGTCCGTCCTATCAACTACTATAATATACAACTTTTATATATATTTACACTCCTATTCCCATAAATTGTAAATTCCATCACGTTTATTGCTTCTCTGTTCTGTCTGTCAGCTACAGTACGGACTTCCACTCTTTACAGGGCAGCAAATTATAGCTTTTCTCCGTCGGATTTAAGATGCTATTTCCGTTGATATATTACCATATTACCTATATACTACTCTATAGTTGTCTCGGCAGTTAGTAATATAGATACCTGGGAACCTCCACTGTCTGCTGTTCTGGAAAACTCTCTCAGTAGTCCTGCTGGCCCTTCCGCTGTCCATAGTTTCGACATTTTCAATCAACTTTTCAGTTAAATTTTCCAGTCAACCCAAATATCAAAAACCCCTATATCCATATTCATGTCTGTGAACAATTCCAGCCGTCGTGACTTTCTGGTCCTCGGTGCAGGCCAACTGGGCATGGAAGTGCTCCGTTCGCTGGCCCCGCGCGCAACAGAACTCCGCCAGTCCGTCTCGGTGATCGTTTCGCCGAAGACGGCTTCGGCTTCCGATTCTCGGCCCAGTGATACTCAAAAACTCCGTGTCCTGAAAGATTTAGGCGTAGAAGTCATTGGATTCGATTTAGCAAGCGATTCCACAGCCCTGCAATCCTTATTCAAGCAGTATACCACAGTAGTCAGTTGCACGGGCTTCGTTGCCGGTTCCGGCACTCAATTAAAAATTACCCGAGCCGCTATTGACGCCAAAGTCCAACGGTACATCCCATGGCAGTTCGGTGTCGACTATGACGTAGTGGGGCAGGGCAGCGGCCAGCCAGTGTTCGATGAACAGTACGCAGTGAGGCAACTACTGCGGGAAGAGAATCACCAGACTCAGTGGATTATCGTTTCCACTGGTATGTTCACCAGCTTCCTGTTTGAACCGTCTTTCGACGTTGTAAACCTTGAGGCGAAAACTGTCCATGGACTCGGGTCCTGGGATACCCGAGTAACTGTCACGACGCCAGAAGACATTGGCAAGCTCACTACCGAGATACTCCTAGCCGAGCCCCGTATATCCAATAAAGTAGTGTATATAGCCGGTGATACTCTGTCCTATGGTGAGTTAGCCGAGGTTGTAGAGCGGGTCACAGGCCAGAAGTCCGAGAAAGCGCTGTGGACAATTGATAAGCTGCGCAGCGATCTTGCCCAGGCACCTGAGGATGTCATGGCCCGTTATCGTGCCGCTTTCGCCTTAGGGGACGGTATGTGGTGGGACAAATCCAAGACATTCAATGCCGAACACGGGATTGAAACGATAGACGTAGAGCACTATCTAGAACGTTTACTGCAATCCTGACTCAGTTGTGCCACTGTTATACTGTTCATACTACCTGTAATGTACAATCTACAGTAGAATATCATTGTATAATCCATTTCCCATAAATTTTGATTGTTAAATCATTTTATATCACTTTGTTTGTATGTTTGTTTGATTGCCTTTTTTCCTAAATTCCCTATCCCTACCGCTTCGGCCCTCCAGCGGCTTTCTTGGCTTGCATTGTAGCAATGTGCGCCACATCTGCGTCCACAGTCGAATGCGTATGGTCTGAGCAATGAACAACACGTCTTTCGCCATTCCCTGAGAACCCATGTAGAGATGTACTCAATTCTGGGCTCTCAGCTAACCCTGAGGCAACGCCAAAAGACAGTGAAGACACTGGAGATTCCCCGGCTAAAGAAGAAGCCCGAGATCTCGGATTTGGCGGCTGGGGAACGATTTTCTCCCCAGTTACCGGATCTACTTCAACTTCTGTACACATTCCTACACTTTGAATCCACGGATCTCGGAATACGTCTTCCATACGCCACCGAGCCCTCGGAGATATATCAACCATACCGGCAATAACCGGGCGGCATTCCTTGGGTAAAGCATGCAAAAGACGCATCTCACCGGTTAAAGTCGCAGGATCAAACCCAGCAGGCGGATCCGGGTATAAATCTTGGGCATTAGTTGATTTCTTAGCCATAAGTTTCGGAGCTGATAGTTCCAGTGGGCCATTTTCAGCAGATGTGGCTGGTGTGGCTGATTTACCCGATTTACCCGAATCTCGGGACCCGCCTGATCCGTGCTGAGACTCGTCAGATTCATAGTCTACGCCGTTTACTCCATTTACGCCAGGGTTATGCTGAGTTTCTAAACTCTCTAGTAAATCAGTTTTCAACCCATCAAATGCACTACGTGGTTTCCTAAGCAAAGACAGTAACGATTCCCCTGGTCGAGTAGCAAATAAACGGAAAGAATTATCAGATAGCTTCGGTAATTTCCATGGAAACTTCCGCAGAACCATACAACAGAATATAATAGCAGCGGACCAAACATCAGCGGCCCGCGGATCATAAGTTTGGAAAGCGCAAGTCTCTGGAGCTAAATAAGGATCTGAACCGACAATCCCCGATGCTTCCACTTCCGTAGAGGAAAATGGGTACCTGAAAACTACAGCTGAGCCGAAATCGATTATTTTTACAATCCCATCTTTGGTAACCACGCAGTTATCCAGTTTTAAATCCCGATGAGCTAATCCCAGGGAATGTAAGTAGTAAACACCGTTTAATATTTGTTTAAAACAGCAAGCAATCTCCCTAAATGACATTTTACCACTCATAACGATAACAAATAAGTCGAAATCACAGTATTCCAATATCTGATATATACGATCCCCATCATATATGATTTCTATAGTTTCAATGATATTTGGATGCTTTAAAGCTGATCCAATACAGTATTCAGCAGAAATCTTACGAGAATACTCTCTACGGGATTCGTATGTAGACTTCTGACGGAACTCTTTAATAGCAAACAGTTTAGCATCACTATTACGCCGGCAAAGCTTTACTGCACCTCCTGCTCCAGCTCCTAAAGGATCGCTAAGCCTAGTGTACCTCTTAGAGAAGGGGATTTGCCGTTCTACGATTTCACGTTCATACAGGGCTTTCAGGTTAGACGAAGACGAGGAAACGGAAGCAGAGCCTGAACCGTAGCTGGTGTTGTTTGCTGAAACAGAGCGTGCAGTGCCAGGCCGTGGAGATATGGGAGAAGTAGAAGCGGAAGTAGAAGTAGAAGCGGAAGCGGAAGCAGCAACTGGAGTTCGGAGCGGTCTAGCCGATGGGATAACTGGGAAAGCGCTGGTGTTCATAGTAGGAGTTTGGGAAGTTTTTTTAAAGAATCTTTTCAGATCAGAGACTGAGCTGTGGCGTGAAGCGCTGCTAGAAGCGGAAGAATGTGGCGAGAGTGTGGCTGAAGAATCTGATCCGTGTGGCGCAGTCCGTCTAGAACGGAAAAACCCAGAAGCAGATCGGCCAAATGAGCCGGAAATACGAGTTGAAGAACTCGAACGAGGAACTGAAGCTGAAGCTGAAGCCGCAGATGTGGCGTAACTATTAGAACCGAAAGATCCTGGAGGAGTATTGTGGCGTGAAGCGGATAAAGCAGCGTTCTGAGCTTGAACTTGAGCAACTTTCTGTTTGGACACAATAAACCTCGGCTCGATAGCACCAGAAATCGCCGGGGATGTTATGTGGATTGAAGAGATGACATTTCCGTTCGGGATATTCGGCAGATAGCTTGACGGGTCAGGGAAATCGCCGGAAGCCTGAGAAGCGACAGATGAGGGTAACGAGGGAGTTGAGGGGCCCGAGGGGATAGGCGGAGACGGCACGGGGGCCGCATCTTGTGGCTGATGTGGCTGATGTGGCTCAGTTGTGGCTGATTGATCGATTTCTTTGATCAGCCGCGTAAGCGACGACACTTTTGACGATTTCTGTGGCACGTCAACGCGGGACATGACGGAGTGTCGGGGTGTGCAAAGATCAATACGGCTAGTCGCCGGGATTAAAATCGGTAATTTATGTGGCTGATTTGTGGCTTATTACTATATCTATCGGCTTAATCGGCAGATGAGTGGCGCAGTAATGATACAGAGAGATTCCTCGCGTAAACAGGAATGAGGCATCACAAAACCAGCAGATCGGTACAAACAGGAATTCTTCAACGGATACTCCGATGATTTCACATATTTCAACCAACAACAGCAACGCCCGTGGTTGTACGGTGATGATAAGTCGATAAATCGCAGTTTGAATAACGAATAAAATGGTGCGATTAGAGTTTCGGGTTTCGGAAACAAGCTCGGAGGTGCAGGAGCTAAGCGTGTACGGGACTGCCGGATAAAGTCGAGAGTGTGCTGTGTACGGAAGGGGCGGCAGGCAGTGTTGTATAGGAGGGAAAGAGAAAGGAGAGGGAAGCTGATGGAACGAACGGTTGATTTGCTTTGGAAGTGGGAATGATAGTACAGGTTGGATGCTGGAATATAGATGTCTCATATAGAAGTTTTTCCGCTAGGTATTGGGTGCTGCAAGGAGCAGATAGCTGGAGAAAGTTGCTTCTGACAGTAGTGTTGAAAGCAGAGGTGGTTCTTTATGAAAAGAGAGGGGCTGTGCATTAAAAATGGGAGAAGGAAAGAGGGGAGGGCACTATTACTATGGAAGATTCCATGGGATCATCCTGCTAACGGGCTGTTCGGTTCCTTTCGGATTTTTCACTTTGGTTATTATCCTCCGAGATATGCGAGCGAAGAAGCTGATAGTGTGTACTGAAGGAGGTGTGTACGGAATTAAAACAAGATTCTCCCGATTAGGCAACATTCTGGAAGATGTGGCGTAATGGTGAAAGATAAAGAGAAAAGAAGGCAGGAAGGATAGGAATGAAAATGCCATTTTAAGAAGGTATTTTGATAATATATTTAATACATAATCTTAGAATTGGACTCTTGTACCGGACTTATTACTCTCCAGGTCCGGCATATGCCGAATATTAGCAAGTTAGCAAATCAGCCACACGTCAAAGAGAGGAAATGACAATCTCTTGCTTGCTGTATTGGGATAAGGTTCAGCCACAGGTACATGCATCATCGTATCTGCTGTTGCTGTCAAACGGTGTGCCCACGCTGCTACACGGATCAAAAACTCCAATTCACACAGTCTGCTAAGCCGGCCTTGAGCTTTTTATTGGATTTAATTAAAAATATATCCAACAATAGCTGCGTTTCGCTTGAATTTGTCAATCTCACTCTCAGTTGTAGATGCGATAAGCCTCATTTACTCTGCATGACCTTGCAGGAGATACTGAGCTTTAAATAATCATATTTTCCACCACCTGTTTATAGACGGGACGAATTTTCCGACTCGGAGGGCGTTTTTAACGGTATGAGCGGCTTTAAGGTATTGTAGAGCTTCATACGGTATGGGCATGATGTTTATTTTAATATTTTTACCCAATGACCTTCTATTTAGCTGCTTATATTCCAGCTCAACTCAGAATTACCTCAATGTTCACGTTTACTTATTGCTGCTGAGTGATTTTTTGATGCTTTAGTGATTATGTCAACAAATATTCATCGGCCTCGGCCATCCGATAGCGGGCCGATAACGAAGACCTATAAAAGACTATCAAGTCGCGTAATCAACAGTTCATTGCTATCTAGATTATTTACAAGCTATTTAGAACGTCACAGAGACTCCCATGGCTATCCTGGAAAGCATACCGTTGCAAATTGCAGGTTGCACCTCATCACAGCAGATCATTCGGCTATAAATTCTTTTCGGACTGATCACCATAGATAGCAATATCTCAAATCGTATAGTAGCAGATTTTCTTCTCTTTCTGATGATCAAAATTGAGATTTTTCTCAGTTCTGTGTACCCCTCAATCTATAGCTGAATGTATTTTGCCCGGTTATGTCTAGCGTAGTTCGAAATACAAATTCCTATTCTGATCTCAGCTCTGCCCTTTTTACTATAATTCCTTGTAATTCCTTCGTACTTTTCTCGTCCCATATTTACTAAAGCCGTCTCTCTAATCTTTTCTTATTCATTCTTCCCTCCTCACGCTTTCCTACGCTTTCCTCCCACCTTTTTTCCCACTTTTCTTCTCACTTTTCTTTCCCCCACTCTTCTTATTCTTCCGTTCCTCTTCTACCAGCGTCTGCAGCAGCTTTGCTGTCAATTGGTTAGCAGCCGGGTTATCTGTCTGGCCCAACAGCGCCTCCAACTCTTTCGGAATATCAGCTTTTTTCCCCTTCTCCGGTGCTTTCTCAGTTTTCCCCTCACCTGCCGGTTTATGCCTTGCTCGTTCCCGGGCACTGAGGCGTTCAGCTTGCTCTACAAGATGAGCGGTTTCCTCGAATAGATGTTCTTGGAACTTCAAGCTACGAAATTCGGCACGGGCAGGAATAAATTCCGCGCAATTATGAATAAATTTTGCGCCACCAAATAGTTTATCGGCGTCAGCCACAGTTTTCAATTGAGCAATTTGTGGCTCATCGGTTTGTCCTACGGTTTCCCCCTCTTTCCCGTCCTCCTTCTTTTTCTCCTCCTCCTTTTCCTCGTTTTCCTCCTTTTCCTCCTTCTTCTCCTCCTCTTTCTCCTCCTCCTTCTTCTCCTCTATCAAATCCACTTTTCCTCCTACGCCACTTTCTAACCCCGCATCCACGGGGATCCTGTAGTCCTGCGCCTTCACATAATCCGGCGCCATTGCCGCAAACAGTATCGACTGCGCCCCCTGATAAGCACTACGCAACGTCAGCCACCAGAACGGCCAACACACTATATACAATAACAATCCAGCCAGGGATCCAAACGTTAACACTCTTCGCATCCCTGGGGTTCTCATAACTCCAGGATTAACTACTAATATACGTGTATTATTCACTGCTTTATCAGGTCTCACATGCTCATTCAACTGCCTTTGCAACTGAACAGCAAACAGAGAAACTGCCAGCTTAGAAGCACCAAATACTTTCCAGGGAGACATCGACGGGTAGGGCCTTTTAGTATAGCTGACATCGTCTAATTGTAAATCTCCCAAAGCGTTAGCCGTACAAGTGCAAAGCACAACTCTCACGTCTCTATCCGGTGGCTGAACGGTTAAAGCCGGGCGGAGTAAATTGAGGAAGAGGAAAACACTAAGATAATTCACTTGAGTCTGAGATTCCAAGCCATCTTTAGTGTGGCGTCTACCAAATCCAGGATAGTGGCTTAGCTGGTGGCAGAGCACTATCAAATCTAAGCGACGTGCCGGTTTATTGTCGAGCCAGGTGGTAGCGAATTTCCGTACTGAATAGAAATCAGCAAAATTGCATTCTTCAGCGTATATCAGCATATTGCCTGAGCTGTTTCGCAGGTCTTCAATGTACTCAGCCAGCCATAGGTCTTTAGTATTCTTTACTAGTAGTATGAGGTGAGCTCCTTTACGAGCAAGTTCACTGGCTACTACAGCGCCAGCGCCTGAGGTTCCGCCCTTTATTTGTTAGTAGATGTATGAGGAAATGAGGAAGTATGAGGAAAAATGGGTTGAAATGGGTGGATATAAGCAGATATAAGCAAATATAAGTAGAAATATGTAATTTTGAACCTGCTGCGCCACACTTACACTCAAAAGAACTACTCTGCCGTGCATATTGCGATCCCAGGTGTTCTCACGGCCCGCTAGTAACCATTTTATAGCCACTATTGCTATTACTGCGGGCACTATAACCCGTAGTTGATCCCAGTAAGGGATCGAGGCTGATCCTTTGGCCAGGAGCGTGTAGGCAATATGGACTACCATTTTGGAGAGCTTGGAGGTTTCTAGTTGTGGAGGATTTGGGGCAAACGCGGAACAAGCCGGAGGGGCCGAGGGAGTAGAAGAGAAAACGCGTATATCAGCGTTTTACGGGTTTTACTGCGCCACATGCGTTGAGGCTTGAATTAGTTATGTGTGGCGCAGTGATTATGTAATCGTAAATGTGATATATGGCGATGAGCGATGTTTGCCGTCTACGATGAGCAGGGAGGAGGGTGTGGGTTATTAGCAGGTGTCAAAATCGGGTCTGGAGAGTTTAGAAGTGTATTTTGGATAGGTATATTATGTTTCACTTGGTACTTATAACGTGCAAGTGGTGGGAAAGACACTGAGACTGCTATATAACGTGTGTGAGTGGTTAGTAGCAGAGTCTGCACTGTTTCTGTTGTCTTGTTTTTCCTGTACTTCCTGTTTGAACTATTCTTTCATATTTTACTCCTGTAAATGACCAAATCTACATTATTTTTCTCTTCATCTCCCCTCCTTTCCTGTCTTCTTTCTCCCAATCTTCTCACTTCTCTCCCAGTAATCACCTTCACGTCTCCACTCGACACATCGCATCTCATCGCGTATCCCCTTGACACCTCGAGTCTCCCCCCGCTCTCCATCTCCCTCCTCATAGTAAACAAATTTTTATTGAAACTTTCCAGCCCGAGCAACTATTAATATCGGCCTGTTTCTGAGAGTTCCTCGGCTTGGAACCTCTTGAAACCTGTCATATTCTTGTAATTCAGCCACTCAGACATTATGGAAGAACTCCTGCTGCTCAGTTCGCAGCCTGAGAGCGTTAAAACGCTCAATTCCGTAACTCATCCCGACTCTGTCATATCTGCCTTTGAACTTCATACTCACAGCCACATTTCTACATTCAAAGCTTCAACTGCGCCTCCAAACGCCGTCTACGCCGGCGATACTTTCATAATCGCTGCCCAGCATGCAAAACCAATCCTCAATGTATACATATGGGGCAAAGAATCTCTGCATCAAAAGATAATACTACCTGAACCTCTCACTACTCTTACAGTGCTACCAGCATCTGGTCCCCTTCTTTCTGCGTCCCCCGCATCCCCCGCACCCCCCGCATCCCATGACTCAAACCTCAACCTCCAGAGCAAGCTTATTAACCCCGCCGCGGCCCCCGCACTGCTCGCTGCCGGCTCCGGTTCGGGGAAACTATACATTTGGGACCTCCAGTCTGGTGATTTGCTGTCGGTTCAGCAGGCGCACTACCAGGGCGTCACATGCGTGCGGTTTACCCCCGACGGCAGTTTCCTCCTCACGGGGTCCGAGGATGCTCGGGTGCTCGGCTGGTCGGTGCTGGCTTTGGTGGCTGAAGGAGGCTCAGACTCGCTGGAACCTGAATTTTCATGGTCGGATCATTCGCTGGCTGTTAGTGCTGTGGCTGTGGGGCCTTCGGGCCGAAGTTCTGATTCTCGGGTGTACACGTGCTCGCGGGATCGGACTCTCGGAGTTTACGATCTGCTGACGCGACGGCGTATAGCGCTGGTGCCTCTTCCAGGGGATCCGACTGCTATGGCTGTTGATCCGTGCGAACGAGGCGTTTATGTAGGTCTTTCGGATGGTACTCTGCGGCATGTGCAGTTTGTGGCGCAGCATAGGGGTCAAATTGTGTCAACTGTGGCTGAAGGGGCGATTCTGGATTCGGAATCCGGATTAAGTGCCGGCAAAGTGCTGCGCCACCATGAGAATGGCTCGGTGGCTGTTACAGCTGTGGCGCTGTCGCTAGACGGGTCTGTGTTAGTATCAGGTGATTCTGCCGGCCGTGTGTTTTCTGTGAATGCTCATTCTGGTCAGGTGATTCGGAAGATCTCTAATCATCGAAATGTCGGGCCCATTACGAATATTTCACTGGTTCTGCGGCATAAGAAAGTGGCTTTGTCCGTGACACAAGGATTAGGAAGTGGCGCAGGAGCCAAAACAGGTAATTCAGCCTCAGCATCTTCTGGTAATGTGAAAGGCGCAATGGCTAGTTTATTCAAATCAGCAGAAAAGCATAAACTTCCACAGCTGAAAAGAGTAGTCGGAGCTTCTGGAAGCATTTGGCTGCAAATCCCAACCGGTGGCGCGGTAGATATTGATGCATGGGAACCGGAAATGGGAAGTTCCTGTGGCGCAGAAGTTTACTCTACGCAGTATTCAGCCGCTGATATGGCGCGGGATCTGCAAAGTATTGCTACCCAGGACGCTGGGTCGTTGGCTGCTGATAAAATCTCGTTCGGAGACGCTGGAGAGTTGGAGAAAACAGCTGTGAGGGTTGAAAGCGGGACTGAAGCTGTGAAGAAGCTGGAAAAGGAATTAGAGAAAAGCCGCAACGGGTATAAAGAGCTGAAAACGTTACATGATCGGCTGTTTTTAGAGTATATGGCTTTGAAGAAGAAGAAGAATTGATATAGATGTGGTAGAAATGGCGGAGTTGCCAAGAAACTGTGGGGAATCTGTGGAGAATCTGATATAGAATAGTCAGCACATTTCCTGATGCTTATACTATGAGATGTAATTATATAAGGAATGAATATATGTGATTCCCAGAGTGCTGGTAGCTGTAGATGAGTCGATGTGTCTAATTATATTCAAGTAGTACTATGGTGATATATTGAGAGGATAGAACATGTTATCCTTTGTTTTATGCAGTTTTCAGGTCGCTCTGCATCGTAGAATGGCGTTTTGCTGGCTCGGCTCTGCCGTTTGTAGCACGGGAGAGGAGTAAATCAGCGGAAACGACCAGAAACCACAGTAAATCGCTGATTAACAGCGGAGACTCCGTCAGCGGTATAGTTTTGCGTGAATTCTGGAAACCCTGAGGGTCCGAAACACCCTGAACACTCCTAAAAGTGGCCAGCACGCTTTTACTATAAGTCCAATAGACCTAATTGGATGCCCAGTGCACCGAATGACGCTTACATTACACAAATTGTGCTAATAGCCGAGCCTACGGTGAGATCTTCTATTTTTGTATACTCCGAAATTCTCCGTCGCCTCTTATTTCTCACCAGGGGGAGGGGAAAGTGCTCTGTTGAAACCACCAGCTCTGTTCATATACTGTCGGAATTTTGATGCTTTGTCCTTTCTTACTGCGCCGATGTCGGAATGTTTTTTCTGTTTTGTGGTGCCGAAGGAACCGAATCCCATCATTTGTGCCATAAGATCAGTTTCCGGTATCTCGTTGTCCACGGAATCCGAGTTTCCATTAACTTGTGGCGTTCCGGGTTCTTCTGCTGTGTGCGTCGCCGGTTTGGGCGTTCGGTCCCGGCCTCTTCTGTCCGTTTCGTCGTCCCGGCGGCTCCGTCGGGGATCTGAACGGCTGCCGCTGTGGCTTCTGTGGCGCAGTCTATTGTGGCTGTGGCTGTGGCTGTGGTTATCGCGATCTCTCCGAGGACTCCGAGAACTCCGAGGGCTCCGAGGGCTCCGCGACCGGGCCGAATCGTTCGGAGATTGCCGAGGGGCGGGGGATTCTGTGGCGGTGTTAGTAGAAGTTCAGGGGAACCGTTAGAGAGAAAAGAAAGAAAATAACAATGAATAGTAATCACTTACTCGATCTGCTTCTTTTCTCCATTAGCTTAGAGGGGATCGGATCGCACAGCTACCGAAAGGAGAAGTGGCCGTAGTGTAATGTGGCTGTAGTGTGGCGCTGTTGTGGCGCTGTGGCTGTGAAAGTCCAGGATGCGGGATAGCGGGGTTGCGGGGTTGCAAAGAGAATATTGGAATATTTTCCAGAGTTCCGTCAGGTAGTCAAGTGAAAGATTTCTAGTTGCTCTCTCCTTTTCTAACTCAATGCGGTCTAATATGGTGATTTCAAAGTTATTGGCTATTCTAAAGACATTTAACTCTCTGAGCTATTCAGTGGTATCTATTAGAGGTGCTGAAATGCTCTCATTCATTCATTTCTATAGCATATGAGATCTCAAATTATTGCTTTCTCGAATTTTCATGCTGAGAATGAATTTGATGTGGGGTCATGCGGGTGCATGCAGACGTGCATATACGCGCATTGACCCGCATTCCATACAAATTAAATTTTTTCTTTTATAGTGAAAAATTACAGGAAGCAGTGGAATAAGCAGTAGAATGAGAAGTTCACGGGAATTTCTCTGGTTGTGGGGCGGAAACGGGATAAAATTAGACGGCATAGGATTGGGACGGAACAAATTGAGTATACTGGAGCTTTAAGATTGACCAAATCACTGGTATTATGGCAGAGGAATCAACAGAATCGGTGGGTAAACCCCAGCAGAAGCTCACGAAGAAGCAGCTAAAGGCTTTGGAGTTTCGGAATAAAAAGAAAGGCATTGTAGTGGAAAAACCCGGGAAGAAACGGAAATCACGCGACGAGGAAACAGAAGACGAGCCACAGGGAGAGAACGAGGAGAAATCGGAGAAGAAAGAGAAATCCAAGAAATCAGATAAATCATCAAAATCAGCTAAGACCACATCCGAAAATTCCACTGAAACCTCCGAGACACCCGACGGAAACGCCCCCGCTAAAAAGAAGAGACGCAGAGGGAAGAAGTCTTCAGGAAGCAGCAGTGAAGGTCCGCGGTTCATTCTTTTTGTGGGAAATCTGCCATTCAAAGTCACCGAAGAACAGGTAATGGACCATTTTAAACCTGCTGTGCCGACTTCAGTGCGAATCAGACCAGACAAAGGAATTGCATTTATTGAATTCACAGGCGAAGATATCCGCAAACGGATGGGCGTAGCTCTCAAGCTGCACCACACTGTACTGGGGAACAGGAAGATCAACGTAGAACTTACGGCTGGTGCTGGAGGCAACAGCGAAGGACGGAGACAGAAGATTAAAGAGAAGAATGAGAAACTGAACGAGGAGAGGAAACAGAGAATCACTATAGAGGAGAAACAACAGAAAGAGAAGCGGGAGAATAAGAAGAAAAAGGAGGCTGGCAGCGATGAAAGTGCCCAGACAGCCCCTACAATTCATCCTTCACGACTAGCTCGGGTGGCCTAAGGGATACGGAATGAATACCCAAGGGATGGTAGAAATGAGATAGCAACTGCAGACTGCAAGCAAACCCATATACGGAGAAAAATACTGACTATCAGAACTCCTTCCACTTCCTAGCTTCCACTTCCTAGCCTTGATATGGACAGCTCATCGCTAAAGAAGACATACAGACCTCCTTTTTACTGTCTTTGTTTTACAAGTTGATCTGGGAACGCTGGAAGATGGGAATTATTAGAGGATTTCTTTTAAAGAATAACACTGCAAGTTTGGGGTTGGTGATAGTATTGGGGAAGAGGAGGAGGGAATGTTACTATGGATGTGAAACTCAGAGGAGGTTTTGTTATCTGGGGCTACAACGATACGACGCAGTATACAGGGAGTGGGTAATTGGCGGGAATAGAAGAACAGTTGATTGAAGAGTGACATGGGGGTTATGCCTGAATTGTACGTTACTATTCTATTACTATGGTTGTATATATTTACTACTACTACTACTACTACTACTACTACTACTACTACTACTACTACTACTACTACTACTACTACTTCTACTACTACTACTACTACTACTACTACTACTACTACTACTACTACTTCTACTACTACTACTACTACTACTACTACTACTACTACTACTACTAATATCAAGCACAATATCGTCTTCCCATTACTTCTATACTAAATACTATCAATTACTTCAAATCAGTATACGCGCTAGCCCTCAAAATTCATCCACCTGCTCACCTTACCGTCCTCCAACATCCATATTCCACATATTCAATTCATATTCCCGACTTCCGTCTTTTATCGTTCCTTCCTATATTGTATGTTCCATCCCATCTTCTACCCATCCTCTATCCTACCCTTTTCCTTCTAACCCCGGCATCGATTAGAAAATCACACATCTCTTCCTACGACTTCGTTTAGGCTTATCTCCTTGAACAGCAGACTTTTCTGTCCCAGAAGTGGCCGAACCACCAGTTGCCTGAGCAGGAGCGGACCCAGGAGCAGCAGAAGGCTCAGAAGCTGGATGTTTCGGTTTCAAAACAGCGCTAATTGCTTCGTCAAACACCTCTTTCACTCCTCGTTGAGTCATAGAGGAGCATTCAAGGTATTCTACGGCACCAATCTCTCGTGCAAGGCGTTTCCCTTCCTCATACGTTATTGGCTCAGCCCCTGATTCTGCCAGTACGTCTATGGCATCCATATCATCACGCAAATCAACTTTTGTGCCTACGAGGATAATGGCTACGCCTGGTGCGTGGTGATGGAGTTCTGGAACCCACTAAATCAGTTAGTATAGTTCAATGTGGATGGAGGATGTATGACAAGGGGAAAACGATATAATCGAAGCAGAAGGAAGGATAGAAGGTAGAGAAAGAGTAGAGAGCAGAGAAATACCGAAAGATTGAAAGATTGAAAGATTGAAAGATTGAAAGATTGAAAGATTGAAAGATTGAAAGATTGAAAGATTGAAAGATGGAAATACCGCAGTTTGTAAGCTTATCCATTCGCCAGTATCAAATGATTCTGCTTTAGAACCCTGGAAGACCAGCAGCCGAGAATTGGCCGAATCAGCGTAATTTCCAAACTCCAGAAATTCAGAAGTTCAGAAAGCTAGAAAGTCAGAAAGTCAGAAAGTCTGCGCTTTTATCAGGGCAGAAAAGGAGAACCCAAAACTTCTAAGGGCAGAAAAGGAGAATATAAACAAGCATTATAAGGGGGGCCGAGATAGAAGAAATTTACCATATTTGTTCTCGTCTTCTATCTGAAGATCCTGCAATTATCCACATTTCAGCCCAGTCCTCACTTGCAGAATTTCAGCTTTCTTCCAACAGAAATTCAACCGAAATTCAAGCGAAATTCTTCCTATAGGAATTTTGACTCCCGATTGTTCTGCATTTTTCCTTCCTTTCTTTCCTTTCTTTCCTTCCTTGCTTTATTTCCACAGCTCATTCGATACCCTCGACTGTAAACAATCCAATCAAACCCACCACCTCACTCAAATCAACAATACTCCTCTTCTTCTTCCTACTGTATCTTCCTATATACACCAAAAAAACCTACAGTTTCTACCTCTTTCCTACAATAAATCCTCCCCAATACTCTCCAATCCTGTCATCAACGCTACCAATACTACTACTTACCTTTGTTCTCACGTTAGCGAACGATTGAGGCTGAACAATCGAGAAACACAGGAGGAAAACTTCCGTCTGCGGATACGACAGGGGACGTAATCTATCGTAATCTTCCTGCCCTGCTGTGTCCCACAAACCGAGATTGATAGGTTCGCCGTCTACCATTACAGTAGTAGAGTAGTTATCGAATCTTGAGGGTTAGTATGAGCGGAAGAAAGGATTAAATTAAAGGGTTTAAGGAAAAAAAGATACGGAAATATGGAATAAAGATAGAATAACTAAGAGAAAATTCTACTTACACTGTAGGAACGTATTCACCTTCGAACGTGTCATTAGTGTAACTAATGAGGAGGCTTGTTTTACCTACGAAGCTGTAGTTGTTAGTATGAGATGAACGGTGGGAAATTGGGGTAATTTGGGGAAATAAGAAATGAGAGGAGTTGAGGAAGAAAGTGGAAATAGAGGAAGTAAGAGGAAATGGAGGAAATAACAACAAATGTATATACAAATGTATGCACACATTAATAAAACTACCAAAGTAAGCAGAAACTCTGAATAAGTCCCTTGAAATAAGCATATGACAACAGCTGAGCAGAGCAAACAGACTGGAAAGTTCAACAGTCTGTAAAACCAGTTATTTCCAATGAACTGAACAGTCCAAACACCATCTCCACTTTTCTCACTGCTTCTGCTTATTCTTCCGATACCTGTGAAACCCTCAAACCTTTGACTTCCATAATCTCCATAATCTCCATAATTTCCATAATTTCCATAATTTCCATACTTTTATCATCCCCATACGATCCTTTCCAACTTCTCTCATAGATTATATGAATCAAAGGAAAAACACTATAAAATTCAGAATGTCTTCCATTTTTCAAGCCAAGAAACATCTGCTATTTTCCTCTTACTCCCCTATTACTATATACAATCCTCTTGCTTCTCCTTGCTTCCTCTTGCTTCCCTGGCTTCCTACAGTTGAATATCGCTGAATATTCCCCTCATTTCAACTGTTCCCCATTTTACTTTTACTTTTCCTATAATCTCATATTTGAGATACCAACTTACCCGTCACCGACGACTACACATTTGATTTCTCTCATTATGAATGTCACTCGTTTGTCTCAGATTTACAGCTTCTTCTTTATAAATTCTACACGGAAATGGAGTATTTCTTCTACTGCTAGACAGGTTTAAGTATTCCTCGGAAGTATCTTTTAACCCTTCTTTTCCCTGTTATCACTCTGGCCCAATGATATATTTCTGGACTGAAAAATGATTGAAAATAGCAAGCAATTCCACTTCTACTGCGAAAATCACCATTTGATCCTTTCAACCCCCGTATGTCTTTCATTTATTTCATATTGTTTCTCAGTTGTTTCTGATTTGTTTACATTAATTTTCTCACTGTTTTACCATATTTCGATCCCTTATCCCTGCGTCTCACTTCGGAATTGTCTCGAGTGGGGTGAGATATGAAGAAAAATGATACGATTTTTCAGTGAAATACCGAGATTGTTTTATCGGTTAGAAAAAGGTGAGAGGCTCAGAGCGGTGTTGATTGAGGGGAAGTGGGACAGCCGAAACGGGAGATATGGCAGGGATTGCCGTTGCGAGCTGGGGCAGTTGGGGGAGTTGGGGAGTTGAGAGAGTTGAGGATCGGGAAGAGATGTCGGGAGGGTATCGGAAGGAAGCAATGATGAAGAGAAGTCCTTAATTCTACGAGAATCGTGTCGCGACTTGAAAATTTTAACTCGGGAGTAACCGTTGCTGGCCCTGGCAGACGATTTGACCGACAAACTGCGCTTCCCGTAACCGGTAGGGCCTCTGAACTACAATCATAATCTGAATGATCTTCAGGCAGATGTGTTGGATCAACGTAGTTGCAATTGCACGCGAATTGAGCTAACTGGACTGGGTTTGCAGCAAGGCAACCCGGCAGTCAAGCAGTGTATATATCTAGAATATTTATACAGTGTATGTCATTAATAAAGTCCATAGCAAACCGTTAAAGCTGCTCAGATAAAGAATCCCACAGGCGAGCTTCTCTGTAAATGCATGTTCCTGCATGTATAATGCATGATCACCGAATTCGGAATGACCTGCATGCTATTTGAGAGACGAAATACCAGTGTACGACATAATATGATGATCTCGTGTACTACCTTGGAATGCTTTTCTGATCAGGTCGAGACCGTTTTCTCGTTGCTAAAGCACCGTTATATTGGTATGAGAACGGCTGTGTATGAGCTCGTCTCAGTTGCAAGTGCAAGGTTGAAATGAAGAAAAAAGACGGAATTAAGTCGCCTATGAGTTTAATACCACCAGTTTTTAGCTCATCTCTCAACTAAATTTAGGTATTTATTTTCAGAGCCCAGAATCGCCCAAATGATACTCGAAATTGCCAAAAAAGCACGCGTCAATTGCGAATATGAAGAATAAATCTCCATGGTGAACGCACTTCAACGGCCGATGCAGACATGCCCGCATATTTCAGCATATTCATGCATGAACACGAACCGTGTTTTGGATATGGAAGAAAGTGAAAACGCGAGAATATCCGTTATCAGAGCTCTCAAACAGTAACTTATATCAGATATTAGATGATTTCTCCAACATACCTGACATAATCTCTATATTTTCGTCGGAGATTAGACCGGAATCCCGACGGAATCCGTTCATCTCTGTTCCTTCCGTTCGAACTATCTCTTTACACATCTCTCACTGTTGCCTGTCATTACTGTATTCTGACGGATCTCTCCGCGCATTCCACCGTTTGGATTCCAAAATCCCGAAGTCTAGAATGGGCCATTTGCATGCTCTTACCTGCAATACTGCTTTACTCTTCCTTTACCCACTCAAACGACTCGTGGGGCTTTCACAGTTTCCTAGTGAAATAAATTCCAACTTTACTACTATACTACGATACGAGACAGTCTGAAGTTTGACAGTTGCCGTGCACCCAACCGGAGTAGAAGCCACCATTGCGTGCGGCTTTGCAAAAATCTACTGAGCAACTGCGGAGACGCGTACACTTTACGGAGGATGTTTTGTTTACCTATGCCTGAAAGAGTGGAGTTAGAAGTCGATATGGTAAGGAAGCCAGCAATCAAAGTACCCGAAGTGAGCAGTGGGATTTCAGATAATACAGATAATATAAATGCTATAGTTGCAGGATACCGCAGGGTAGTGCAGCATTGATACAACAATGCTTTCTTTGTCTCAATAAACTCTGTAATCAGTAATTAGACAATTAAGAATTTGGTACAGCTGATCAGCAGTTGTTTTACAGCAGCAGTAACATTTATTTCTATTCTGGACTTCTATAGACTAACTCGCACACGACTGGAGATCCCCGATACCCTGAGGTATTAAGTTGGACCCTCCGAGTCAGATATGACTCGTTGACATTCCCTTTAGGAACGCAAAGGGTTCGCATACGGAATCCGATATTCTAGAAGTGGTATGGCCTTACAGATAGCGCAACCATGCAGCAGCAATCGTTGGACTCCAAACAGTGGGAAATAGCATAGCCACTGTAAGTGCTCTTAATGTTGTGAGCCAATTGTACGATGAGTCACGGGTATAAGGTAGGTGAGGTCAACGGTAAATAGAAACTACTAGACCTGAGGCACGTCAAGATATTTAATGTAGATTTCAGTTATATTTGAAATGAACATACTTATAGAGAAGGTTGGTTGTACTCAGGTCGATCAAGTCGGAAGATCTAAGACATGGTAGGAGAATAGCTAAGGACTGATTATAGAAAAGATAGAGTTACAGTACACTGGTTATTTGTTCGTAGGATTTATACAGTCCACAATGCTCCGAAATAGTCTAAAATACATTCATACTAAGCTTCAAGGCAAAAAATTGCGATAGTCACACTAGTAACAAAAAAATTCTTCATTCCTCAGTTGTAGTAACTGTTCATCTGGATCTTCTAAAAATAGGTGGATGTTAAATAGCTTGTTAACGCACTGAATAGTGTAAATTCAAAACTCGCTTACCAGTTTCCTGGCTTAATGGGTTTCTTTGTCTGTTCCTTGGCCAGCCATGTACTACCTTATTTTTCTAATCCGCAATTCGAAGCCGTTTGAAATTTGATGCTTATATATGGAAAAGCTTCGAAAAGGTTAGGTATTGAGGTTGCCATGTGTCCCGAAAAGGGTAAAAGAAGTATAGATTAGGCATGTGAAACGTTCGGCGTTGTTTAGAGTTGGCGCTATTTCATGGTTAGAAGCCAAACTTTATTGGAGATGGGGCCTAAAGAGGCGAAACTTGGTTACATCAACGAGGTGTCACTGGTAATAATGGCCAGATTCGAGCTAGAATCATCCCAATGCGTAAATAGAGTTCTAGAAAAATGCTGGAATTTCCTGGAGCTTTATCAATGAAAGAGAGCCTGCAATTAAAAGAAGGATGAGCAGCCTAGAACGTATAAGGTCGTTTCAACAAGGACTACCTAGAAAATATATAAACTGGAAAAACCCCGTTGGTTTGTTTGTTCTGCTTCTTTTTGTTTCTTCCTTTGTCTTCATATTCAACCGATATCATCAACACCAACTGTTCTATTCTTTCGCTGCCTACACCTTGGTAACAAAACACACACTCACACAAACATTATAATCACAATGCATTTCGCTACTTTTGCTGTCGCCGCCGCTGTTGCCGCCGTCCCTGCTTTGGCTCAGGCCAACTCTACCGTCACTGTGACCACCACTGACTGTGATGAGTCCGTTACTGACTGCCCTGCTCACAATGGTACCAACTCTACCGTTCCTCCTGTGCCTACTGCTACTGGTGCTGCCAACATTAATGCTGGTTCCTACGCTGTAGCCGGTGCTGCTGCCGTCATTGGCGCTGCCGTCCTTGGTCTGTAAGCTTGACGCTTTGGAGGTTCGTTTCTTTTCCCTGAACCGAACCAGTTAGATTTGACTTTTTCTCGAATGGGTTACGATTTCGGTACGGGTTTGTTTGGATAATATAATAGAAGTATACTATATGTGAAATACCTTTGTAGGAGATTAGTAGTGTTTTCCAATGTAAATTTCCGACCCACTTTCCGAGCTACTTGTAGCGAGTTAGCGTGTTAGGCTCAATGTTCGACACTTTGGAAGGAATTAGACGTGAATAATCCACTACTACCTAGAGAGTAGTAGACATTAAGTTCCTCAGTTATAATATTAAAGCATTATCACAGCCGTGTAACGTTGAACTGATGTCTTACTCTCATGCCTAACCAAGGTCACGTGCAAACATATAGGGTACATACTTTCTTATCCCAAAATAGAAATTATCAAAAGGTGTGCGTCATACCGGATTAGGAAATATAACTTTTCATTCTCCTCTCTCCCTCAGACGACGCAACTTCACGAAACTACCAAGAGGTCTGAATAGGTTAACATGAGAATAGACATTGAATGAGCTTGTAAACAGGCCAAATAGGTGTAAAACTATAGACTGATACTTGGAGCTCGACAACAGTAACTTTAGCAGTAATATAGACAAGATGCCCTCCAGTACTTACATCTCCAAGAAGAGAAAGCTCGTCGCTGACGGTGTTTTCTACGCCGAAGTGAACGAATTCTTCACCCGTGAATTGGCTGAAGAAGGATACGCTGGCATTGAAGTCAGAATCACCCCTACCAAGACTGAAATCATCATCAGAGCCTCCAACACTCAGGCCATCTTGGGACAGAATGGTAGAAGAATCTCTGAGTTGACTTCTCTGATCCAGAAGAGATTCAACTTCAAGCCCGGTACCGTTATCCTGTTTGCTGAACGTATCCAGGAGAGAGGTTTGTCCGCTGTTACCCAGTGCGAGTCTCTGAGATACAAGCTGCTCAACGGTTTGGCCATCAGAAGAGCCGCTTACGGTGTTATCAGATTTGTCATGGCTAATGGCGCTAAGGGTGTCGAAGTTGTCATCTCTGGTAAACTCAGAGCTGCTAGAGCCAAGTCTATGAAGTTCTCTGACGGTTTCATGATCCACTCTGGTCAGCCCGTCCGTGACTTCATTGATACCGCCACCAGACACGTTCTGCTGAGACAGGGTGTCTTGGGTATCAAGGTTAAGATCATGAGAGATCCTGCTACCAACAAGAACGGCCCTACTGCCTTGCCCGATTACGTCAAGGTCTTGGAGCCCAAGGAGGACACCCCCGTTTATGAGCCTACTGTCATTGACTACTCCCCGGCTCGCCCTGAACCCCAGGCTGAAGTTGCACAGGAGACTGAGGTTGCTCAGGAAGCTTAAATCTAATGTAATCCAGATTATCTGGTCTGTGTAGTTATGGATTATTATTCTTCTTGATTGTATTGTAGTATCTGTTATTTAGAAAAAAGTTACCGAGATGTTCAGTCCGTCGGCTCCTCGGTACTTTATCGGGTTTGTGATCAAAAATATCGGTTTTTGTAACTTGAAAATTATTGTTCACAAAACCTATTGTAAATATAAATTCCTCATTTCCGCCGATTCATCTCCGCTGTTATTCGTCGGAACAGCGGGAAAACCGAGCATTCCGCCGCCGGAAGTGACTGCTATATATTTGCTATGATGACGTTTTTCGCACCGACACCACAAACGATCGGCAGACCGGGAAATGATAAAGTAGAGCCAAGTAGTACTCAATTATTCCGTAGAATGGATATTCAGTCTCCCATTGTAGGAAACATAGGAAACATAGGAACCCCATTGAACTCTGCTGTTGCGAACACTGGCCACGTCTCTTTATGGGGCCAGGGTGCTCACTGGACTCGGCAGGACGCTCAGATCACTGACGGATCCAGTTCACAGGAGGTAAGCGAATCATCGGCTAGCTCAGTAGAGCTTTTAACTCCTCTAGTGGCCCGTGGTGTGCCGCAGTTGGAACCGGAAAGAATACTTATATCTGTGGATCGATTTGACAAATCTACGGGGACTTGTACTGTTCAGGACGTGTCTGTTGACGTACCGAGTCTACAGGAGGCTGAATTTTTGAAATTGGCATTAGAGGAACTTAGTAAAAACAATAACGGGACTACAAGAGTACACGTAGGATTATGGCCTGAATGTGCGCCCAGATTAGCATCTGAATGGACGGAAAGGCCTACTATTAAGAGTTTTGCCCTCTCAGATTCTTCGTATGACTTACAAGAGCCTCCCACTACTTTAAGAATTGATAAGAACGTAGGAGATAACGTAGTTACTAGGAGAAAACGCGAACGTATAAAGGCAGCTATTTGGGGAGACAAAAATGATAATTTAGAATTACCTGCAGCTAAACGGCGAGCTCGACGACTGTTTGGTGGAAAGGGCGATGAGAAGTTATTAAAGACAAAAAAGCATAAATCTGGATATGTATCTGATCGCAGTTTGAGTTCGTTGCGTTCGTCGATCCGTAAATCACTTACACGGAAGAACAACTTACAAAATCAGCCAGAATCTGACAATTCAAGACATTCGTGGGTAGACAGAAGTCTTATTGCAGGATTAAATAATCCTAAAGATGGGAGAGAAGCACTAGAATTACAGAAAGTTTCATCAGGTATTTTCAGTACAGATTCGCATGTTGAATACACACCACCGGTGATGCCACCGAATTCTGCAATGATTGAGGGACATAATTGCGACGATTATGATGAAGTAGATGAAGAATACTCAAGCTCGGATACTACGTACTGCGAAAGTTCCATGAATGAGGAATATGAGAAACTACGGTACGTGCAGCGGGAGAAAATGTCAGTAAATTACGTATACGGAGTTGATTTGGGTACTACCGAGGGAGCAGAAGTTCCTCCAAGTGCTCCGAATTCCCAAGCTACTGTTGTATGGTGATTAGAGGGTCAGAATAGCTTTTCAGCTCTAGTAATATAAATATTACTTCCTCCGATTTTCTTTGAAACCAAAGCAGGTTTCTGTTCTGAATATCCCCGCATTTCAGTCATCTCATCGCGTCTCATGCAAGGTGGGATGAGATGAAAATTCAGTGGTGGACAAAACGACACGCTGTATCGTAGCAGGGAGTTCCATATGAAAGAGGAGAGTTTATATAAGAAACTGCTGAATAACCCGAGTACAGAAGAAGTGATTTACTGATTTTATAACCTCTTCTTGGTCTATCAAGTCTCAGTAATGTGAAGAATGGAGAAGAGGAAAATTTCATACTATGGAATAAAGTTGGATCCGTATGCATAACCTGCATGAGCATGCATTGAAAACTCGAACTCTAATGTCGATATTTAAAATGTTTCACAGCAGAGATAACGGAGAATTCGGTAGCAATGAGTGATTGAGATAGAAGACAGGCATTTTAGGATCTCTGAAAAAGAAAAAAAGAAAAAGATTACTAAAACAGTACTTCGAGAGACACTCAGCAGTAAACTCAGTCAGATGTTCACTCTGATATCCCCATTGGCCCTGTGAAACGTTCCTTGCTGGCTTCGTACTTGTCATGGCGAAAGTCTCAAACCAATTCAAAAAATACAGTCAAAAAATAAACCAAAATACACATCTTTTCAATACTAATTTACCAGGGCTTCTGATACTTTTCTCTCCCTTTCACTATTTGTTTAATTCAACTTATTTCACATCATTTAAACACCGAGAACACCGAGTCTCATCTCGCTCCGGCTGGCTTCTTCATCTTCAATTCCGCTTATCATCTACGGCGCCGTGCATATTTTCTTCCGAAACTGCGAGAATCCCGACGACTTAGTTAAACAGAGAAGCCTGTATTTGCATGGTTTATAGAGAATTGTGTTGCAAATACTGAGAAAGAACTGCATTCTTCAAGGAATTGACAGAACTTAAGTAGAATTCACCAAGTAACAGCAACTGAAAATGACGTTGTCTGACTATAAGCATATCGGCACAACCGTAACGGTGGGAGGTAAGCAGAGAAGTAGAAAGCAAAGCGTAGAGGAAAGGGAAGGCCAAATGACTGGATGATTGAATATTCAGGTACTTGAGTTGATATATGTATTATGTATACTTATTATATGTTTGATATTAGCAGTCTGCAATGTACTATCTAGCAATCTGCTATCTACTAGCAGCTTATGCTGTAATTCACTGCCTAATCTGTTGCCCCTTTCTCCATCGTAATCCCTTAACCACCAGTACTAACCATCAATACCAGCTACCTGCTTCTCCCTCGGAGTTCTGTTTGGCAACTGGCCGTACGATTTCAATACTTTATGGGTTCGGGGAGCTTCTGACGCAGTATTTGAAAAATCTGAAGCTCACTATCAAGTATGGGCAAACATGCCTCAATTCCTCTTCTATGTTCATCATTTCATTATTGCTCTTGGACTTGGAGGTCTGTTCTTTAAGATGTACAAGCCAGCGGAGTCGAACAAGTTGTTTGACGGTGGTAGTTTATTCTTATACACTGCAGCTTTAGTATTTTACTTAGTGAATCTGCGCAAAGGGCTGCACAGCGCAGTGACAGGAGAATGGGGAGAAGTTGATAAGCGAACAGGGATCAACATTCTTGCTGCTACGCAGACTATTATTTGCATTTTGCTGCTGGGAGTGCTTGTTCTGCAAACTGGACAATTCTATGCTGAGTCTGTCGATGCGAGAAATACTATTAAGATGCAGCAGTATTTAGCAGCTGAAGCAGCCAAGGCTGAAGAAGTTGTTGCGGGAGTTGTGGAGGAGGAGAAGGAGAAAGAGGAACCCAAAGTATCCAAGAAGGGGAAAAAGGAGTCAAGGAAGACGAAATAGGAGCAGTAAGTAGTATGAGTATTTTGTGAATAAGGAAGAGGAGATGTGATAGTTGGAGTACTCTGCAATATTCATAGGGTTTCTACAAGGTGTGTGATGATAGCCTGAGGTTTCAGTGTGTAGTAATGGTGTAATTCAGCTTGTAGTATCAGAGTGTAGTCGAAAGTTCAGGACATTTATTCAAAGGTCAGGTAGGAGGATTGTGAAGGAGGAATTCGACAAGTGTAGAGCACCGTACGGTGTCCTGTCCACTGCACTGGGGAAATGTGGATTAGCCCGGTTAGATATGCGTGCTACTACGTTGAAAATGGAGTCTGTTAGGAGAGGTAATTGTAGAGTTGTAGAGTCCTGTATGTCGCCTATTGCTGTACTTCTAATAACTCTGTACCTCTAGTAACGTCACCTACAGGTATATTATCGCAATATATACTATCTCAACATATACTATTACATTTATACAATCTCAAGGCTTATTATAATATATAAATACACTCAAATACTCAGGGAAAACCCACTTATCCCCCCATATTCTTCTATTCCTTCATCGCTCCTCGTTATCCTTAATTTTTCACTTTCAGCAGACCCTCTTAAGGGTCTAGCATCTCTTCAACCCAGACCCTCTTATATCACCAGACCCTTGCAATAAATCCACCTCCACAGTGAGACGCGAAGTCCATCTTTCAGAGCCAATCACATTTTCTCAAACTTGTATTCTCACTATAGCCGTCTATAAGCCGTGAGAAGTGGTAGATATATCAGATTTCAGCGTCAATCTAGGAGATTATCCGAGATTTTATTGCACTAATATCTGGCTTACAGACTAAAGAACAGGTTAGTTTACTTCAGATCATAGAAAGAGACGTCCTTCCCCTCAGGGTTTGACCTCTCAGCTCAACGTCAATTCCATACTGACAATATTCAAAGCATTCACGAGTATTCGCATTCTCTGCAGCTGAAATGGCCGGCGAATACCCTATTTATTATAAAAACCCGATTCGCGTAAGTAGGAAGTCACCAGGAAGCTACCGGAAGCTCTGAGCATGCTCTACGCATACTATAAACATACTATAAGCTTACTATAAGCCATATCAATATTCATACTAACAACTCAATAGTGGGCACGATATCACGCCTATACGCGACCACATCTGTTCTACGCTTGTGCTATCGGAATTGCAGGACCAGTTTTGCTGCTCGTAGGCCCCGATTTACGCAGAAAATTCCTATTCCAGGATCATGTGCCTTTGCCTAGCAGTTATCCCTGTAAGTATAATGATAAACTGAGTATCCATAAAGAAAATAACCACTCAGCACACTCTTACTAACTATTTCAGTACCCAAGAGACCCAGGGAGCAACTGACGGGTTATGACGACGAGTAGAAGCTGCGGAAGTTGTGGTATACAGCAGGAACAGCGTAGAGATGCTGGAATGGAAGTTGTGAGATGTTTGAGAGGATACTAAACTCAGCAGAAGCAGCAGAAGCAGCAGTAGTAGCAAGAATGAAAACAGGATAGGAAAGCAGGAAAGCAGGAAAGCAGTAAAGTAAGCAGGGAACTCACAGGTATCTAATACATGGAACGTGTGATTCCCATACACATTGAGAATGCATATACGGTGTGTACGCTTGGGTGCGGACTACCAGAGAAATACATATATATATATATATATTATCAGATTGTATGTACGTCAAGGCAGAGGAAATCTGTTTTTTGTATTGTAGGGTTGTAGGGTTGTAGGAATTGTAGGAGTTTTAGGGGAATACGGTAAGTAAGGAGAGAATTACTGTTATAAAGGGCGTGAGTAGATGAGGTTTGCATAGGCTGGATGGACAGCTAAGACAGTGTGATGAGAGGGATAAGGCAGTAGGAGAGATGAGGTAGTAGGAGAGATGGAGGTAATTGGATGGGATGTATGGGAATAGATGAGTGGGAGAGTAGGGAGTATTAGAGTAGGAAAGCATAAATATACTAGAATAGTAGAATATTAGATAGGAGAATATGAAAACATAGCAATAACATCAGCTTGCACTGAAAGGATTCTTCTTCAGTTGATGGAAACTAGTATAAATATCTATTCTCAGACTTCCCGGTATTTCTCAGCAACTTTTATACCAATTGCCATACCTTTATTTGGCGTAAAACTCACCTTCTACGCATTGTTATCATTCGTACTCAGAGCAGATGTATTACTTTATAGTATTGCAATGTATTGCAACGTATTGCCATTATTTTCTTCTTAGATTGTGCACGGGAGTTCCTATTACTTTCCCGTTCCTTCTAGTTAAGATTTCAAGCCTCGTCAGAACAACGGCAAGAAAGATTGAAACCACTCGGTATTGAGGAAGAGGTTTCTTCGGTTATTCATTGCAAATATAATATCTTCTTGTCCTTCATTGCCCTCTTATTGCCATCTTATTTCTCCTTCAATTTTCCATCATTGCTTATAACCATTATAAAACTGTTCTTTCCATTGTTCTAAGGTATCTTGTAGTAATAAGAACGAGATCAATCTTACCTTTCAAGTAAGTGGGACTACAATTGGTTCAATTTCTTCATTATTTTGATCCAGGAGCTTAAAGAGATTCAAACTATCAAGTATTTATGTGTCCAAATAGTAAGATCACTGAATTTTATCTCTTTTTCTCATTCTTAATTTCGATTTCTCCTCCCATAACAAACCAGCAGTTCATCTATTGACCTGCTTATTTGCTATTCCTCCCTTCCTACTCCTTTACTACTCCTTTCCTACAACCCAAACAGACAACAGTCGCATTAATATATACAAGCAACAACTTCTACCACATATAAGCCCCCCGAGGAGGATGCCGAATCTTCTCCGAGGGTAACTGCAACCTCGGCTTCCTCTTAGCCAACAACTCAGCCTTGTAACTGGCAATTCTCTCTTTCGTCATCTCAGTCTTCAAAATAGCTCTCACATGAACATATTTTAGCTCCATAATACCCATACGACCCCGAGCTTTAATGTCTACTAATTTCTGCCACCATCCGTCTTTTCCTACCCAAATCTGATCAATGTACATCTTCTCCGGATCTTCAATATTCAAAGCTTTCGCATCTTCCAGCCCTCTTTGCAGCATTTCAGCCACATCTTTAGCCATACGCTTAGGAGAGAAATGACATTGTGTGATTGCTTTCTTAACGTTGAGACCTCGGAGCATTCTGAGTAAAACTGTAGCCTTTTTAGGTGTACCTTTAATTCTGTAAGATCGGCAGTACACAGAAGGTTCCAAAAGTTCAATTTCTTCTTTAGTAAGCTTCAGCTTATACGTTTTACCCTCATGTTTCACTTTCTGATTATTCACATAACGTCCAGCATTGTTTTCCAGTACTTTCTTATAAAGAGCTCTCTTGAGAGGTGAAAGATAAGCTTCTATGGTATTTTTGGCTTCCCGTTGGCTCGCTAGAAATTCTTGCAGTTTCTTATCGTTCTCCACTGTAACTTTAGTTTTCGCTTCTTCTAAAGTAAGACCCGTTGAAGCTTCTTCAAGTCTAGTAGAAATGGCGTCTGGGGAGCGTTCGTCATCGCCTTTGAAATCCTTAGTGACCTGGCCAAGCAGAGAGCTGTCGGAACGGTTAGCCGGAGCGGCGGAAGAGCGGAATCCACGGAAAGTTCCCGAGAATGTAGTTATAGTATTTCTGCCGAGTTGGAAGGCAGCTCGGGGCGCCCACAGTCGGACGGGGTAAATCATGGCTGCCGGGTGTGCTGTGAGATGCAGCAGCATGCAGGAAATGTGTAGTAGGGAGTTAGAAATGGATAATAAGGGCTGGGGATCAAAGGAAAGAGAATGAAAGATGCTGAATGTTGGAGATTTACATTTCTCGGGTTTCGATATGAGAGGAAAGGTGAAAAATTAGGAGAACGGGTGTGAGTGCTGGGGGATGGGTGATGGGACGGTAGTGGGGTGAGATGTGATGTGAAGGGTGAGGTGAGATGTAATGTGCTAGGAGTATCGGGGGAGGCTGGGAGGGATGATCGGGATAATTGAGGTTCAAAAAGAGGAAAGAAAGAGGAAATAATGTGAATTTCAGGCTATTTGTATGTTTTAGGGTCGTTTGTGGGTTGCAAGCTGAGACTGGAAGTAGCGGGAAGTGTCGGAAGTCGGTAGGAATGGGTGATAAGACGAGTGGGTTAGCTATAGTGAGTCGGGTAGTTCGGGCAAGGGAGATGGAAGATGCGTGATTCGCGATTCTAACTCTGAAGTGGTATGGTGATGTCACTAGCGGGTCAGGCGGAAAGTGGTAACTGGAGTGGATTAGTGTAGTAGAGTATGTCTGAGTTAGATAGTGAAAAATGTAATTTAAGCAATTTCGGGAGCTATATAGGCATTGAATGTAATGAGAGATAGCCGAATATCCCTTTTTTCGGCTTGTTTTACTACGCTAACATCGCCTGAAGTGGCCGTACTAAGCTGTGTATTGTAATGAGTCGTAGTGACATTCAGATACACTATATAGACCGTATATTGCATGAATAGGACACCCTGAGTAGAATATCGCTCTTGAATACTTCACAGACTCCGTAGAAGTCATCAGCTTGGATGAAAATACTCCTTAATCGTCGGCCTTGTCACGTGGATCGATAAAGCCTTCGCTCAGCACCCCTCCGAGCTTCGCCGTTCGGCTTCTAACATTTCCCGGCCGGCTCGGCAACCTCGGAGTTGAAATATGCAAGGGAATGCAGGACTCTGCATAAGCCGCAGGAGGCGTGAATAAGTATTGACAGTTGAATACTCCGAGTAGTTATTTTTAGGCCGAGGCTGAGTAGAATTATTCATGCTGTAGCGTATCAGTTGTGGTTAGAAACCATTTGATGGGAATAGATAGTGGAAAAGCTCTTTGAAATGCTGCCTTCCGTTTCTCGCTGTTGTCTTCGATGAAATACGCAGCCAAATAAACTTTTCCTTGCTAGTAACTCAATTTCCCAATCAGGAAACAGAGCCATCAACCCACTTGCTCAACTTACACATTTGAAAGCAACAACACGCTTGTAAAACCATACTAAGACCACATAATACAACCTCCATCACCTGTTATAACCACACGCATATTAATATTCTCCTCACTGTTTCTAATCCCACACTTCCTACCGCCCACTCCTCTACCACTTGCTGCGCCCCTCCTGCACAGTTCCAAAACCTGCATCCCGCCAACTTTAATGTCACCGCAGCAACTCGCATTTACCGATTTTCCCCCGAAACAAAACAACCCAGTCAGACATCCGAAATACTCAACGGAAGAGCCGAGCCGACCACTAAACCGTCAATGCCGAGGCCCCACATCTATTCCGACGATTCTGCCACAAACCTGCCTAAGAATCCCAGGCCTCAAGCTATATAATGGCACCACCCGAGGCTGTGGCGGCTTCTCCGTCCTCTGATACCCATTCTATGGCTAGCGGAGACATCTCCGACTTCCGAAGGCTTTCACGGACTATCACGGAAGCCGAGCTGGACAAACAGGCCGAACAGTTCCGTGCTTTGTCCCGAGGAACCGATTTAGACCCTCGGCACGATTTGAATCTCCCTGATGATCAACCTGATACTCCTACTAAACCTCCGAGATCTTCATGGATTCGTAAAGCCGCTTATGCGCTGCGCCTCCCAGGTGTGGCGCCACCATACAACGCCACATTAGAACAGGAAACGCGGCACGTGTTTTTCAACTGTGATTTACCCCAGCAAATGATAAATAACCGAGGAGAACCCATTTTGCAATACCCTCGGAATAAAATCCGAACTACAAAGTATACGCCACTGTCATTTATACCGAAAAACTTGTTTTTCCAATTCCATAATGTGGCAAACGTGTATTTCCTTTTCCTTGTAATTCTCGGTGCTTTCCCCATCTTTGGAGTGGACAATGCTGGGCTTGCGGCTGTTCCTTTGATTGTAATTGTATGTATAACTGCTATTAAGGATTTAATTGAAGATTTCGGCCGTTCCAACTCCGATACGGAGCTGAATAACTCCTGGGTCCATATATTAAAGGGAGTGCCGAATCCGAATGCCACGGAAGATCAAGTAGGACCCTGGCGGTTGATGAAGAAAGCTTGTAGTCGTGGGATGCGTAGATTTGGCCGATGGATGTGGCGCAGCGTAAGTAAAAAACGCCGAGCGGAGTACCGGGAGGCGCAGGAGGCTGAAAAAGCTGCTGCTGCTGCTCGGGAGTCTCGTGCGGCTCGTAGATCAGGTGATTCGGATACATTCTCTTTAGCTAGGGCTCGTACAAGTGGCTCAATAGCCGGATTTGGAGTTAATCCCGCACTAGCGGCTTTACAGACTGCGCCACCGCCACATATTGCTGCTTCTGGTGGCGCAGCAGCTCATTTCACCCGAGATGCATGGAAAAATATCTACGTAGGAGACGTTTTAAAGATCCGAGACGGAGAAGAAGTCCCCGCAGATGTTCTCATCTTGTCTACTTCGGATCCCGAAGGTGGCTGCTATATTGAGACGAAAAATTTAGACGGAGAGACCAATTTGAAGTCTCGGCAAGCTTTAGACGCCACAAGGGCTATTCGGCACGCTTCGGAGTTACAAAGATGCCAATTCTCGGTACAATGCGGAGGCCCACATCCGAATTTGTATAGTTTTACAGGGGTTTTGCGCTCTATTCCTTCTGAACCGAACCGTTCAGGATTAGCGGAAGCTATAGCTATAGATAATATGCTGCTTAGAGGAAGTACGCTGCGGAATACCCGATGGGTTATTGGGATTGTACTATTTACCGGACCAGAAACTAAGATTATGCTGAATGCGGGCCAAACACCGACGAAGAAGTCTCGGATCTCTCGGGAACTGAATTTCAACGTTTTGGTGAATTTTGTGTTGCTGTTTATCCTGTGTTTTGTATCGGGGCTTATTAATGGGCTTTTCTACAATAAACAGGACACTTCGGCTACGTATTTCGGGTACGGTTCATTTGGTGGCACAGCAGCTAAGAACGGAGTGATTGCATTCTTTGTGGGGATTATTTTATACCAATCTTTAGTTCCAATTTCTTTGTATGTATCTATTGAGATTATTAAGACGTTGCAAGCGTTTTTCATTTATTCCGATATCGGAATGTATTATGCGCCGCTTGATTACCCGTGTTATCCGAAATCTTGGGGTATTTCCGATGATTTGGGTCAGATTGAGTATGTATTTTCGGATAAAACGGGTACTTTGACTCAGAACGTTATGGAATTCAAGAAATGTACTGTGGCGGGCCGAGCTTTCGGCTTGGCATATACCGAGGCACAGGCAGGTCAACAGCGGCGTGCCGGGTTGGACGTGACAGCGGAAGCGGCGAAAGCTCAGGCGGAAATCCGGGAAGATCGGGAGAAAATGTCGGAAGAACTTCGGCAGTATATTCCTGGGAGTTCCGCGTATGATTCGCCGTTTACTTCTAGTGCTTTTGTAGCAGAATTACGTGGTGCCAACGGAACGGAACGGCAACAAGCGTCGGAAATGTTTTTATTAGCGTTAGCTTTGTGTAATACTGTAGTCACAGAAACCGATAGGAGTTCCGGTAAATCAGTTTTCCGAGCAGAATCACCTGATGAAGCCGCTTTAGTGGACACAGCGCGCGGATTAGGGTATGAATTTGTAAACCGAGATCGGGCTGGTTGTTATGTATCTATTCGTGGGTCTGAGCCACAGCACTTCCCGATTCGGGAGTTTCTAGCTTTTACTTCAGCTAGAAGACGGATGAGTGTTGTGGCTGAAGTGGCGTTACCCGGGCGGAAAGAAGCCGTACCGGTTTTGTTTACAAAAGGAGCTGATTCGGCTTTGTTCCCTCGATTAGCGGCAAATACCCCCTCGGAACTGATTACAAACACAGCTCTGCATTTGGAATCGTTTGCCCGAGAAGGTTTGCGAACGTTAGTAGTGGCGTACCGAGAATTAAGCCGAGATGAGTTTGCCCGGTGGTCTGAGAAGTACGCCGAGGCGAAAACCGCTTTGGAAAACCGCGAAGAAGCACTGGCAGCAGCCTGTGATGAGCTGGAGACGGATTTACAACTCCTAGGCGGTACTGCTATTGAGGATCGGCTTCAGGAAGGAGTGCCGAGCACTATAGCGCTGCTGGCGGAAGCTGGGATCAAAATATGGGTGTTGACTGGAGATAAAGTGGAGACGGCTATTAATATAGGGTTTTCGTGTAATTTGCTGGACGTTGGGATGGAGTTGTTGGTTGTGACGCAGGGGGAAGAAGAAGGCGGAAGTAATGGCGGAAGTAATGATGAGAAAGCGGAGAAAGAGAAACGGGAAACTCAGCCTGATAATGTTTCTACGCCTCCACTCCCGTCTTCGGCTCAAAATACGCTGCCTACCCCGCCTTCTACCCCTCCTTCTTCATCCTCAGACCCGTCTTCTTCCCCCTCCCCCGCTTCCTCGTCTATAGAAGCTCAGTTGGACGCCCATCTGGCCCGATTCGGTCTCAAAGGCACCCCGGAAGAGCTGGAAGACGCACGCGGAGATCATTCGACTCCCGAAGCGACTCATGCCGTTATTATTGACGGTCCGGCACTGGCGACGGTTTTGGAATCTGAGCTGCACGGGAAATTTGTACTTTTGTGTAAACAATGCCGAGCGGTACTTTGCTGCCGAGTTTCTCCGGCTCAGAAAGCCGCTGTAGTTAAAACTGTTCGGCAGCAGCTCGGCGTAATGACGTTAGCCGTTGGAGACGGAGCAAATGACGTAGCGATGATTCAGGCAGCTGACGTAGGGGTGGGAATAGCAGGAGAAGAAGGACGGCAAGCTGCTATGGCAGCAGATTTTGCCGTTGCTCGATTCCGATTTTTAGCTCGGCTTCTGCTTGTACACGGTAGATGGTCGTACAAACGATTAGCCGAGATGATTCCGTGTTTTTTCTATAAAAATGTGGTTTTCACTTTGGCTTTGTTTTGGTACGGCATTTATAATAACTTTGACGGATCATATCTGTTTGAGTATACGTATTTGATGTTTTACAATTTGGCATTCACTTCGTTGCCTGTGATTTTCCTCGGAGTTTTAGACCAGGATGTGAGTGATTCTGTGGCTTTAGCTGTGCCACAGTTATACCGATCAGGAATTCTCGGGATTGAATGGTCACAATTGAGATTCTGGCTTTATATGATTGATGGGTTGTACCAATCAGTTATATGCTTTTATTTTGCGTATTTACTGTATTTATACCCACCGATTGTGTCATCTTCGGGTCTCCCGCTCGATCAACGGTACTGGGTAGGTATTTATGTGGCGAGTTCGGCTGTTGTGGCTTGTAATTTGTACGTATTGCGACGTCAATTCCGATGGGATTGGCTTACTCTGCTTATAAATGCTCTGAGTAATCTTGTGGTGTTTTTCTGGACCGGAGTTTGGACGGTAAGCGCTACTTCCGCTACTGAATTTTACGATGCCGCACGGCAAGTATTCGGGGCAGCGGCTTTCTGGGCTTACCTTTTCGCTACTATTGTGGCGTGTTTGGTTCCGAGAGAGATTGTGTCGTGTATCCGTCGAATATATTTCCCGAGGGATGTGGATGTAGTGAGAGAGGAAGTGAGTCTCGGGAAGTATGATGCGTATGGCGTCGGGTATGATCCGACGTTGCCTGAGGGGGAGAAGCAGGGCAGCGAGGGGCTGGAGAAGGCAGAGGCCGGTGCGGGGGCGGATGCGGAAGCCGATGGGTTTATAGATGCGGAAGCACAAAGTCGGTCGTCCTCTGTGTATGAGGCGCCGGCGCGGAAGGGCAAGTTGGCACGTGTTTCGCGGTTTTTGAGGCATCCTCGGCATCCTCGGTCTGGAAAAGGTGGCGCAGGTGGCGCAGGCGGGTCGCTGCATGATGTACGGCTTTCAATGGTCCGATCAGGGGAATATAGCTCGTCTGTGGCACTGGATAGAGTGCGAACTTCGGCTTCGATTCCGGGATTATCGGAAGCATCGGAACTCATTTCAATGCATTCTCGGGCTACCGGCGGGAGATGACGAGTGTTTATTTTATATACGTTTTTGGGAATGAATGGGATATAAAGATATGAGAATTGTAGGAAGGAAGAGGAGGAATAGGAGATATATAAGAAGTTCAGTAGAGAATTATAGAAAGGGCAAAAAAATGCGGTAGGAGGTAGGCGGTAACTGCATTGGATACTACATAGAAGGTTATGATAGTGGTTAGTAGTTTGTATATTCGGTGGAATAATATGGAAATCGATAAGGACAATTGCCGTAAATATATATATTATATAACGATGTTGAGTTTCATTTGCAGTACTATAATTACTTTATTTCCATTATAAATCCTCAAGCAGACTTCTCAGTCATTCTTATCCCTATTGTAAATCTCCGAATTTATGCTAGAGTAATGCCGAAATCACCGAACCAGCGATATGTCCCGAAGAATCTATACAGTAAGGGGGGAAAGTATTCGGTGTAGTCAACTTAATAAGCCGATACTTCAGCAGTCGTTAGTGGTTGTGGAAGTTTCACCAATATAAAGCACGGAGATCTTCCGAGATTATCAGGGATCGTCGGGGATCTTCCTAGACCTTCCGAAATCTTCTAAGATCGGTCAAAACTTCCAGTTAATTTTCCTTAATCCTCCGTAATCTTCTAAGCAAACAAGAAGAGGCAAATTGATTCCTCTAACACCCAGGATATCATTTACAATCACCAAATACCGCAAAAGATATTCTTGAATCTCAATTCATGTAAATACAATCACGTTTTGCGTCTCTAAATTCATAGTTCTCTACAAACCTGTCAAACACCATCAAATACCATCAAATACCATCAAATACCAACATTATCCACCAATTATTGGCCCCAAAACTCACCATTCATATAAAAATACAGTCCATTCCTCCTTTATTCATTCCCATCCATATAAACTTCTCAATATGCCAAAAACTCGGTAATTTAACTCTAAAATACTCGACTACGCAATTTCTCACCCTATTCCGCCGTTTACGACGCAGCGGCAATCCCACCTTCCAAAGCCCCGTGGACTTTCCCGAGTTTGTCCAGCAGAACTCCGACAGCCGCGACTGTGGCGTCGAAATCTTGAAATAGCAAAGCCTCTCGTAACCCGGGCAGCAAATCCCCCGGGCCAGCCATTATCTGTGGCGCGTATACTACGTGGCGCATCCATGGCCGATTCCGATATCCTGCGGCAAATTCGGCAAACTCTGCAGACTTTTTCGTCTCTGTACTGTTGCTAATAAGTGGTTTTGTACTATCAGCTACATTTTCAGCCACAATTCCAATAGACAGTTCCGAAATCTCGACAGATTCCGCCATTTTCTCTGCATCTTCTACTTTATCTACTCCTACAAGCCCTTCTTTGTGCAGCAGCCACCGATCAAAGTTGAATAATCGGTAGTTCAGAGCTCGGATGCGAAACATTAAGACGAGTTTGCGCAGCATACGGAACCAAGGATAATCTACGGTAAATCCGGCTTGAGCGGCGTCAGCTGTGGCGTCGAATTCTGCAGCTGTGGCTGTCAAAGCTGCCGCGCGAGTTTTCAGTCGATCTAATAGATTTGCTAGTGGCTCAGAGTCGGCTCCGTCCCAGCCGAGGTATCTACGGAGTTTTGCGCCGAATCCTGCCGAATCTGGTACTCGGTTTAGCCAAGATTTCGGTACTTGCGTCACCAACTGCGCCACCCGGGATTCGATTTGTTCTGCGTAAGGCGCTGTGTGGAAGAAAATCACTTCCCTTTCCGACAGTTCTAATGCTAAAAGCGCGGCAAACTTCCCTGCCGCCGTGTGCAATGGGTACCTTGGTGGTTCCGAGGTTTGCGGGGTTTCTGTCGCGTCTGAGCCGGAATTTGTCACATTCACCGCCAGAAACCGCCGCGACCAGCCGTAGCAGTCCACAGACGAATGGAGGTGCGGCACGGGGTCTGTGCCAGCTGCGCGGAACCCGAAATCCAAGCTGGGGACTCCGAGATGGTGCTGGAACACGGAATAGTCTGATCCGGCGCCCAGAAGGCCGAATTCCGGTTTCTTCGGCTTCTGCGGCTCTTTCGAATGTTCAGAATCCGACTGAGCCACCCAATAATCGTACAAAGACGGTTCCCCTAAATAAGGTACCTTGGAATCTACTTGTGGCAATTGTGGCGCCGGTATTTTCGCCGCCACAGTTTCCGCTGCTGCTTGTAACAGCCGGCTTCCCGCCACGGTGAACTTTGTGCCGGATACAACGCGATCTAAATTTACATACGCAAGTACATTACGAGCCACAAATCCTGATTTATCTTCACCCCAAGCTGTCGATCCGAGCTGACCTGCGGCTCCGCCATCCCATGACGCAAACACTAAACTCCGAGTAGGTTTCCAGCCTTTCTTTGCAAGTTGTGCAAACGCGGATGCTACTTCTAATAACACAGCGGAACCGGATCCCGGATCTGCTACGCCTCCGACGGCCCAAGCGTCTCTGTGGTTGCCGATAATTATAGCTTCCCCGGGGATTATACCGTCTATTGTAGCGAAAACGTTGACAATAGGCCTTAACTTGTACTCTTGATGGGATTCTACGTGTAAAATAGGGGCAAATGTCAAATTTTCGGCTTGGTTTTGTGATTTAAAAGATGCCAAAAGTGTATTGGCGTCTCTGGGGCTAATTGGAAGAGACGGGATCCGTGGCAGTGACTCGGGAGGCGCGGAAGGCTTGCCGATTCTTCCGAGGCCATGCCAGGGATTCCCTGGGTCTCCTGGTTTCTGTGGAGTTAGTAATACTGTGTCTCGCTCTATTGAGGAAGGATTACGGCCTGGGCCTACAGGATACGGTGCGGGGCTGTCTACAGCTGCGGGGTAGTCGAATGCGGGGTCTCGGAACAGTAAAACTGCCGCACATCCGAAATGTTCCGCTAAACGGACTTTCACTCCAGCGGAAATCCCGTCTCCTGTACGGATAAGGGCAATACGACCCGTTACGTTACCAAAACTTCGGAATTCTTCCGCTGAGCCCCAGCCGGCGTCGAAGTACGGCGCCATGACGTTTCCCGAAGCGGAATAGCCGTGGAAAGCCGGAACAGCGTCGGCAACGGATGCTGGGCCTTCCGGGAAGACGTCTTCGGAAAGCTGAAGGCGGCTGAGCTCGGCTTGAGTATTCGGATCTAATAACCGAACCGAGGATCTTACCGGCATATTTAAGTAAATATCATACTGCTTACGTGCTACAGAAGAGAATCCCAGGGCCCGGAATGCCGTTTCTGTGTAATCTGCTGACGGGTAATTATCACCAGGTAACCTACGACCGGTAGCAAGACGCCGAAGCTGATCATCTACAGTTCCGGTGTCTAAAGAATGGAAAAGAAGCCGTTCAGCATCAAAGTAAGTGACTTTGCTTTCGTGGAGCCGACGGAGGTCTCGGCCTAGAGAAGTGCGGGGTAGGAAAACGAGGTTAAATCCGAGAAAGAAGAGAATACCAAATGCACAGTATGCTAAGAAACGGATAAGCTGCGGTCTGCCACGAATTCCTGGCCCGAAATCGTAGACAGATTCGACGGCTGAAGCTGCCGAAGCGGCGGAATGCGGGGCACGGAGAGAATTTGTTCTAGCGCGTTTGCGGATTTTGAAAGCGGGTCTTTCCGGGAAGAAATTACGGAAAATACTAATATGATGCTCGGTGGCGGCGTCGTCGTTAGTTCTGTAGGAAGCCGTTGAAACGAGATCTGTGGTGCTGTTGTTTTGTGTAGCGTATGGGCTTGGGGATGGGCGAACTTCGGAGCCGCGGGTGTACCGGGCGGGGACGGCGGAGCCAGCCGGTGGGAGCAGCGGGTCGGATTCGCGGGCCATCGCGGGGGTTCCGAACGGTTTCTAACTTGTTTTTGTCATTCGGTGGATTGTTGGCAGCGGTTAATGGGCGCGCGTAATTAAGAAGACACAAATATGTTTGTGATATATCGGGAGAAATCGGAATGAATGTGGTACAAAGATAGATTTGTGTTTGTGTGTTAAACTACAAAGACAGTTACGGAAAATATTGATGATCAGCGGGTACTTCGGAGTTTAAAACGGGATATTAAGTTAAGAAGAAGCCGATATGATGCAGGATGTATGCAGGAGAAGGTTTGCAAGGGTGCATAGAAGGCTTTTCTGATTACGTGATGGGATAAATGGGGTTCAGTTGGAGTTTTGCCGAAGAACGTTTCTGTCAGAGTTCGGGAGGGAATCAGCTGATAGTAGAAAAAGCATTGGTATTTATAGAGATAGAATATGATATTGAGTGTATGTATGGGTCCTAAAGATTTCCCTAGGTGTATCTTTTGTATGGAAGGTTGTAATGAGATAAGAAACTATGATTAGATAGGAGAATACCAGCTAGGAGCTGAAACAACTGCCAAATTGGTTACTATGTCATTTTTAAGATATTTGAGTAGTTGTTAGAGGAATTTATGCAACTGTTTTCTGTATTTAAAACCCTTAAGGATGAGTTATAAGCCGTCGTATTGTTCGCATAATGATGAAAGTTAGCTGTTAGGTTCGGGAGTTTTATTTCCCGATCGGGAATTACACTTTACACTGCAGATAGAAGTTCCAGAAATAGATCTCAGAATAACTCAACAATGAGGCGCTGATTGAATTGATAAAAGAACAGAATTAAAATTTGGAAATTTGACTGTATACTGTAAAGTTGGAGGATTGTTTGACCATTAAAAAACGGAAAAGCGGAAGAAATTGGTTCAATCTCATACAATTTTCTCCTTGTTAATTCCCTGCATCTTCCTGCAGCTATATGTAAGGTTCCAACCTTAATTTGCCGTTATCTTTAAATGAGCGGCAAATCGGCAAAATAACAGCCGAAACACAGCTTATTCACTGTTTAAATTACTCAGTTTCAAGCTGAATTCCTCCTTTTCCCATACTTTTTTTCTCCATCTAAATACCTTACTATTTTTTTACATTCCTCACATTTTCTTTTCATCCAAACTCCCTCACATAGTCTCCTATTTCCTTCATATCATCTCCGATTTCTCATTTATCATCTCCGCTCTTCGGAATAACCGAAATTTGTGTCTCCCCTCGGCCCGAAACCGGCCCGACGGCAACAAAATCCACAAATTCTACATCTCCTGTCCAAATATAACTCTCTATTACCTATGATTATCCTACCAGTACACCCGTTCCCGTCGTTATGATGTTTGTACACTTACAATCGGTTCTTTCACTTTTTTCATCCGAGTTTCCGCTCTTTCCTCGGCCCCGCCAGTCACGTGCGCGGCCTTCCGCTTTGTACCATTTTCTCCCGACCCGTCTTTTTCCTTTTGTGGTTCCCGAGATTCTTCCTCCACAGATTTCCCCATCCTTTCCTTCACTATACGCCTTACAATCTCCTTATTGGACACTCCGTTAACTGTACGGAAACACGGCTGACACCGCCAGTACGGAACTTCTTTGTACGATCCGCCCCAAAGTTCTATGGGTCCCTCTGTCACGTGGTCTGCCACCTCTGTTCCGTTTTCCTTTCCCTTTTCGTATATTTGCGCCACTCGTTTCTCAACTTCAGCCACCAAAGCTTCCCAATCGGGCATCGCAGCGTCATCCGACCCGAGCCGGCCAATAACGGGCCGCAAATCCGAATTGACTTCTAAAAAACTCCGCAAAAGGTTAAAACAATGCGTTTTTAAAGCCTTCCGAGAGGCAATTCCAGGAATTTCTTTCACAATATTAAAATATTCCCGCAGCACGTGATCCACCCTCGGAAATAATTCATCCATATGTTCCGTTAATGCCGAACCTGACGCCACAAACTTATCTTTCCCCGATTTCTCATCGTACAAACGGAATATAGCCGGATTGTACAAAACGCCCTCAGCGGACATCACAGCGTCAAATTTAGTAGCCGCCAAACACCGTCCGGTATCCTCGGCATACACGACGTTCCCGTTGGCGAAAAGCACCGTGTCCGGCGGCAAATTGTCCCGAAGGAACCGCAAAGTCTCCCAATCGGCAAATCCCGTTTGCTGTCCCTTCATATCCCGAGTTCGGCCGTGGACAGTAAGAAACTGCGCGCCGGCGTCCAGAATCATTTTTGCGTACTCCAGGGTTTTGTGTTTGTCCGAGAAAATGCGGATTTTAGCCGTTACCGGGACGTCCAGCTCGGCATTCAACCGAGAAATAAGTGTCCGAACCAAAGACCAGTCGTCCATAAGGAAAGCTCCGTAGTGTCCCTTTCGGGCGATTCCTTGTGGACAGCCGAAGTTGATATCAACGGCGTCGCACCGTCCGGAAACAAGCCGAGCCGCTTGTAAGAGATAATCCGGGTCATTGGCACAAAATTGAACGATTAGCGGCCTATCGGAAGCGGGATCTCCGTCTTGTGGCCCCCACATTTGTGTTCTGTACTTTTCTTGAGTCGCAAACAGCTTTGCATGGAACATCGGAGTGTAGCAAAGAGTGGCACCGTTTTTGCGGCATAGAATGCGCCACGCCAGTTCGCTTTGATCCACCATCGGAGCCACGATTTTGCGAGGAGACCCGAGGGCCGTGAAGAGATCTCTTCCCTGGAGTTTTGCGGGGGTCATTTTGAGGAGTTTGCGGAGCAGAGGCGGAATTTGCATTTGTGGTTTTGTGGGAATGAGTACAAAAAAGTTGTTGGAAAAGTTCGGGAATGCCGACGAAATGCGGGACGGAAAGCGGCTCGGATGCGGTTGAAAAATGAAAAAAAAAATTTGTGCGACATCGGGTCTCATTGTGGGGTGGGAGGAGATGTGAGGATGGGAGATGTGGAGCGAGATGTGAGGTTAGAGGTATGGAGGGAGACGTGAGGTTTGGAGGAGACGTGAAATTGGAGGGAAAGTGTTGCGTGGAGTTGAATAAATGATTATGTCATCAGGCAACAACCTACGAATGAACCAATCATGAATAATCTGTTAGAGACCCGTGCAAAGAGCTACATGGCATTTAGAGACTATAAAGCGGCCTCACGACTCTTTTGCAGACTATTTTTTTCATCCAAATAATGGCTGTAACGACGTTACATAGTAGAGTAGTAAAATGGCCATCTTAATAGAAAGTACACTGCGTAATATTCTATTACGTAATCTTTATTAATATCTACTACCAATTCCCGATTACATAATCGCGGGGCGGATCACCTCGGCTCTTTACATTTTGCACAAAAATTTCACCTCCTCGGCGTTTTCCTCGGCATTTTTCTCCTCTTTCTCCTCTCTTAGTTTTCTCCTCGGCGTTTTCCTCCCCCTTTTCCTCATCTCTACTCCTCCTACTCCTCCTACAGCTTAAAATACACGTATATCGTTCGTTACATAATAAATAAATAAATAAATAAAGCGGCTTAACCGGCACAGTGCAAATCCCAAAACTTCCTACGGCGTGCCAGGCCTGCCAAGCCGAAGCTGAGTGTTTATAATACATTAAAATCGGCTTTTTTTTCCAACCGAACTGAGCGTCAATTCTGTTATTTTTATCTCTCTTTTTTTGACACTTTCTACTTCCCGTCTCCTCTTTCTTTTTTACTGCGCCACACTTTGCCGAGCGGCTATATGACTGATTCGGCTTCCAACGGCTTCCGCCAATACCTGCGCCACAGGCCATACGGCTTGATTTTCCAGTAATGTTTGCATTATTCGCAGGATTCTTAGCGAAAACGGTTCATTCCCGGCTTTCATTCTTGTTCGCCTGACGAGAAACGCCACAGCTTCGTCGTCTAAACACAAACGGGCTTCTAATTCTGCCGAAATCGGCCCGGTTTCTTCCGAATTCCGGTTTCCGTTCCCGTTCCCGTTTCCGTTCCCGATTCCGCTTCCGATTCCCGCAGTTAGCAGTGTTTCAAGCCGATTGTACAATTTTTCTAATCTCAGCCACACTTTCCGGTCTTCTTCTACTACTGGTGGCGCAAATTGATTTTGTGTTCCTCCTAATCGGGACACCTGCGCCACATACTGCGCCACATTCAATTCAATCCGCGCCACATATTCCGAAATTACAAAAGCACAATCGAAAAAACAGTGCAAAAGATGGAAAAACGTCTGTTGCTGCGTGGCGCGGAAGTCATTTTCTACGGCATTTTTCTCCCACAAAGACAGTACATCCGCTGCATGTGAACTTGCTTCCCTTAATGAGTACAATCCATTTGTGGTGCCGTTTATTCCATTTAAAGCCACAGAATCCATTTCGGCATTTAATCTTCGCCAATCTCGGAGCCACAAAGATTCCTTCACCCCAGTAACATCTACTAAAAGCCGCAAATACCCTAAAGAAGAAAGCGGAACGGAATCCGACACTAAAACGCCGCCGGGCCCCGTCGGAGTTAAACTGGCCACAGAACTGCCTGCCCACGCTGTTTCCCAAAGCCGCAAATTCTCTTCTAATCGCGGCTGTAATTCTCGGCACCACAAAGCCGAAGAAACGGCTCGGGGTTCTTCGGCTGTTTGTAATTTGTGGCGTTGCCGATGTAGGTAAATCCATTCGTGGAGGGAATAAATAAGCGAGAGGAGAGTTAAAGGTGAATATTCTGTTTGTGGAGCATTTGTGGCTGAGCCGGAAACGGAAAGTGCGCGCAAAGCAGCGAAATAATCTCCGTCTCCGAGCCACAAAGCCTCCTTGCCGTTTCCGGCAAATGCCGTTACTCTTTCCGACCATTCGGTGGCGTTACTGCTGCGCCACAGTTCTTCAGCCCCCGGACAGCCACAGGCAATTTCGTTGCTCGTCAGTGACGGCGCCACGTTGTATGTCGACGCCAGAAACGCCGAGACGAGATGTACGGCGTGGAATGTGCGGATCCGCGACTGCGCCTCCGCGTAGTGAAGCCACGCTGGCTGGATTGGGCAACCCGAGCTGTGTGGCGCAGGCGGCACGTGCAGCCGAGCGCATTTTGCCAACGCCACCAACGCCACAGATTGCCGAAGCGCCACATTTGCTGTTGCCACGTCTGTGGACAGCAAGCCGTACAAAACGGACAAAACGAGGCACTGGACGAGCCACAAAGGTGTAGTGTCCGTTGCTGCGCCACCGCCTCCTGCTGCGCCTCCCATCCGACTTTTCCGAACTTCTAAATACATATGCACACACAAACGGGACGCCTCAAACAAATTGTGGCTTTGCTCTGGCTGAAACCGGTAAAGCGCACCGAAAGCGGCAAGCATAATTCCGAGAGCGGCGGAATCCTCGTCGAATTGTAACGTCGGACGGTGTACAAACGGCAAATGGCGGTCAAAATATCGGAAATACAACCCGATAGCTCCGTCGATTTCCCGAGCGGACGGCAATTCGGGCCGAGTTGCGTGTACAAACGTCGGATGTTCCGCCAGCCGTGTCCGGATAGCGGCAGCCAACGATTCGGGGAACAGCGTTGGGTTTTCGGACGTTCCGGACGTTCCGGACGTTCCGGAAGCCGCATTAGGCGAATCCACAGATTGCGGAGTGAGGAAAACGCCGGACAGAGCCGGCATTCCGGACACTGGTGGTACAAACCCGGGTAAAACGCCGGGAGAGACGGGAGAAGCCGAGGAGACGGAAGCGGTGGCGTTGCCGAAAGTACTGAAAGTACTGAAAGTACTGAAAGATCTTTGTGGTTGTTTTGTCCCTACTGCGCCACAGTTTGCGCCACCGGCTGAGCCACCAGAACCACCAGAACCGGCAGAAGAGTGAGAAAAACTCGGAGATGGCACAAACCCGCGCGGCACGGCGTCCCCAGCGGGGAAACAGCTTTCGGACATCTCCGGCGACTCGTCGGACAGCATAGCCGGATTTATAAACTGCGCCAGCGTGTCCGTCGGTCCGTCCGGTCCGTCTGTGGCGTCCGCTGTCCCGTCGGCCGCCCCGTTGGCTCCGTCGGATTCCGGCGAAAGATCAAAACCGGCGCCTCCGCCGATATATGAGGAGTTTAAATGTTGCAAACCGGGCATTTGATCTATTTGTGGTGCCGAAAATCCGGCAAAGTGTCCCGGAAGCGTGTCCCAATCGGGCATAAACGTGTCCGTTCCGGTTGTTCCGTCTTGTCCGAACGTCGGGACGTCCAAATCTAATAAGGGTAAATCAGCCACAAAATCTAAACAAGCGGGATGTAATTGTGGCGTTGAAAAGCCGACTTCCTTCGGCGGTTGTGGCAGTCGATGTTGGTGGATTTCCTGTGCGTCTTTGCTGTTTGTGTAAGACAGAGCGGAAGCGGCAGAAAATGACGCGTGACGGCCTCGGCGTCCACAATCTTGCGGGCCGAGCGGGCCGAGCGGGCCGAGCTGCTTAGGCAGAAACGCGGCGTCCAAGTCCGGGAACGGTGGCTCGGCGTATCCGGACAGCATAGCCGACGGACTGGATGGAAATGCCGTATTTGGTGGCTCAGTTGCCGGATTTGGCCCGGACTGCGCCACAGACTTCCCGGACTGCGCCCCCTGCGCCCCCTGCGCCACCTGCGCCACCTCAGAACGGAAACCAACCATCACATCAGCCCCCGGAGGTCCTAAAATCCCATTCTGCGCACTTTGCGCACTTTGCCCACCCTTCCGCTTAGCCACCCGGCCTCCGGACTGTCCCGCTGAGCCTCCAATCAACGGAGCCATCGTTTGTGAGTTTTTCTTAATAATATTAATCCCCGCAGGAAGTGTGGCGTGGAGTTTCTGCTGGTGGCGCAGCAAAAGGTCTCTTCGGGCAAAACAGCGGCCACAAGCGGTACATTGGAAAGGTTTTTCGTTTGTGTGGGATCTTTCGTGGCGTTTTAGGTGTTCTAAACGGGCAAAGCCGCGGGTACAAGTGGGGCAAACGTGGGGGCGGGGTTTATCTGTTTTTATTAAAGCGGCTTTTTTCGGGATTGGTTGTGGCGCAGGAGGCAGAGGCGCATGTGGCGCAGGAGGCGCAGCAGAGGCCGAAGAAACGGAAACGGAAGCGGAATCAGACTGATTCATAGCCACCGAATCGCCGAATGAAACGGGAGGCGCAAGCAATCAGCCGCAAACAATTCGGCCATAAGCGGAGAATAGAAATAAATTCGGCAGCCACAAAACGGTTTAAAACGGGGACAGTCGAATTTGCAGTTGGAAACTTCCGCTTGGGGACATCAAATAACCGAGAAGAGCGGAGAAGAGCGGAGAAGAGCGGAGAAGAGCGGAGAAGAGCGGAGAAGAGCGGAATAAACGGGTTAAACGGCAATTATAGGGTGAAAACCGGGGATTTTCAGTAGAAAATGAGAGTAAAATGAGAGTAAAATGGGGGTAAAATAAGGGAAAATAAGGGAAAATGAGGGAAAATGAGGATAAAATAAAGGAAATTCCGATAATTCCGATATTTCGGCAATTTTCCGGTATTTCCGCTGTACAAAAACACCCGAAAAGTTCCTAAATGTTGGCGAATTCCAAGAATTAAAGAGGATTTTTAAACGATTAATAAAGCAGAAATTAACTGTTAATACCAGGCAAATTATAGGAATATTCGGAATGAAGAAATGAGGAAAAAAAATAGCGAGAAAGGAAATTTCTTTCTCGGACAGCGGAGGGTCTGGGAGGCAGTGGACAGTTTTGGGTGGAGGGTCTGGGCAGAGGGTCTGGGGTTCTGGGGGGGGAGGCGTTTCAGAGGTGAAACGGCGGTGGAGAGGGAGGAATTTGAATCTGAAATTTGACAATAGGGATATTGTGATATTGGAGAAGCAATTTAATGTGTTGTTTGCGTGGTTTTAGGTGGTTTTCCTGGGTTTATTGTGCCGTGAATGGCGTTAGTAGTTTGGCTTTTGTTGGGCTTGTCCGGGGAGTTGCGGATGACGTGATCGGGAATTGCCCAGATTGTACCGATAGAGCGATAAATGGGAAAAATGACTGTTTTTTTAGATAATATAGAGAGTAAACTGGCAAATCAGATGTGTCACCTCATTTCCTAGCTGTTTCTACCGTTTAGCCGCGCATTGGGTGAGCGTTGTGCGCTGTTTCCCGCTCTTCCGCCGTCGTCTTCCCGGTTTCTCCGAAATCCCGCGTAGGCCAATTGGGGATGACCAACACGAGATGAGACGCGATGTCCCTGATGATGGACTGCTCGATTGGGAAGTCGGATGCCCGATACGGCGTGGGCAGCTGAAAATAGTAGGAACTGCCGAATATGGACAGCGAAGATCGGCTCAACCGGCCCGTAAATTTGAAGTGTTGAACGGCATTTTCTCGGGAGAAAGGAAGTAAAAAGACTAAAAAGACGTTAAAACTGCATGAGTCATGCGGTGAATAGCAGCTAACAGGATGAAGCAGATGTGCCGTATGCTTATTCCGTTCGTTTTCCACGCTAAAAATTTGATGTCCGGAGAGTGACAGCTAGAAGGATCAGCCGATATACTGAAAGGCAACGTACTACTGTTGCAATAGCTGTTCTACGGCGGAATCGTGGCATCCAGTGAGCCATGGCATCTTTTGTTGATGCTGACTGAACGGCTGAACAGCAGCTGTGTACGTACTGAGTGCAGCTGCGTTCTTTGAGAGGTACGGCTAAGCTGTAAAGCAACCATTAAAGCATTTGCTATTACAGACGTGTACGGAATATATATCGACTGGGTTTTTCGGGATTTTCACTCTGTGGGCTTTGAGTTCCCCGTAAATAGTCGTGAATGGTTGCTACTACTCTAAAACAGCTTCCTGGTAACGTAAAGTTGCATACAGAATACGAAGTTGGAAATCAATCTACGGCAAGTCGCGTCAGGCTGTACTTGGAGACCTAAGTTGAACTCTACGTACGATTTCAGAAGAAGATACAAATAGTATTCATCAGCTACAGTCGGATCTATAGATATGTCTCAATAAACTGCCCAGCAGTTGGCATTACTACTAGTATTACAGGTCGCGAATTTCCATCTCACAGTTTTTTGGTGTTTGTGTTGATAATATGTTGGAGTTTCAGGTACCGGACAGTGTCAGCCGGAGGGTCTGACATTTGTGGTGTCTGTGTGTCACTTCGAGATTAGAGTTCAGCCGCTTAGCGTTCTCATGCATAAACCTGCAAACCTTATTCGTAAACTGTAACTTTATTCGCCGACCGGTTAGGTCTCCCCATGTGATCTCGGTATTCTAAAATACAAACGCTCGGTGCGCCACTTTACTGAAAACTCCGTACCAGTCGAAATCCCACAGTTCGCCTGCGTCTTCCGCGGCTCCGTGCGCCACCCAAAACGCCTCTAAATGCGCCACAAGCAGCCACACACTGCCGAAGCTTAAATGCCCAGCAACGCCACGTAAATATCCGGAAATGTCTCGTCTGTCAGCCACATTCGGCACGTGAAACCCGACTAACATTAACGGGAACAGCAAACATGCCCGAAGCGGTGTTTGTAATCTGTCAAAAGCGTGGCGTAGGAGGCGCAGTCCTCCGGAAACGGCAATCTGGACCGATTTGTGGCCCGCTGGCAGCCCCCCGAGCAGCCTAAGGCAGCAAATTCGGAGTCCTAAGGCGTAAATGTGTACAAAAGCGGCCCATTCATTCCGATTCCCAGTTGTTTTCGGTAATGGGATTGAGGATATCTGGTTATGTAATCGGAAAAGATCGGGATAAAAATGAGCCACTTTTGCTTGCGCCACTTCCGAATAAAGGGATAAAATAGCCAAAAACGGATCTGCGCCACTAACTCGGCCCCACCACGCGTCTCTACCGGCAAACGCTTGCCACCCAGAGCTGCGCCACAGTGGCGTGTGGCCCGTAAACAGTGCTGAAATCAGATCCATCATTCCTACAAGGGAAAGTAATACCGGTTTTAGCCCTGACTGCGCCACAGTTGCCGGATTCAGCGTGGCGCTATGCCGCGTCAGCGCCGCACGTGACTGCTGCAGCCGCAACCGCGCCACCGGCTGAGCCTCATTCGGATCAACCATACCGTCTAGCACACATAATAATACAGATGCGGCAAATTCAGCCTCACAGCCTCCAGGGGCTCCGGTGGCTCCTGTGGCGTCAGCGACCGCTAGCTGCCGCTGCGCCACACGGCTGAGCCGCGCCCGCAGCTCCACAGACCTCCCGGAGGCGTCGTGCTCGGCCCGCAGCCGATATGCGCACACCAGCGCCCCCACGGCTGATCCGACGAGCGGATCGGCAAGCAGTGGCGCAGCTTCCGCTCCGAGCGGCGTGCCGAGCACGTGCAGCGCCGGCGTGATGTGGCGGTGGAAGTAGGAGATTTGTGTGTGTGGCGTGTGGCGCAGGGACTGGACGAAATAGGCAGAGGCTCTGGCTAAAGGGAGTAAATGTGGCGTAGAATAGTGTATTTGCTCGGCCACAGCTGGCTCAGAAGGGTAAGAGTAGTGTGGCGCAGTGTCCTGAAAGGGGAAATCGTTTAAAAGTGCGGCTATTGAGAGTGGCGAAGCCGGCGGTGAAACTGGTGGCGAAGCCTGTGGCGCAGTTGATGAGAAAAGGGAATACTGCGCCACAGGTGACATGATTTGTGGCTCGGCGGATATTTCAGCCACACCTGCCATTGCCAGATCAGGCAACTCTACGGGGGGCTCAGCCACAGGTTCGATGTATCCGAATTCGGCAAAACGATCAAACTGTGGCTCATTTCCGAGCACTAAATGATTAAAATGTGGCTCAGCAGTCTCAGGAGGCTCAGGAGGCTCAGAAGGCTCAGAAGGTTCGGAATTTTGCCGAATTTGATGCCGATACTCAACTGGGATTCCAAATTGAGTAGCCTCAGCCTCCTCAGCCACAGTTTCTGCCATTTTTTCCAATTTCACTTTCTTCACAGCTTTCGCAGCCTCCTCAGCCACAATCGGACTTCCCCGTTTGGCATTTTTGCCCCGAGCGGCAATCCCAACGCCCCATTTCAGCCTCACTCGGCTGTAATCGCACGTGAGCCCCTCGCGGGCGCAGCGGGCGCACGTGGGTTTGCCGATATCGCATTTAACGCGACGATCTTTGCACGCCCAGCAGGATCCGACGACGGTTCGGGGTTTCCTGATTCGGGTTTTGCGTGGCGCAGACATTGGCGAAAGTGTGGGGTAGATGTGGCTCAGATGTGGCGCAGTAGATGTAATTAATTCGCGTTTTTTTCCCACAGTTTTCCTTCACAGTTTCCATCAATTTTTTCATCCGATTGTCGGAGTTTCCATACCATTTCCTCCGCTTTCTTGCGCTTTTCTTCCTCTCATATCTTCTCCGGCTTCTCGGTGTTTTCCTGCTCTTCGGAATTCCCGCAGGGAAATGTTGGGATTCGCTGCTCAGCCACAGTGGCTTTCCGCTTTGTTTTCCCTATCGTTCCGCCACTTTTCGGATGTTCATCGATAAGCGGCTATATGCGTCCTGATGCAGTGTTCATGCAGGATGTTCCGAAACAGGCAAGAGATACGCTCGATAGTATTTTTCCGTATCATTTCCGTCTCATTTCAGGACCATATAGATCAAATACAGTATGTCTCATTTCAGGGGGCACTCTGGCCGAGGAAACCCATAGAGTATAAAAAAGAGTGAAAAATTCTCAGTTACTCCTCTTCTTCTACCTTTATTTCTCGCAATTCTCTCCTCTTTTCCGCTCTTTGTACCAAGACAACTCATAGACAGTGCCCTAAAGTGCGAATGTGGCTGGGGGAAGAGCAGAGAAGAAGGAATGTACTGCGGGTACCGAGTGCGCTGTTGCTACGTTCTGTAGTAATTGCATAAGGGAAACGCTGTACAGGAATTCTTCGTTTGTATGTTACTTTTACTAGGCAAATTCGTTTACTATACACTTATTGGGCGATTTCCTGTTGTCGAGAAAGAGTTGGAGGTCCTTTTAAGAACTTGTCTGGACGTTTGACTGAAAGAGAGGTGTCAGGAGGACCATACATTATATAGGAGGTGTAGCGGGTGTTAGGTGTATATAAAGGGTTAATGGATGATATAATGTGGTAGTAAAATTGTAGAAATGAAGTATATTTGGAGTAATTTGTCGTACGGTGGATTTCCGGGTAGTTTGAGGAGGATTTAGGCGGTATGACGGGTTACTGGGTGGTTTACGAGGACTTGGAGTATCACTGGTGGGTCTGGCTGGTGGAAGAGCTTCTTTTGGGTAGATATAAAGGAAATTTATGCTTGAATTGGAGTAGCCAGGTAGTTGAAAGTAGGAATTGGGTGCTGGAATGCATGAAACCCGTTAAATAGCTGAGATCTTGAGTGCTAATCGGTGGTTCAAAGCAGCGGACAGCGCAGCGAACAGCTTTGAGGGCTGCTTGGTCAATCTGTACTATAGTAGTAGGAATTCCATATGTATCTGTATATATTATCAATCATATAATAGAATATATAGCGGTTTATTAGAGCTCAGTTGATAAAATCGGCGAATTCCGAACAAGTGGTAATTTGTGATTATGTGAACATAAATAGTCTCACTCAAATGATGATTATTGAGGCCTGGACTTGGGCCTGAGCGTTCTATTACTAGCCTGAGATATCTTTGGCAGTCCTAGATGTGGGTGTCTAATTTCCATTGCCTTGAGCTTTCATAAATGTTTTCATTCAGACAGCTTTTCACCTCTCAACATCCTCAGTCCGTCTTAGCATATGTAAGGAAAAAAAAGCCGTTGAAGATGTGGGATTTCTCCGCCCCTGATATTGGACAGCAAGCCTAGCAGAGCTGGTCAGGTTTGTAGTTCAATATGGGCCGTAGAAAGCAAATAAACGTATTAAAAGTACTTTATCTTGAATTTTCTGTGAATACCAGTTCACTGGTTGCTGTTGAGCGACATATTGTTGTTCATTTGGTGGGATTTATATAGGTTCTGTGAGTATCTGAGATCTTACGAGACTTCGAGATATCATAATCAAAAAAGGAAGCCAGGGATATTCCTTATTCATGCCTCATTGGGAAAACCTGCATTAAGACCGCATGTTCCTGCATATTTTACTAACCTTATCTTAATCCTATCATCAGCATTATCAACATTTCAAGCAATAAACAGCCAATTTCACACCTCGAAATACTCTCTAAAACACTTAATCCTTGCCTCGGTACCTACTCTTACCCTACGTGATTTTTCTGCCTGCATTTACCTCAATTTTGAGACTATCCATTCATTTTCATACACACTGCCATCCGAGCTTCCCAGCTCTCCACAGGCCTTAATTCTTAACAACAGCCTCCACATCAATTTCCAAAACCATTCCCTCGAGTGCCAGCTCGGTAGTTCCAATGGCCGTCCACACAGGGCTTTGAGAGAGCTTCTCCTTCAAGTATTTGCTCACAGCTCCTGAACCTGTGTGAAGATCAGTGTGGTAACTTCTAACCGAAATTATATCGTCCAGCCCGCTGCCACCAGCAGCTTTGATGTTTGCCTCAATATTAGCAAAGCACTGAGCAACCTGCTCGGTGACATCACTTGACAGTTTTCCCTCGGCATCCCAGCCTCCCTGGCCTGCCATCTTGATGATGTTCCCTACACGAACTGCCTGAGAATAACCGAAATCCTTGGCAATGGTGGTGCCGAAACCTTCGTAGTTTGTGAAAGTAGCCATTTTGTAGTTTGAATTGAGATTAAAATCGGAATACTCGGAGATACTGTGTAGTTTTCCTGCAGACTGTGACTTTGCTTAACAGAACCCCGAGGAGAAGCTAAGATGTGTGGAGCATTGGAAAACCGACAGTAAGGGAATCCGGAGCTATTATATATTTGTCCAATTTTCAGTACCGGCAATCTCTGATTTGATTTGTCAAGCCGGTAATCGCGAATCTACCTGAATTTCCAACCGCCTCGGGGTTGAAAGTCCTACCGTATCGGGCTGAAAGGCTATTAACTGTAACGGGGCAATCTCGACTTGCTGCTTAAGGAAAGCGGATAGCCGTGGGGATACTATGAAATAGGCAACTTGGGTCTCGGATAGCGGAACATGAAGTTTATCACTATTCGGGGTTGATAATGAGCAATCAGAAAGTCAATTACAAGTTCATAGTCGATTGAGATTAATATGTACAAAATTGTGCTATTTACAGAATTTTTAAGCAGTAAATCAGTCTGGTGGTAATTCCACAGTTGAGACTCCACGATTTTTAAGCGAGTTCAATCACTTTTACGAGCTGTGTGCTTAGGAACGTTGAAGATTCGCGGAATACTGAAAAATTCCGAGTCCGAGCCTGCGGTTATCTTAAACGGATCTGGAATAATGCAGCAGAAAGTTGCCGCTATGCATATATTTGCATGACTCCGCATATGCGTCTCCCCTGCATATTCATGCAATATACCAAATCCCTGCAGCAGACTGCGTACTCCATCTATTCACCTCATTCACCTCAATGAAAGGCATTCCCGCATCGCATGCCGCTTAAATTGACTGTAACTGAACTGTCGTTTGTGCCGTAGCTCCTCATCTCCGCAAATTTCCTCCTCTGAGTTTGTTGGCGGGTCGTCCCACCCGTAGGGGGCCGTTCCACCGCTCTGGAACCGCTTTGGGTCGTAATCGTGGCTCAATCGTCGAGCAAACGAAGGCTGAAGGCAGCTAGAATATCCAGAAACGGAATATCGATACCTATCAGTATGGTGTGGCGTTCGGGGGCTTGTATCGTCAAGAACAGAAAAGCGGAACTTCGGCGGTAACGTTTCAGGGCCTGATTCAGCCGAGAATCGCCGCGGGGCACATGGCCGCGGCTCTGCGGGGCTGCTAGGGGATGGGAAAGTCGGCATTGGCGTTGCCACAGGTTCTGGACGGTCTGAGGGATTTGCGGGGGATGAGGGGCTTTTGCCGAGCCAATTGCGGGTCGGAATAGGCGCTGCAAGGTTCTCAGAACAGGGTATTTCCGGCGCAGAGGCGGCATGGCTTTTCGGAGACACTGGTGGAGTCACGCGGCGGCGCGGATGAGTTTGAAGAGGTGTATGAATTGCGGGGACACATTGGGATGCTGCGATGGGCGCTGAAAGAGGCGGAGTGAGAGGAGGAGAGTGCCCAGATTCGGGTGTGTGGCTGATTGTAGTGTCTGCCGGCATTATGTGAGATATGTTGCGATATATGGTAAAAGGTGGCGTTGTGTGGCGTTTTATGGCTTGAAGCCTTTTGATTTGGTAAACTTGTGGCCTAGTTGTGACCAAATGGTGATTGTGAATCGTTGTGTAGTTTCTTTGCAGTTTATCTGCAGTTTCTCTGTGCGTTCTTTGTCTTTGTCTTTATTGTAACTCTTCAATATATTGAGCTGCTAATAATCCCTTGAAAAAATAAAAAAAAAGTACGATAAATTCTTCAACTGTATGGAAAAGATCCGCAATATATAGTAGAAGAAACTGAAGACACGGGGAAGATTAATTTAAGTTGTGCTAAACTCTGAAACTGTATTTCAGTTGTGAATGTTATGCAGTGAGGGGTGGCTCAGAGCTTTGTGGGGAAAAAATGGCTCGAAAGAGATCAGATGTTGTTAAGAGTTTCAATAGTTGTCTAGGAGTGCACCACAGAGGTTATCGGGAAAAAACGTAGCCAATAAATCTGTCAGAACTGATGATTTGCTCGCTCTCCGTGTTACAACCCGCAGTTACAGTTCAGCTTGACATATCCAAAAGCGGAAAGTAGCCTGATGAGCCAGTAAAGCTGACCGCTCTAAAGTTAAGGTTTAGCGTAAAGTTCGTAACTCTAGCAACCTTATGTGAGTCTCATTACCACGAAGGATTCCAGTAAAGAGGGATTCTAACATCATATCTAACATCATATTGGCTAGGTATGGGGGTTTAGACAATGAAAAATACGGAAAAATACGGACAGTGAAATTCAAACAAGAAAACTATAAATTCCGATCATATGAAGGGACAGAAAAGTGTAGTTTAACGGGGTACCAAAGCTGCGTGTGCTAATATTAACAAACAATATCCAAATTCGCCGTCTGAGCGGCAAAGTCGCAGTGATAGGGGATAATTTAAAAGCAGAAGATTAAAGCCGTCTAAAAACACGTAGAAATCCTGCTTTGAACCGCGTTAAGCGTTACAACTGGTGGAAATCATCACGGTGACTTCATGAAATAAAGTTCGCAGCTAATTACAGTTTATGCAGAGTTGGCCATTAGCGCGGTCAGGCACCTACTAGCACTCACAAACTGAATAATAACTACACCATCATGCGCCAACTCTAATTTGGTCGAGACCCTCCCAGACCAATTCCATTAAATATTACATAATCAGTACACACTCAGGCACACGACACTCACATATCGGCCCGATTCTTGCCGGTTACTACTGTTTATGGCCCATTACCATGTTCCGAATCTCATAACAATAAGACCTGTCAAACGGCTCAGAAGGCGGGAACCAGTTCCGCACTTTGCGAGCCCATCGGGACTCCTCTTGCAGCAAACTAGCCACATAATCTTCTGACAAACTGAACTCCTTACCGATTTGGTTACCCAACTCGGCTGAGCCACCAACGCCACTTCCGACCCGAGTTGGCACACTTGCAGCGTCACTCCAGCTGCTTGCAGTAGTGGTTGAGACAGCTCGAAGGCCAGGCGCTTCAGCCTCGTTCCCAGAATCTCTTCTCGGGTTTTCCTTCTGCTTCCGAGCTTCCGCTTCTCTTTCCTCCATTTCAATCTCTCGGAACGGATCATTCTCTTCTTCTTGTGCATTTAAATTAACCCAGGAAAGCGTACTGGGATCGAAAACCATCTGGCCCACCACTTGCACCCCCTTATGAGACATGAAGGCAATCAAACCGGGATGCTTTTGCCGTAAACTACCATTTTTACCGGTCCCTATTGTATCAAATTTGTGCAATTCCGTCTCATTACCCTCCCATATCAGCTTTTCGGGATTAAATCGCATATTCCCTTCGTATCCGTCGATTACTGTAGGTCGTTAGTATGATAAAATAGAAAACAATAGGGTTCTCTTTATTCTCCTCCAATTATTATCCATATTTTCAATAGCAGTGATAAGATGACAATTATAAAGATAATAATAACAACAATAACTATTGTGAGCATAGTATTGTCGTTATTATCACAGTATTGTCATTATTATCATAGTATTATCAATACTATCAATATTATCATCATTCCCTCTATATCATCGTATTTTCTCCCATCTAACTCCATCATCTTCAACCTCTCGTAATTCCCTTCCTTTCCTTCCTTTCTACTTCCTTCACAATCACTCCCTATCTTACTTACATGGCTTTTTCGGTACAGAAAACTGCTTAATTAACCCAACTTTGGGCCGTTTCCCACTCCTATGCTTGTGCTTTGCCCTGCGAGCCGTCAGGGGCTTCGATTTACTTGGCTCACGGAATAAATCTGTGTAATAAAAGTGTTAGTAATACAGCGAAAGCATCATTTCGGCTAAAATTCTCAGTAGAGAACGCCGCGTTAGAGAGAAAGAGAGAGAAAGCGGAACCACAAGGAACGGGAAGCCAGAGAGATTTGTGTATATTATGAAAGATTCCGAGAAAATAAGAGAAAAGAAGACGCAAAAAAGTACTATAGAAAAATACACTGAGATGTCAGTTAGATTCCGCATTTTACAATTATTGCAGAACCACAAATTCAAACTGATTATTCCGAGCAGCAAATTCTCGGAATATCTCAGATTTTCTCAAATTACCTCATACTTTCTCATACTTTCTCGCAATCTTTCATAAAATCCATAAATCTCTCTCTTCCACTCAGCATTTATCACATCTTTTCACCATCTTTCACCTTTATTTCACCAGTAAATCCCGCTTTTCCTGCCAATCTCCTGAACATCTCCTAAATTCTCTTGACTTCCTCATCCTTCTCTCGGCACTCTTCAGCTTCCCGTGCCATCTTGATCGCCCATTTCCTACTCTAATCCGCCCCTACGCACTACATAGCTGTTTCCCCGCACCCCACTTACCTAAATAGTCCATTCGGGAAGCCACATTTGCGGATTTCCCGCTCCGCATTGCTTTTATCGTTTTAGCATCAATCGTCCTATTCCAGTCCTCCTCAGCCACATCTCCTCCGTCATCTGACAAATCTCCGATCCCATCCAACTCCGTCCCGTCGCCGTAAACCCGCGCCACACGAGGCTGAGCCATCGGACGCCTCCGGAGACTCCCGATAAGCGTATTTGCATCCACAGAGTCCAAATCTGCCGTCAGTTTTTCCGCGTCGTTATCGACGTCCGCTTCGTACCCGTCAAACAATGCGGCGACATCCGCACGTGCTGCTGCGCCACTCCCTGCTGCGCCACGCAAAGTCCGCATTGTCCCCTGTGGCTGTCGGGCTAAAATATCCAATAATTGCCGCTTCTTTTCACTGGAAACCAGCGTATTGTAATTTACTGAAGGCTGAGAACTCCGCCTAGAAGCTCCGTGGCCCAAATCAAAAGAGGAAACGGCTTTCCGAAGTTTCCGTTGCGGAGAAGCCGATTTTACACTTTTCTGTGGACTTTTAGGTACCGAAAGCGGCTCAGGCGGAGTTTTCGGCGCTGCAAACGCCGAAGGAGCGTCGAAAAAGCTTCCAACGGATGACCGCAAATTCACCGAGCTTTGTACAGGCCGAGGAAGACGCGTAGGCCGCGAAGGCGAACTGGAAACTCCGCCTGTTGGCCGCTGTCGGCTCGGAGTAGCCAGAAACCCGTCTGGGCCGAGCTTGGAACTGCCAGCATTGTGGCTCTTCACTACTACGTTCCGATGAATGTTCCGAAGAGTGTGCAGATCGGGTAATTGCCGAGGATACCCCGCGGGGCTCGCCACACTTTTCCGAAGCGTCTCAGAACCTGTGGCGCGGCCTGCGCCTCCGCTACCGGCATTTCCGAGCTCAAACCCGTCTAGGAACGTCACATCTCCATCCTCGTCGTAAGCGGATTCCTGGAATGCCGAGATCACAGCGGATCTTCCGCCGATTTGTTGATTTTTGTGCTCAGCTTGAGCCATTTGCGCTGCTTGCTTTGCGCGTTCCGCTAAAGCCGAACGGAAATCTACGGGGCTTTCCGGAAGTTCGATTCCCGACAACAATTCTGTGGAATCCGTTTCCGCGTCTTCACAAAATGAATCAATAGACGAAACGCTGCCTCGGGAACTCATTGCCGGGCTAGAAAGATCCCGAAGATCTCGGAGGTCTCGGATATCTTGTAATTCGTCCAAAGTAGGGGCGAAAAACGCGGAACGGGGTTCCGAAAATTTTTGTGGCGCAGTTTTCCGAGTTTGCAATTTGGCGGGGAAATCAATAGGTTCCGAGAAATCAAATCCATCTTCGGGAGTATCGGAATCAGCAAAAGCGGAAAGCGCGGGCCGCACAGAGCGCGCAGACCGACGCGGCGAAACCTGCAGCGTTGCCTGCTCCATTTGTGCTGCTAAACGATCCATTTCGGCTTGCGTATGCCGACGGGGAGAAACGTTCCGAGTTAATGTAGCTGCACTGTCTTCCGGTATGGAATTCCACTGTAAATTGGGACGCGGGCCGATTGTGGCCAAATCCTGGAGTTCGTCAAACTCGTCGAGCTCGGCAAAATCACGCAGATGAGCTTCTGTGCCGGAAGAGGCGCCGCGGGTGCCGCGGGAAGATCCCGAAGCTCGGGACGACGGGACGGAGAATCGGAAAGCGTCATTACCGGCTGGGCCGAGATTAAACCCGTTTTCCCAGTTATCATCGTCGTCTTCTGTATCTTCGGGAAGCGGGAATCTGTTTGTGGAGCTTGAATTCCGGCCGGAATTCGGAATGAAATTCAATTTTGAACTCCGAGAAGGGCGGAATATATCGCTGGATTCCATAGCTGAATAATGAGGGTAAACCGGTGTGTCAGGTGACCGAACAGGATATATTCAAACCAGGCTAAATGAGTTTCCAGTCAATTAGGATCAAATAGTGTCAATTAGGGTATCAGATGGCGTTTTTGCTCCTTTGGCCGGGTATTCCGTCGGCAGTTATCGCATATTGCTGATCAGGGGTAAATTTGAATGGCCAAAGTGGTGAAATTCTAGCTGGAAAAGAAGTAGAAATGTCAAGGATAGTATCCGGTATAGTTAGAAGCGTGAAATGAGTGGAATATGATCGAATTTGCAGTATAATCGTTGGAAACTTGCTGATATTCGGGATTGAACTTCGGAACTGAGTGTTTACATCTGCGACGAAAAGGGTACATTGTGCATAATTATGCATATGAGTACATACCGATTATGTAATCGTAATATAGGAAGTCAACATTAAATTGCATTTGAGCATGGCAAAGCAGGTTTTCAAGCTGTTAGGGCTCGATTCATGACGATTGAAAAGTTTCCGTTACGCCTATAGTTCGGCAAATATTCTTTTTGTAATGTAATAAATAAAGCAGAGCAGAGCAAAAAAAGAAGGAAAAATTAAAAAAATTCTCCCGAGGGTGAATCGAACACCCGATCTCAAGATAACAATGAACAATTACAGTCTCGCGCCTTAGCCAACTGGGCCATCGGGAGGATTTGCACAAAATTAAAAAGGCAGTATACAACACATGTACTGTGAATCCTACCAAGAATTTACTCAAGGAATATATATCCTTTGTTCTTTTGCTATTATTATTATCACATCTTGTATTATTCCATTTTTTAATGTGACATAATGGGATGTCACAACTCAAGTTTTATTGTCACATTTACGGCTCTTTCCGTTTCACCCGTCCTTCCTCTGATTTAGCAGTGCGGTCATTACTGCCACCCCACACCTGCCCAAACCTGGGCTAATAGGATGAAATATTCAAAATGGCTCAACTATTCCTTCACCAAGCTAAACCTGTGAATACTGTGATACAGCCAGCCTTAGATAAGCTGCCGTTACTACCGCTTGTACCGTTTCCATACAACAGCTGACCTTCCTTGTCCACTGTTATACCTAATCAGAAAAACTGCTCATGTTTCTAGACCCCTATAGAAATTTCCTCATCGTACTTTAAAACTTTTAAAACTGATCCGATACTTCAGCAACACAACAAGCGCATCGGCGTTATCGAAAAGCGTAACCACCTCAACCGTTGCCGACCCGAATCGAGACTTCACGTCGCTGATCCGAAACTTTTGCTAAACAGTTTCGCCACAACTGCACGGTCCACGCGTCCCACAGATCAGTTTATCAATAATATGAAACACAGTTGATACCCGTTGTGACAAATTTACGGCATAAAACAATTCCGAATTACCGAAACCCCAGCCTTTATCCTGCCCAGAGGCTGTGTATCCCGAGACAGCCGGTAGCCCTTCCAGTCACTGGTTTGCCCCCGGTAACCGGATGAACCGCGTTCTTGGGTCTCCGGCGTGATACTCAAGGCGCAACTGTTCCTTACAGTTCCAGAGAATTTCACAATGGACTGACATTCCTAAATTATCTAGAAAAATCACGTATGATGATGATGGAACCCCAGTATAGAGTTGAATAGTTGATTTAAATTTTTCGCTGACATAAACTTTATACAATATTGCCGCGGACTGTGCATGGAGCTGCACACACACGCATTACCATGCATAAACAGTGTCGGACATTTCTGTGCCTTTAAAAATGTCCTACTTTGAGTGCGTTTTGTCCCACGTGCCTGACAAACGAGCCCAGCCAATTTAGCCAAAGCTTCAACTAATATTGTACTGGGATTGTAGTAAGTAAACCGGGAAACTCCAGCAATTTAGCCACGGCATGAGTCTATAATAGTATCAGAATGTCGTGATTTTGAAGACTCTGGCCAACAACCCAAAACACGGTTGCCCTAAAAGATGAAAAACCCCTTACCCCAGTCCCGGCTAGGGGGCTGACATGCAGAGTGGTATGTCATGCATTAAGATGACATACCATACATTAGAGTCCAAAATTGAGGGGTAGGATGAAAAATTTTTTGACCCTCCTCATCTGTGTCCCATTAGAGGACAGTGATGTGGGGAAATGTCATGCGTCCGCACGTGGACACCGGAGACCAATTTAGGCGACTCGGGACACTGACTTTCTCGAATGAGCCATAGGGTTGTCACGTTTTCTGTCGTGTGTAAAACTGTCTGTAAAACACGCACGTGCGCCACGGTTAAAAAACGGATACCTGGCGTGCGTATCAAATCAGGATTACGAGAGCACGGGCTGTGGCTGTGTAATATTATTGATTCAAAACGAAAGCACAGCTGCGGCACGGGCTCGGTATCTTGTTTGCTAGTAGTAAAAATAATAGTGGTGGTAGTGCTTGTCCTGACACGAACTCTTGACGCATGTCCGACGCATGATCCAGGAACATGCAGGATCTTGCAGTGTCCGCGTCCAACGGGACACCCCATGACATGGCATTTCACTTACGGGCTGAGGAGGAAATTACAGTAGAATTACAGCTATAATAGCCTGCTATAAAAAACAATTTCATACATTCAGCTCATTAACCAATTATATACCATAATATCACGTTAATTGATCTTATTTCTCGCTTTCCGCATGTTATAAACGAGCTTTAGTGCCTCCCTAGCTTTCCAATATCTCGCGAACACCCCCTACACACATTGCCAATTTAGGAACTGCGACCCCCTTGTTGTCCCAAAATAGCAGGTGAAAAATCCTTCCTGTCGCTAAGCGAATGCAAATGTTGGAACACACCGACAGGTTATGAGGGTTATAGGGGATATATGGGTAATAATTGCAATTTTTTTATATCGAAGAGCCATCAAAATGCCTAAATATGGTAATAAACTACCGGTTACAAGCTGAATAGTCGGTACCTGGCAGGAGCGGATGGATGGGTCAGAGGACTAACAGCGCAGACAAGACAAATTCACTCACTGCCAGTCTAGCCCGGGCCGCACCCAGAGCTTTGTCCTGCGATATATACGAAATATTGACTATATTTTACTCAAATCACAATTTAACAGTCCCAGCAACTCCGTAGTTTTAGCCGTATTCCTCATCACAATACATTTCTCACTATTCTTCGCGCCATTGCTCATCGTCCGAGATCCATTACCGGCCAGATGACATCAGATGGGGTAACAACTACACACATTACCCAGTTTTTTGGTAAAATCGGCAACAGGCCCGCAACCGGTACCACCAAGGCACTCGTATATCGCAATATACTACATTGATTTTTGACAAATTGCGCGAATAACCCCCAAGGGCAGAATACACCGACCGTTGTGTCTTATCTCTTATCTCATGTCACGGCTTTCACGCTTTTTCCGCGATGATTCATCAGACATAGGGAAACTCCCTCAGATTCCGAGATCTCCGATCTGGAACACCAACTATGACTCTTTCCCGGCAAAATACCGAGATTCAAACCTCATTATACCGTCTTCTAGCAATAATACATCTTCTATCAATACAAACTACCACTTCTCTGTCATATTTACAACCCCGCTGCTTGCTCAGTAGCCCTCCTCATGTCCTGCTATGTCCTACCAACTCCCACCATCTCCACTATGTCCTACCATGTCCTACCATGTCCTGTCCTGTCCACTCGACCCCCATTTGTCAGAGTTCACCGACCATGCACCTCATTGCCACGATGTTTGTAGTGAGTACTAGAACCCAACTCTAACTCTAATCCGCCGGGGTTAAACCCAATTTTTTACTCAAAATAAAGTTTGACAATTACTCATTTCTGCGCTGAGGTTACAATTAGGGGTTACTCCGACCTTTGATGGTGCAATTTGCTGGTTTTTGCCGAATTTATATATATATTCTTACGCCAGTCTTTGTTTGACGTTTTTCACCTTATTGTTTTCCTTTGTTTTCGTTTCACTCATCGTTATATATATAAGCGGCATAGAAGCGACATCATCGGTTGAGAAATCAAAGATCATCAAAGAGCATTACACTGCATCAGCTACCACTACAAAGAACCACAAGGCCCTAACAGTTGAGAGAATCAAAAATTCAATTACTAAGACTGCGAGTCCTACAAACAATCAACCAACCCGCCTAACCGCGCTTTCTATCGTTCACATACACAACACAACACACCACAGACATGACGGAAGAGTTCTTTCAAGATTTCTGCACAGTCTGCGACAAGCAGTGCCCTTGCGGCTCAGTGTACTGCTCAGAAGAATGCCGTCTCAAGGAATATATGGACGCAAACTCGGATGCAGTGTCACAGATATCTTCTCCTGTACTGAGCATGGACTATAATAGCGATTCTGATATTCTGTCACCAGCATATGTCGCTGCCTCATCTCCTTTCCACAAGCCATCGACTTCTTCACAGCTTGAAGAGGAATTAACGGGAGAATCGAGCAATAATAACCACAATTCTGTCTCTGGAGGCAGCTCGGCGAAATGCTCTTGCGCTCACACAACTGGGGAACTCAATTTGGATGCCCGATGTCACATTCACACTGCTCAGCACCGACACGTGCCGCGATCAATGTCTATACAGTCACCAATGATGGATTTGGATGCACTGGTCAATGAGCACGGAATGAACCCAAACCTGAATATACTATCGACGACAAACGTGTCTGATTTACTCAACTCGAACTACAATTACAGAAAATGGATGAGCATTGTCCTGTAACGGAATGCTCATTTGATATGACTTCCAAGTACACACTACACAGCAGGCATTGCCCTACGGGGCACATCACATCACAGCACATACATCGACTGAGACTGAGTCTTTACGATACGATTATGACGAAAAAAAAATATAGGATATGGCAGCACAGGTTAATAAAAGCATTATGGCAATCGGCATGGGATATTATTTGTATTGTAGATACAGTAGATATAGTAGATACAGTAGATGCAGTATATTAGAGTATTCAGTAGATTACAGTAGATTTCGGCAGCGTAGTATGAAGTCTGCTACAGCGTATAAAGCCTTCAACCCTTGATAACTAGGCCTCCCCTTGATCGTACGTTCCCTTCTCTCCTCTCCTCTCCTGTCCACTCCTCACCTCCCCTTATCCGATACACCCGTATAACACGCACATTTCCTCATTCCCTTACTCCATTGTTTCATTTCTCGAGTTTTTTTTCTTTGTTGATTGCTATTTTTGGCCATCCGACGCGTCACGTATCGCTTAAACTTCACCCCCTCTATGAATAATTCTCATGCGATGCGTGAAAATTTCATCGTAACTGGAAAATTCGATACCAAATGCGGTTACTCGATGATGATGATGAGGGGTTTGTTGAATAATATTTGATGATGTAATGCGTTTTAAGTAGCCCAAGGGGGGGGAGTTGCAAGACTGTCTCATAAGGGGGGATAGTATGACTGTGTGAAAGGAGAAATGAGCGATAAGATGGAGAGGACATATCGGATCATGTAATCACTAAGTGGGGGAACACTGATAAGCGGATTCAGCAGGGAGGAGGCATGGAGATGCTAAGGAGAATAGCAGTTTAATTAACAGCTGGAAAGGTGGCAACTCCTGAGGAAATTATAGGAAAATAAGTGCTGGTTTAGTTGAAGATTAGCAGTTTATGATTTTGAGGCTTGAAAGTTACTGGCTGCCTTCCTTTTTGACCATCTCGTACTCTGAGTATTCAGTCCTCTGAGCTCACAGGCATAAAGAAGAACACTGGAATATTTTTACTCTCCTCCTTCCTTGATACCCCATCTACTGGAAATCCTAGTATCCCAAACTACCAGGGAAAAATCTCTGGCACTCTGCTTTCCCACTGAACCCGAGATTTTGCCTCCTAGGGCGAACACAGTAGTACCTTCCACTACTGATTGGAAATCACGTACTTCTTGGAACTTCACTATGGATCACAACTACGTTAGCTCTGTTTGTTTACAGATCACATTCCTTGATTCCAGCATTGAAAATGAACAAAAGGAACAGAAACGGAAGATAGAAGTGGCCAACGCGTCAGCTGATTTACTGAAATCCCCCGAGAATCTCGAATATTTCATCAGACAAGAACTGGGGGTTCCTCGAGATGCCAAATTAGCAATATTCGCTAGGGATGCAAAGAAATCATACCACGTAGTAGAATCTCAGCAGGATTACGCAGCTTTACACTTTAAAGCTGTTAAAAATCGTAAAGCTACGCTTATAGTTATCCAGTACCAGTCAAATGGTTGTTTAGAGATTCCTAATCATCTTTCCATGTGTGGGTTAGGCAGTCTGAGTGTTTCAGGAGGTATATAGGTAGTGTAGGACTATAAATGTGAACCGCTTGTGGATCAGGGATGTTTGTTGAAGGTGTGTGAAGGCGGAATTTTTATTTCTTCGACCTGAGTATTGCTGGGACATAATATTTCATCTTTCTCAGCTGTAGGCAGAAGTAGGAAAGTAGGAATGATAGAAGGAAGAATTGTGGTTGTAGGCGGAAAGAATTACAGGAAATTCTGCAGTTATAGTTTGGCGTCTTTCCTGTTACTTTCCTAGGTTAGGCTTTCATATGCCTGCTTCCCGCTTCCTGCTTCTTTTCTATCTCATTCTTATACACCTTATGCCCTCCTCTATACCTTTCAACGCTCCCGATCTACGAGTTTGTCATCTCTACTGGATCTTTGTCTATCATTTTATCTACTCTTACTCTCTGTATCTTATGGAAACCCTCTTCTAATCTAATTGAATCTAATCTAATAATATCTAATTTAATCTGCTATTATGCCAGCTTTACTATGTCGCTTTCTTGGAGTAATTTGCTCTACAGGCAGATATTTGCTAGTGACTCTTCTACAATTCAGTGTATAGGTTTTCTAATATCAACTGGTTTCTTCTGTTAGTTTGTTAGTAGGTAGTTTGAGAATATTTAGCAGTCTCCAACTTCAATTGCTTGTAGGATAGAAAACCTTTGACTGTGTTGTGCTATCTAATATCTAGGATCTACTGGACTACTGACAGATCTCTACTGCCGCCCTTTTTCACCTTTTGAAGGAAATCCTGTCTACCAAAATAGCAGGAAGAGTTTCTGGTTTTCAAGAATTCCCAGGGTGAATATTGCTGGGTTACAGATAGCTCTAGAGAGATATTTAAGCATTTTTATAGAATAAAGAGAAAGAACTCTCCTGTCGTGGCATAGCAGCGCCGAGTGTTGTCGTTTCCCAGAGGTTTACAGTAATGATAATATTAGTAATAATAAATCCAAAAGATTAGAGTAACATAGAGCAGTGTAGAATAGAATAATATAGAACAATATACAGTAGTGTAAAGTAGACAGCAAAACAATACATATTTTGCATTATTTCAATATCACTTATCGTATATTCTCTATATATCTACCATGAATCACGTCTCTTTCAATTAAATTAAAACAGATATAAAGCGCTAGGAGTACTAAACAAGACAATGCTGCTAAGTAGTTTGTCATTTTACAGCATTTCAGTATAATATTAATATTAATATCACTATCACTATCACTACTACTACCAATAAAGCATATCACACCATGTACATTATGTCGGTAGCATATTCTTCAACTGTTGAAGGGAAATCATAAACATATATGCCAAGGATATCAGACCCAAATACTATGGGATTGATTTGGACATCGGAGAATTCTAACGTGTTTCTCTGACTCATCAGCCACCGGAGAAGTCTGGAGAAGCCTGGGGATACATAAAAAGTCCTTATTTTGAGATCGGCCATGCCAATCAACTTAGCTATCAGCCTGCTACTCTTCTCTCCTGTCTTTTCTCTGGACTCAGCTACTAAAGCTGCATCTCTCCAATTCCAAGAGACTCGCGCTACTTCTTTTCCTCCGAGAAACTCTTCTTCGCATTTCAAGGCTTTCAAATGACAAAAACCAGTAATGTTTATCCACCATTTACTACATCAACAATGACATTTCATCGTTCATCTCACTACTGGACAATTTATATCCTTCATCCGGGAATTTTTATTTTTCTTCCTTCTCTACACTCTCTTCTCTCCTATCTCCTCTCCTATCTACTCCTGTCCAAATCCTACCGTCTCCTCCACAGCCCACGTCAGCTTCGACCTCAAAGTCTCCAACTCCGTATACTCCGGCAGATCTACTCTATTAAAACACGTGTGCGACTTCGGAAGCATCGATGTATCATCCACTTTCTCAATAGTGAATCTTCGCGGCCCATCAGAACCTTGCAGATCCCGAAACCCATTCACAGGAATCCTAGACGTGCCTGTAGCAAATTGAATTAGCCTACATCTCTGCTCGTTATCCCATTCACTCACAATCTGCCAGAACCACTCAATAACTTCACTGGAAGCCGAATAACCCCCACGGTAGTCCGTGTGCGCCTTCCAGTCTTCTACGTCTACTTCTGACAGCCCACCAATCAACAACTCAAGCTCTCGTTCGTCAAACACTGACAGCAACTGCTGAGGTATCAACTCGTAGAATCCAGCAGTGAGTGCTTCTAACTGCTCAGCAACGGATCCTTGCAGTTTCCACTTAGTCAGCAGTTCTACGTATTCTTCTTTATTCTCATTAGTTACAGGAATCTCTCTTCCTCCAGGTTTCAGCTCCATTTCTCCAGCTTCCGCTCCAGTTTCTACAGCAAACGTCAATTCCAACCCGCTTACGTCGTTCTCCAAAACCCATTGCAAATTACGATGTACATCGGCATCCACAGACTCTAAATCTGGTAACCCGACCCGACGCCGAAGAAGCAGTTTATACATTGCTGGTACAAAGAATACGTCAAGGAATCTACGATGGAAAACTGCAAGACCCAGCAACCTACCAGCAAACCGTAAATACCGCAAATGATCGCTGTTCCGAGCCCCAGAGTTCGGACTGATCTGCAGCGTGTAGTTATCATGAGCTGAGTACTCAAATAACCCAAATTTAGGATCAAACAGTTCATGCGACAGCAAATAGAAAAACTCTCGCGAAACTCCTCCATAATCCAGCCCTTCCTCTCCATCAAACCGGATCATAAGTCGTTTCTTAAGCTCCTCTTTGCTCTGCTTCATAACTTCTTCACAGGTATCTGTTAGAAGTGCTTCCCGTCTTACATTTATATAACATTGCCCTGGCAACATCCGCAGCGCAGGCTGTGATCGAAAGTATATAAGTTTCCTTCTGTAGTCCCGTTTATACTGCGGAACGTTTTGGTCTAAAGATGCTGGAAGTCTCGGATCGTCCCAAGTAGTAGTTTTAGTATGGTGATCTACGAAATACACTTTTGCAGAATTTGTAAGCCGCATTTCCCATCCAGACGGCAACGGACCCAACTGTGACACAGATTGCTGCTGAATTGTGGTATTTGGGCCCAGCATTCGAATATACTGCTGTCTACGAGGGTCTACCCAAGTCGTAGTCCGGGTATTATGATCTACAAAGTACGGCCTACCTTCAGGGGTTACTCGTTGCTCCCAGCCGGCTGGAAGGTCCCCTCCACCTGGTAATGTGACGCCTGTAAGGGCCATAGACACAGCAGTTGACGGGTCGGAAGACGGAGAAGCCTGAGAACCCGCGGAAGCCGCCGTGGAACCCGAAGTCGGCCGAGACCACGTGGTTGTCTTGGTCCGATGATCTATATAGTAACTACGGCCATAAGAATCTGTACGATGCTCCCATCCGCGCGGGAGCGGGCCGAGCGAGTCGTGGAAAATACGGTTGGCCCTCGGGCGGGAAGAGCGGGAAGCGGAGGAACCGTTGGAGGCTGGAGGGGCCGATTGGGAGTTCCCAATTTCTGAACTGCGCTGAGCTCTCACAGATTTCTCTAAGTCATAAGAAACAATAAATACAATTTTACCGGAAACCGCCAGGGAATCAGAAGATTTCTTCAATTCTTTAGCCACAGTTTCCTGATTTTGCGGTAACTGGAAATCCACAACGTCTCCAATACGGATATTAACAACTCCGAGGAATCCCTGGTCTTTCCGTTTGAATTTCCTCTGATCGAATATCTGGATAGCCAAGATAGAAGATTCCGACGCGTAGAATTCAAATTCCTCATTCCAGTATGGATTTACAGTCTTCCGGCACGCTGAAGTCGTCTTTGTTTGGCCTCCGTCCAGAGTGAGAACAACGAAAGGATCAGGGAAGCGGAACATGTCCCGTTTGATCAGCGATTCTGCGGCGACTATTCGGACCGAGACGAGCGAGCCGTCCGGGACGGTTCGGGGGCGCATGGCGGGGAAAGTGGGGGTGTGCGGAAGGGAAGAATGGCGGGGCAGGTGCGGGGCGGCGGAACTGAGGCGGAGTTCTGCGGAATGACAATCAGATAGGATGAATGAGTGAAAAGCCAGAATGGCTATTTAGTACAAATACAAGAATCCAGGAGCAGCCGGCGGAGTTTCCGAGCGAGGTTGCCGCTTTTGTGGTGCCGGTTAAGCCGAGTTTGAGCTCTTAAATCACGGCAAAAGGCCGCGTAACCGGCTGTGATGGCACCTTCGGAGTGGCACAACACGTCTTTCCGTGTTCGTATATGGCGGGACGTGAAGGGACGGAGTGAGTCGTGAGGTATAAGTGATGATGTAATCATATAAGAGAGAGTGATGGAGAAGTAGTGATGATGGATAAAAAGTAGAGTATAAAGTAGAGTATGAGAAGTCGATGGGAGAAATTGAATGAGCAAAATTAAAGATACTACTTGGGAGATAGATATGAGTTAGATATATTGAGCTGTTTGGCGCTGGAGTGTCTGTTGGTTCTGGATAGTAAGATGTGCGCTCAGGAGTGACTCGACTATCCGATCACGTAATCTGAATAGAAGGTAGGAGGGCAGCGTGAGGAAAGAAGGCTGTGATGGATACAGTAAACAGAAATATGTGTTGGAGACTTGGGAGTTCAAAATATCCATTGATAGAAGGCATCTAGTAGGAAAGGCAGGCAACTGGTGCAAACAACTACCATTCCGTTGAATGATGGACTGCTGGGGTTTGCATCATAGTGAGACGCGATGTTCATTGAGAAACAATTAAGCTTTATGCACATATATGCACTGCCTCGGTAACGGATTCTAATGTATTTTTAGACCAGGTGTTATCTCTTAAAGGAGTGACCCATATTCTTTCTTTTTTTAGTCTGGTGACATCACCAAATACTAGTTTACACTGCAAACACAATCTCCTGATACCAGATGACTATCGCACTTCTGAACTGCCCATAGCCCTTAGATTTCCCGAGAATCATCGAATATAGCTAAAATAAAGTATCTGGGGTAGATGCCCAATGCGGTATTCCCCAGCCTTCGTCTGTAAACTCTAACGTACTAGTGCGTAAACTATCCGAAAACAGACTGAAATAATCTATGTCGGGAACATGACCGATGCCACCTTCCAAATCGGGCCTCCAGACCGTCCTCGATGGCTGGCGGATTAACTTCTCGAGCTATTAATTCACCCAAAACCTATCATCGGAGGGTTTCTCGCGAATAAATCGGTAAAACCATCTAAGTAACACTACTAAATTGATTCTTAACCTGATTACTTCATTCCTAACCAGGTTGTATTGTTCTATTATAGACATAGAACCCCATTTTCGTCCTCGCTGTCACCAAGGCAGTCACTCATTTCAGCTCAGTGGCCGACCTCGTACTTCTGCTTTCAGCTTTGACAGGCGACTAAACTGAGATGATTTCAACCTGTATAGGTAACTCAGAGAGAGGCTGGCACTGTTGAGTGACCGTTTAGAGCTTCCGCTGGATTTCAGGTCCAATTTCGGTATATCTTTAGAACGCTTTTATTCATTATCACTTCCACATTTCTCCTTCTGCTATCTCACTGTCTTACTTCCACTCCTTCTTTTCTTCTTAATGATAACTTCTTCTATTATTCATTACACACTCAGCTTATTCACTCATCATTCCAACACCAATACTCTGAACACCTCTTCTATCATTCACGGTATCTGGAAAACTACTAAGAATACAATTCAATTCCTATTCTCCTGCTACTTGAACCTCCTATAAGGAGCCACTCAGCTCAGATTCAATTGGTCAGAGATACTGAACTACAGCCTAAATTCTCGGCTGCACAGCTACTCATTTACTACTCAGTGTATCACTGAGATATTATTCAGAGAACTACACATCGGCATACTCAAATATCTAACTATTCCGCAAAATGACTGAAACATCCGACATGCTTTCAGGCCCATTCTTTGCCCCACCACTCCTATTCAGGCAAAACGCCACACTTCACACACCTCATAACCTCCGTCAGCCACTCACAGCCCCCAAACATTCCTGGTTTGCTGACAGATTTATCCAGGACTGCGAAACTATCAATGCTACCTGCCAGCCAGGCAGACAAACAAAGATCTCTTCAAACTACTGGAAAGTTCCTGACAATTCCCTCTATCTGACAGCCGTCTCGGCTCACCCGACGGATCCTTTTGTAGCAGTAGCCAGCGGGAACTCCGCTGCAAACTTGTTCGTTTACGAACTTGACCCATTGGGAAGTTTCCTAACCCATCATCATACTATTACAATCCCGAAAATTCACTCCCTTTCTTGGTTGCCGAACGGAGCTGTTAAAGGACTTCACAATCTCGTCGCTACTGGCCATCACGACGGTACGGCACATCTTATAATGTTGCCCGATCCGCAATCGGAACAGCCAGCGGAAATATTCAAACGGTTCAACCATTCTCGACATTTGAACGGAGCTGGAAACACACTGGGTGGGTCTCTGGCAACTTCCGATCTCCGTATCCGAGCTTTAGAAGCTGCACCGCAATCCTGGACTTCCTGCGCCCCAGCTTCTCTCCTTACGCTATGTGCCGAATCTTTCTTCCTATGGGATCCGACCCGTTCCGACGTCCCAGTGTTACAGACAGGGATTCCCGGGACAACCCGTTTCTCGGCTGGCTCATCGGCAGCCACAGATGGCCGTGTGGCACTAGCAGGTGACTACGGAGTGTCTTTGCGGGATCTTCGAGCTCCCGAAGCGGCATTTCTTGTCCCGAAAATCGGTGCAAAAGCCGCTACACACGTCACATGGAGTCCCGCGGCCGAACATGTCATTGCTTCGGCCCACACAGACTCATCCGTTCGGGTTTGGGACGTCCGAATGGCCGGGTGTGTGGCTGAGCTCCGTGGACACTCGGAAGCGGTAACAGCGCTGCAATGGGGCGCAGCAGCTGACGAACTCTACTCTGCCGCATATGACGGGAACATCGTGCATTGGGATTTAGCCGGTGTGCTCGGGAGGCGCAGCGGGACTGTAATTGGCAAGCTAAAGGAAGGGCTTGAAGCAATAGGCGGGGTAAGAGGCTCAGGCGGGGAGATACAGAAGTGTGGCTCGGTGATCCCGGCAAGTCGCAGCAGCGTAGTGGCCCTGGCATCGTTCCCAGGTGGGAAAACGAAAGGCCGGGGTCGTGCGGAGCTGTTGTCTGTAGACGGTGCGGCATTCCTCGGGTTACATTGCAAATCGGGGGGTTTCCCAGAGGAGCCGGATGTGTTGCAGGAGACAAATGTGGCGCAGGAAACCGGGAAACGGCTGTCTGTCGGATCTGCTCAGTCGGCCGAGTCGTCAGAGTCATCGTCACACTCGGATATGTCACAATCTTCTCAGTCTACAGAGCAATCGGAGATTTTCGACTCACTCAGAAGTCCGGAAAGCATCGGATTCTACCAGCATCCAGCATCCAGCTTCAGCTTTGACAGTTGCAAACTTGCGGATGCAGAATTCCAGGGGAAACTTTTCTACAGCTTTGGAGAGCCGGCCAAGCCGAATGATCGGAGTGATCGAAGTTTTAGTAGTGTTACAGAAGCCACAACTCCTGATATGGAATTCCAATTGTCTCCAGGAATGCCTCAGCCACATTTTCTAGCAAAGAAGGAATCCATAGACTCACTATTTTCCACTCCGAGCCGGCAATTCTCCGAGTCGACCGTCGGGTCGTCCGAGGAGTGTCTCGGAATATCCGAGGCAACGGAGACGACCGAGGTGATCAAAAAGCCACAAGAACTCGGCTATGAATCGGAATCGGAAGAAATGGTGAATGTTCGGCTAGCACTGGCGGAGTTTCAAAGAACTGCGACGTTGAAAATGAAAAACAGGCCAGCTGAGCGGTCAGCCGAGCCAGAAGTTGATGACGGAGACGATTTGGATTTCCTTGGGGTTTCTAAAGTAAGAAGCCGGAAAAGAGAGGTGAATATGAAAAAGAAATTCACGTTTGAACAGGGAAGCACGCCGGCATTGAGAGTCTGATGAAAGAAGAGGAAATGGAAGGACATGAAAGAAGGGGAAAAGGCAGTCCAGGGAATTAGGGGAAAAGAAAGGATACAATATGATCATATATTAGGAATCTAAATAGATCTAAATAGAAACAAAATATTTGACAATGTTTATTAAAAGTGATGGAATACTGGAAACAGTACAAATCACGTAGAGGTTATTAGTGAAAGTGAGAATAGGCATTACAATAAGAATTTCATAGAGTTAGCCAAAAGAGATTTAGTAATTTGGGATTGAAATAAGTAGTAGTATAGTTTTACTAAGAATTTAATTGATAACGTCTCACATTAGAAGAAATTCAAGCTGTATTAAACATATACGAGACACATCCTGTATACTTCTTGAGCTATTAGCTTCCCGTATTGATGATGACCTGAAGCCATGATAGCTGAAATGACGAATTACTAATAATACTACACTGAGGAATTATCTTCCTGAGACATCATATCTCTAAGTATTCTTTTTCTCTTCTTCTCTTCACTTCTTGATGACCCAAATAGCTACTTCTAAATCGCAAACTGCTTATACATCCTCGTAGTTCCCCATTCTGATTAAATTATGAGGTCTGGAACTCGGTATTCCTACACTGAAAGCTCTTTATCGTTAGCCGTCTTCTCAGTTTCTCAAAGGAGTCATTCTTCAAACAAACGAGAGCACTATTGTTCATCTTTTGATCAACGAAATAAAAGACAGAAGATAATTCCTGGTGGAAATTTAGTGCTTCCTCTTAGCTAGTAACTGGCTAGTAACTGGCTAAGAGGAAGCACTAAATTTCCACCAGACTGTCTTCTATTATAAGAAATTCCATATCAAAAAATAGCAGTAGATCGGCGAACAAGAAAGGAGATAGTCGCGAGTAATGTAATTTCGAATGTTTATGATAGTATAGAGGGAGATGATACTAAAACAACAATAGGATAATACTGTAGAATAAAGTAGAATAATTTAGGACTTTTCAAACTTTCGCTAGAGATAATTCAGCAATAAAGGCAAGATATATTCATATCATCCTTTTCTTTTCTCAAAAGAGTTCTACCACCCTGATTACCAAAATTCAAGCCGTTGTTTGGCCGTGGAAACCTTTTCCTAATATCCTTGATAACTCCACGTCATTTATTTACTTCGGCTCCAAACCAGACAGAGTTTTCTCAAAACTACAGGGACTCTAACAGTTTCCATCAGCTTATAAGCACCATCCTCAAGACTACAAATTTGTATTGTTTCCCCTTTGATACCTATCAACGTTCTTACTATTATCTTTCTCCAGGACACCAAAACTAGCATACCAAACCCACATTCAAGCTCGGGAAAGCCATAATATTCTGCTATAGGAGATAATAGTCCCAATGGCTGTGTCATTTAGAGCGGAGTTGAGTTCTCAGAGTATTCCAGCAGTAATTAATACCCGAAGAACTGTCAGAAAGATGAAAGAAAGTCTGTGCGATCACTGTAGTTCATATGAAAATACTTTAAGCAGCTGATAGCAGGAACTCAGAGAAATGGGAGATTAAAGAGAAGAATTAGAGGGAGTTAGAGGGAAAGAGGGTAAGAGGGGAGGAGCGTCAATTCTCCTGGAAAAAGAACTGGAAAGAGAAATTAATTCGCCAGGGAGAGGAAATTCAAGGAGAAGTTAAAACCCTTTTGTCCCTTTCGCCCACTTTATCCAGTTTGTCAAAAATATATTCTCCTTCTATTCCTCCCTTTTCCTGTTAATTTAGAAAACCGAGAAAAAGAATCAAAGGAAGCTGGCAACTCCACACCCTCATAATACCTATTGCCTACAAAATATGACATGACAGAAATCATTTGTTATATCAGAAAATACATCCGTAAGTAGCTAATCAACTGAGTGTTCTAACAAACAGCCTGGAAATTGTAGAAGTGCAAATCGATACAGAGAATTATGTGAATCTAAGAAGGTCAGAGGGGCCATAGAGACCAGAAATGAAGCAGAAATCCATAAAAATAAGCCTGAAAACTGGAAAATCCAAGCAGAAACGCAACTGCATTACAAGGGAAAGATTCAACCGGAAAAGAGCCTAATTTAATAGCAAAAAGAACATTTATCAGTCTCTGCCTTCTCTTCATATCCTCATCTCAGGTCTCTGGTCCTCAGAATTCCAACCCCGCAGTGTCCAGAAACGCCGTTTGCACCGCCTGAACACCCAAATGTATCATCCAAACCAATTGCTCGGCCATCAATCTTCTACGGGCAATTATAAGTGCGGAAAAAGCAAATAGAAGTATGATGAATAGCTGATGAAATGTGAAAAATTCCCGATATTTCGGATAAGGATAAGAAATATATATTACGTGATCAATAATTCATATCGGCTCATCCGCTTCGCTGTTTGCTTTCTGTGGTTCTCCGTTTCTGCTAGTTGAGCAGATCTGACGCAGAATAAGATATTCCTTACACCTATATTTGCTGGTAGACGTCTTTTCTAGGGAACTGCGATGATTGTACTGTACTTCCTGCTCACTTCTCCGAGGCTTTAACCCCTGCCATTCCCTGCACTTCCCAGCTACATATTCCTTCCATTCCAGCCCTAAACCTGCAGTTTCTCTTTTTCCAACTTCCCAATTCACTCATAAACATCTCAGAAAATCTCCTACAACCTCAAACCACTTAAAACACTCATTTTTTCCCGCTTTTTCGCTCTTTTATTCCTTTATCCTCACTCCTTGTAATACCCGATTACGTCATCATAAATTATCTTCACGTTACCTCTCAGACGCTTTCCAATTTCAACACTTTTGTGTAACGCCGAATTCGCGTTTCGGAACTCCACAAAAGTAATTCCGCTTCCGCTTCCGAAAACGCCGAAAAGTAAAAAAAAAAAATAAATATTTTTGACACAAACACAAACAGCTGGCTACAGCCTGGTTAAACAAATCCTTCTGCGCATATTTTTCCCGAGCCTGAAATCCCGTTAAACCCCGCCTGATTGCTCGGATCTGCCGATACATCTGATGTCGAAACCTTCCGTGCCGAGTTTCAATCTCGGCTCACGCTGTCTGGCGTACCACGGGCCGATGTTGTATGAAGCGAAAATCCTGCGTATCTACGAGCCGAACAAGCCGATAGTTTCTAAAGAGAATGTGCGAACAGACGTGGAATTACCCGATGAACTCCGAGAAGGCCCCGCTTATTTTATTCACTATAAAGGCTGGAAAAGCACGTGGGATGAGTGGGTGAACACAGACAGATTGCTTTTGTGGAACGAGGAAAACATCCGAACACAGAAAGAGCTGAAACAAGCTGCTTTAGCCGCTTCAAGGAGAGAAGCGGTAACGGAATCTGCGGCTCGGAAAGAACGAGAACGGGAAAGAGATAGAGAACGGCACCACAAAAGCGGTACATCCCGTCGTGCTGGATCCGCGGAAGTAACCGACACGCCCGTGAAGGAGGAAGACGGAATTCATACGAGAAAACGCCGAGATGGAGAATTAGAGAAAGAACACGAATTTCTGAAAAGACCGGAAATCTCTTTGACTATCCCGGATGTACTGAAAGCTCAGCTTGTGGACGATTGGGAATATGTCACAAAAGATGATCAGTTGGTCCCGTTGCCGAGACATCCGAATGTGGCTGAAATCTTAGATATGTTCCGAAAGGAAGCCGGAGGAGCTCCGAGTGGCTCAGCTGATGCTGAGCTATTAGAGGAAGTATTAAGTGGGTTGAAACTGTATTTTGATAGAAGTTTGGGTACTCTACTCCTGTACAGATACGAAAGGCAACAGTATTTAGAAATTCGGAAGAAGTATGGAGAAACTGCTAGTATGAGTGAAGTATATGGAGCTGAGCATCTTCTCCGACTATTTGTATCACTTCCGGGACTCATTGCTCAAACTACTATGGACTATCAATCTGTAAACGTTTTGCGGGACTATTTGGAGCAATTTCTGAGGTTTATGGTGGCACATAAGGATAAATTGTTTGTAGAAAGTTATGAGAATACTTCCCCGGCTTACGAAGCTCTGTCGAGGACAGTGTAGCTGGAGTTTGAGGGAAGCTGTGTACGAGTAATAGACGACGCGGGAACGTATCTGTATGGTTTTAAATGGTTGTAGGCTCCCGCTTTATTCTCTATTTACTCCCGTCGGATACTCCGATGGATCCGACCATGCACCTTGCTGCAGAGTCTGCATAGCAACGCAGATCATATTTTATGATCACATAATCCTAATATCCGGACATCATCATGAGCTCCACCCTTTTTCTGATATCGGACACAGGGGTATCTTGTCCGGCATGCACCAATGCTAAAAATGGCAACACACCTTTGCGTTTATCGCACCTGCGGCGCAGCAGATAATCAACAACACATACAAGGAAACAGGCAATAAACCGCGTAATTCAATGTGAAAAACCCCAAATCCCATATTCCCAACCCTCCTATAAACCCACCCCACCTCACAGCACCTCTCCTCCACCCGCTTCCACTCCAAACCCCCCACCCGACCCGCCGCCCCCTCTCCACGCTCTCATGCACAGCCCTGCAGGGCTCCTGATTACACAGCAAACCCTATTCCAGACCTGTCCGCTATTTGCCGAAAAAATATTTTCCGTGCCTTCACAACTCAACCCCGTTGTTGGGGTACCCGAGTCATTCTTCCATACAATCTGATCAAAACACAGTGGGATTAAAAGCACTTTGTTTCATACTCTGAGTTACAAGATAGTTTCAGTAGTACTGAGGGAATCGATTTGCTAGTTAAAATATCCACTGAAGCTGAAGCTCAAGCTGGAGGTAACAGAGCTCTGTAGTTGGAATTTTGATTTCACTGTTGCAACTCGCTATTCATTGCTTCTGAAGTTCGGGTTCGGATTCGGGTTTGGGTATAACTGGCGGTACAGTTAGCACAAGCGGGGAAATTAACTGATTTGATCTATTGGGGCTGCGACGTGTTTGTAAACAATTTGGCGGTACTTTGGATTGGATTTCGGATTCGGGTTTTGGATTCTTTGGTTTATTCCGAATTACAGAGTTGACTTACAGGCCTCTGGAGTGAGCTGCTGTTTTAGTTTGCTACAGTGTGCTGTTTTCTTCTTTGCTTGCGAATTTCACAGTTCTCAAGCCTCAGTTTTTAAAAGCATTCATTGGATTTTCATTGGATTTTCATTGGATTTGCATTCCAATTTATACGGAACTCGTAAAATTCATTATCGCATAAGAACTGTTCATTCTAGTAACCTAACTAATTCCTAACTAATACCTAACCTAACCTAACACTACCCACCTAACACTTTGCATAATGTCATCAGGTGGAGTACACACATCCCAAGTAGTGGGAACTCACTATATAGTGGGGAAAAAGATCGGAGAAGGATCCTTCGGCGTAATCTTTGAAGGAAGTAACCTGCTGAACAACGAGAAAGTAGCAATCAAATTCGAGCCAAAGAAATCTGAAGCCCCACAACTAAGAGACGAATACAGAACTTATAAAGCTTTGGCAGGTTCTATAGGAGTACCTAACGTTTACTACTATGGCCAGGAAGGACTACATAATCTATTGGTTATCGATTTACTGGGCCCGTCACTAGAAGATTTATTTGACTGGTGCGGTCGTAAATTTTCACCTAAAACGGTTGTAATGGCTGCTAAACAAATGATTTCAAGGGTTCAAACAATCCACGAAAGAGATCTCATTTATAGGGATATCAAGCCTGATAATTTCCTCATTGGGCTTCCCAACACCCCCAACGCTAACCTCATTTACATGATTGATTTCGGTATGGCTAAACAGTACAGAGATCCTAAGACTAAACACCATATTCCATACCGAGAACGGAAATCTTTGAGTGGTACAGCACGCTATATGAGTATTAATACTCACTTAGGACGCGAACAGTCCCGTCGTGATGATTTAGAATCGTTGGGACACGTGTTTATGTACTTTTTACGTGGTTCTCTGCCTTGGCAGGGACTTAAAGCGCAAACTAATAAGCTTAAATACGAGAAAATTGGGGAAAAAAAGAGAACAACACCAATTGAGAAACTTTGTGAAGGTTTCCCACCACAATTTGCTACTTATCTAGCTTATGTACGTAATCTTTCCTTCTCACAAACCCCTGATTACGATTATCTACGTGGTCTTATGGATGAAGCGCTATTAGCAATGAATCAAGTAGACGATCAGCACTACGATTGGATGGATTTGAATGGAGGTCGTGGCTGGGATTACGCAATCAATAAAAAGCCTAATTTACACGGTTATGGTCACCCAAATCCACCACAAAAGAAGAAATCTCGGCCCGTGGCTCAGCCACCTGGCGCCGTATCGAATCCTGTACTGAAACCGGCAGCAGGCGCAGCAGGTAACGCGGGTACCAATGGCGCAGGGCCAGGAACGGCAAATAATAAATATTTGAGTAATTTGGCTAACTATCATAACGCTACAGATACTACGATTAATACTACAGCAACAATTCAGAACAAATCTAATACAAACGCGGGATACGCAGCGCGGTACGCTGGAGGCTCTGCTCCGGCAGGCTCGCCGGCGCATGGCGGTGCTCAACAAGAGGAAACAAGGCGGCGCGGCTTTTGGAGTCGTTTGAGAGCTTTCTGTTGCGGTTAGTGGGTGTAGTAGAGGATAGGAAAAGCATGAAAGCATGAAATTGGATGGTGGATAGCAGGGTGCAGTAGAAAAAAGATTAGAGTGGATTTATGAGAAGATAATAGTGTAGTATTAGTTTCCTATACGTTGAAAGCTTTTTATTTATTCGTATTCATTTGAGGTTTGCAGTATGTCGAGTGTGGTAACTTTTGGGTTGTATTAATTAGCATATTAAAGATAAAAAAAGGAAGTAAATAGAAAAAAAAATGGCAGAAACAGCAAAGAGTACCAAATTGCTATAATTAGTTTTAATTTGCGGGGTAGGAAGAATTGGGAATATTAGGAATCCTACAGTTGCCAGTATGATGAGATTTAAATGAGATTTAAAAGGTATACGGCGAAATTTGAGTAAAAATTTACCGATGTTTGCGTTTGGAAATCGGTAAATGCCGTAGAGAAGTGAGAATAATAGAAGGGAAGTGAGGATAGATAGAAATTAGCTATTCCTTTATATGATAATACGAGTCATTCCTGTTCTTATCAGATTTTTCCTTCTGCCGAATTTAGGGAAGTTGGTTTTCTAAAAGCTGTAGAAGGTACTTTTTACGGTTCCTATCTTTTGCTCAGATGTTTCTAAGTAAATGGTTTTGGAGTTGGAGGAAGGAAAAGTGGTTATAGCGGGCTTTTGCTGAAAAATGAGGGCTGGTAGGTTAGAAATGAGAATTGCGATTCTACACATGAGGAACTATTTGTAAATGAGATGAATGAGATGAAATGAGATTAAATAAGATGAAAGAAGTTGACAGTAGAAAGAGGAAAGTGACGGGACCCCTTGAGGTATCAAAAAAATGCATTTTTCTCGTTTCAGGAGTTCTAAATTTACTGGCAGGCCAACACACACCGCTACTTTGCTCAGCGTTTCCTGGTGGTGAGAGTATCAATAAAAGAGTCCTCACAAAAAATCCCTCGTTCTCAATTCCGTTCAAACTCTGGCTGATCGACGCCTCGGACAGGTCATAATAATCAACAGTGTCCCATATGAAACGCACAGGTCCATACAGCCGAGATAACAGCCGAGGATGAACCGGAATTCCGACGGAAATGTGCTGAATTCTTGGAAGTTCAAATACGGCGTCTCCGAGTTCTATTGGTAGTGAATGGCTTTTGATTTCCCTGCAATACTGGCATTTCCACGCGGATTTCAGTGCTGAATAGACAGGAGTTGCGTGAGACGTGGATAATGGATCTATTGAGTAGTATTAAGTGCTCAAGAACAGTTTATTACAGTCATGAGGTTTGGAAAGTCTGAAAGCTATAGAAAGTCTGCGAGACGCAACCGTATATACTCATACTGTGCTCTCTTTTGAAAGCGTAAAATGGGAGAAATCCTACAAATCTGAAAGTATCGACTTTCTAGTATCCGTTACCCGCGAAAAGCTCACAGATTTCGGTAAATTTATACTATATATCAATCATATCGTCAATTGAGCTCTCGGATATCGCATTCTTTCACCGTTCTAGACCTTTTTGATTGATGAATTTTCGATTACTCAACATTTATTCCCCGGACTTCACATATAACGATTTCTCACTGCGATATACATACAAAACTACCATAATACTGCAATGTAATGGCGATAATGGTGGCCAATAAGACTAGAAATAATGCCTGTGATATCCTTAAGAAGGATCTAAAAAGATGCAGAGCAGCAATTGTTAATTATGGACGCAGGCGACGAGCTGAGTGTAGAGATATGTAGGACAGTCGATAACTGTCCGGTTGTCTCTATGCCTCTTCGGCTCCTTGTTTCTTCCGTGTTTTATGTCTGTCCGGCAGATAAATCGTGGGAAACCATTCAATATGGGATTCTGGTTTGATTTGAATACTTGGTTTTAAATTTAATATCTATTCAGAGTCCACAACTTGCTCCTTTTACACATTCGATGTAGCAACTGTTGATAAGACATTTAAGATTATGTCATCTACAATTATACAAGATGAGACTCTATGTCCCAGCTCCTCGGCCTCGACGGATCACCGCGGAATCCGGCGTGACATCCGGAAAACCGGGACACTCGGATGTTGTAGAAGGTCGGAAGACCTTTGAGAAATATCTCAATTGAGTTTAATGGTATTCATGGAGATTGGGAACAGTGCGGAGTGAAAAATTCTGCTTGAGGGAGGATCAGCTAGCAAATTGTATGGGCCAATTCGAGTATAAAATAGGAGGTAATTGGGTTGAAATGATCGAGTTTTAGGGAAATTAATACAGAAATCATTAGATAATCTCAAGTATGACTCGATCTGTTCCGTATAAAGGATTTTACGCGGTCGAAAAAAAATGTTAAAAAATATCATCAAATTTGACGAAATTTGTTCAAATTTTCGACCCAAAAGGTCGCCAAATTAGAGTTCAAATTGGAATACACCGAGAACGATTAGCTTTTTAATTAATAAGACAAGCGGAATTGTATTCCGGGGTCACGATTGACTACAAATCGCCTTTCGAAGTTCCAACGACGCCGTCATTCACTCGCTATTCCGAGAAACGTTTTTTTTGAATGTGTCAAAAGTGAGAAATGGGAGAAAAGTACAGAGGGTCTGGTACTAATAGAGTTTTTACATGTGTCCAATCTTATAATTTTAGCGAAAACTTTGACCTATTTGGGATTTTTGGCGAATCAAATCGGAGATTTTTGCAGATTTGTGCATGCATTTGCATGCGTCATTTTTGTCCGGCATAATTATGCATAACATATTTTGTATTCCTGTGCTTTGACCAGGAGTGATATACAAATGATCTGTAGAATAAAATATAGCGCTTTACTTGTGCTACATTGAGACGTCAGTTCTATGCTGTTTACGCCATTGTAGCACGAGATATTTAAGAATTTATTACCGGACATATGCACATGCATGCATACTGCATGCAAATGCAATGCAAATGCAATGCAAGGCTTATATAAGATTCAACGTGCATAATCGTGCATAAAACCTTAACTTTAAAACCCCAGGTCGAGATTAAAAAAGGGTCTGGAAATGGCGACTTGAAAAAGCAAGAGGGTCTGAGAAATTAAAACGGTCATAACTTCGTGAATATTATCGTAATTATTAATCCGTTTCACTCATTATTTAGCTGATGACATGAGGATTCTCATATTTAAAAATTGTAGGTGTACTCCCACTGCATCCCAGTCAAAATTTGATTCGTAGTTTTCGCAATTCTGATCAAATTATCAGATTAAGCAATCATACTTACTTCTCTCCTGGCCTGAGTTGGCCAATTCTTATGAATATTTTCAGGTCTATATATAATTTCAGACTCACACTCTCGATATTCAGTGCTAAAACTGTCCAATTCCATTATTTTTCATCCATTTCTTCTCGTTCAAATCGGCACCTTCCCAGACCCTCCTAAAAATTCAAGTTATTTTCAGATTTTTAGCCTTTTACACTCAGAAGAATCAACCTATAGATCTCCAATATCATCTGCGTTCTCAAGCGCCTATTTCACCCCTGATATAATTAACGTAATTTCAATAAATTTCGACAGATAATAATACCCGTTCCCTCTTCCCTTCACTTCATATTATATCTGTTGCTCCCTCATTAAATCCAAGCCTCCCAATTTGATCTCTCCCTTCATTTCCTACGCCATTTTCCTTCAGTTGTGAGAGATCCGCTGAGATGATACCTGAAGTGAGACACACTTGGGGTCTCACTACAAACATGAGAAGTTCCATAGCTTAAAAGCGTCAGATAAGGAAGCAAATGATAAGCAGGTAAAAGATATATAGAAGCAGTTATAGCGATTATTTCTCTCATATAACGGCAGTATTTATAGTATATAAATTTAGATATTTGTAAATCCACTCATAAGAACACTGCTGAAACGTAATGTGCTAAGGCGGGCCTGACAGGCTGCTGTATGGTCATAGAACTTACTGATCCAGAATTCAGTTCATAATGATTTTAGTAGTATTATAAGATGCCCTGATAAACAATAATTATTCCTTTCTATTTCTAATTTTCCAATACACTGGTTCTTTGTTAATTCTCTGTTCTAATAGTACCACAGTCCAGATAATTAAAGCACTTCCGTCTTCGTCCTCCTTTAATATATATTCGCATATATTCAGATTTACAGGAACAATCAATTTGATGATTGGAAGTTCAACAACTAAGCATTTCACCACCAGCCTACGTATCTCTACGTAGTACCACTTTATTTCACTCAAATATCCGTTTACCCCACCCGTAGTCCATACTACGAGGATGGAATTCCTCCTCGGAAGTCCACATACTTACTCTGATCCAAGTTTTCAGACCCATCTTGTATCCTTCACACACTATCAAACGGAACAAACAAACTTAACAGTCATCGATGTTTAAATGTTTAAATCCTACCGTCAATTCCCCCGCTTCTTGTATTTCTTCTCACATTAGAATTATCCCTTTCCCCCACTTTATTTCGCACTCTCGGGCACCTCAATCCCCGCAACCTGCAAAGCCTGCCTCAAATCTTGAATCAAATCATCTGGATGCTCAATCCCCACACACAGTCTAATCAAATCTTCCGGGAACTCCCTGGCTTTCCTGGTGGCTTCATCAATCGAAGCATGTGACATCTTGCACGGCATAGAAATCAAACTATTGACACAGCCAAAAGACACAGAAATTCCAAAAATCTTCGTAGCTTCTACAATCTTCGCTGAAACTTCTACACTACCTGTTTCAAACGATAAAACAGCGCCAGCCCCTCGGCATTGTCGCCAGTGTAATTCATACTGCGGATGCTCTTTCAACCCAGGATATCTCAGCTTCAACCCGGGCACTCCCTTCAGGAAACCTGCCAATTTATCAGCATTTGCCTGCTGTCTTTCAACTCTCACTGCCAGAGTCTTCAATCCTCTCATCAACAACCAGCAGTCGAACGGTGCCAACCCACACCCTGTAGCATTCACTACGTAAAACAAGTCGTCGCCCAACTTCTCATCCCGGACAGCCAGCACTCCAGCCATAACATCGTGGTGTCCGTTAAGGTATTTAGTAGCAGATTCGTACTGAATATCAACCCCCAGGTCCAGAGGAGTCATATAAACTGGAGACATCATAGTATTGTCAAACACCACCAAAGCAGACGGCACAGTAGAGTGCACAAGAGTGGTGATCGCCCCGACATCGACTACTTTGATCAAAGGATTAGTAGGAGATTCCAGAAATACCATTCGAGTCTTCGGATTCAATTTAGCTGCTACCGCTTCAGTGTTAGTCGTGTCCACGTGGTGCACGCAAATGCCCGCAGATCTGGCCAAATACTGCAGCAAACGATGCGTGCCGCCGTACAAATCATCACCAGCGATTACTTCGTCTCCAGGGTGCAGAAGACGGCAAACCACGTCAAGAGCTGTCATGCCTGAAGATACGGCCAAAACTCTTTTAGCAGACATCACACCAGCTAAATGATTCTCCAGCTGAGTCCGGCTGGGATTCCCACTGCGGGTGTAGTCGTACTGGCCCATTTCAGACAGCGAAGTCTGCTTGAAAGTAGCAGATTGATAGATCGGCACCGAGGAAGCATGGTGCTGGTCATCGTTAGGTGCGAAGACAATCTTCGTATCGAGATGGTAGTCAGGCATGGCGGGAGCAGAGAAATACAGGAAGAATATATTTGGTGTACAGTACGGAAACCAGGCAGAAATAGTGAGATAATAAGGAGAAATTGGTGATTTGGAGTAGGAAAAGTCGAGGAAGATGCTGTTAAGTATGAGGAATCAGAGTGAAAAATGACTCAATGGGTTGAGGCTGTTGAGAGGAGACGTGAGGTGGGAGACACGGGAGGAGACGCGAAGTCGGAAAGAGAAGATATGATGAGGGAATATGCAGTGAACCGTTCTGTGATTATTTGGAAGTTAGGAAGAGGAAAAGGCTGCTCTAGAAGTATAAGGATATAGACGGGGTTTGGTTTAAGAGACATTGAGAGGTCGTATTGCAAGCGGGAGTTCTTGCAGTCCTCGGATCATGGAAACTGAGGTAAGGGGGGAGACGCGAGACTTGAGATTATAGACCCGAGAATTGACCGAAAGAGAGTCAAACCGTACAAATATGCTGCGGCCTGAAAGCTCAATAAATATCAAATAAATCAAAAAACAGCTTTACATATACCCTGATCCAAGCAGCCTACCGGAAAGTGTCTCAGCAGTCCTCTCAGCACTGCCTACTATGCTATTCATCCCAGCTGAAGTGAGATGCGATGAACCCATCGCTCCTCAAGCCTCCATATGCCATCCACCCTGCTTCTACCCACACCAATTCCCGCTTCCAAACCTCTCTAAACCGCTCTAAAATTCAAATATCTGTACTCATAAAACCACCATCTCCACTGAATACTACCAAAACTCCTCTTATTCTCCTCTTATTCTCCTCTTCACCTCTTCACCTCTCAACTTACACCTCGCGTCTCACCTCAATACTGCCTCCCGAAAAGGCAATTTCCTCCTTTCCCGATCAGGAAAGCATCTACAACTCAATTTAGACAGCTCATAAAACCAGAAGAAAAAACCGAAATCGAATCGGCTGTGCACCTTTAACGATACTCCAATGTCTGCTTTCTGCCACTTTCCTGTCTTCCGCCGCCCTGAAAGTTCAAATCCGACTTCTCGCTATATTAAGTACCACATTTGCGGCATTTCCCCGCTCTTTAGACCCCTCATTGAACCACAGACTCGTTGTTCTCCAGTATATTACCACGCGCAACCTCCGAACTCCGCTTATTGCCCATTCGGCCAAAGGAAAGACCAAATGGACCCCTCCGCCTCATCCGCGCCGCCTTGAAAATAACCATTTAGATCTCCGCCTCCTTAACTCTCCGGGAAATACCCGTAAAGATCCATTTAAACTACCCAGCCCTCTCTTTCTATCTATTCATTATGGCACCTGAAGCTCAACTCGGCAAAGTATACGCTGCCACCTATTCTGGCGTCCCGGTACTGGAACTGCCGACCCCTGGAGCGTCCCTGATGCGGCGTGTGAAAGATTCCTGGATCAACGCGACGCAGATTCTGAAGATCGCTGCGTTCCCAAAGACTCAAAGAACTCGTATTCTGGAAAAGGAGATTCAAAGAGGAGTTCACGAGAAAGTTCAAGGAGGTTTCGGCAGATTCCAGGGCACGTGGGTGCCGCTGGAGCTGGCAATTGAAGTGGCTACTCGGTATAACGTGTTTGATAGGGTACAACCGCTGTTAGTTTACGATATAGCTCGGGATGGGGTGCCACCTCCGATGCCGAAGCTTACGCGGAATTCAGCCACAGCAGCGGAGTTGAAATCGGCGTTGCCGTCGAAACGGAGCCGCAAAAGTCTGAATGAGGCTCAGCTAGGTGTGGCGCAGCGGCCTGCGCCTCCTACTGATTATTCTAAGAAGTTCCGAGTTGATTTGGCGCCACAGCAGTTTGATTCATTCTCTGCTGCGCCACACTTTAGTATGCAACAGAATTTGGGACACCAAGGGGCTCAGGGGGCTCAGGGGGCGCAGGGGGCGCAGGGATTGTCGAACGGACAGCTTCTTCCGCCTCCGTTCCCGGCGCAACTGAAACAAGTAGGAAGTTCAGGAGGCGCAGTACAATTACAGCCACCTCAGCCACCTCAGCCTCAGCCACATCAGCCACTCCAAATGCAATCTCAGCCTCAGCCACATTCGCAGCCCCACCCACACTCCCACTCCCACCCCCACCCTCAGCCCCACCCTCAGCCCCACTCTCAGCCATTGCAACCCCACCAGCCTCACTTACCCCACCAGCCTAACTCTCACCCCCACTACATCCCCGCCAACTCTCAGCCACCGGCTCAGCCACAATCAGCCACACAAGTAACCCCGGCGCAATACCAAGACGCGCTTCTCGATTTCTTCTCCTCCCTGGACGCGTCTTTGCAACACGATTTGCCCCCAATCCTTGCTGCGCCACCGCCAGATCTCGACACCGACGAAATACTCGATCAGGAAAACCACACGGCACTCCACTGGGCCTGCGCCGTCGGTCACGACCAGCTAGTGGCGGTTTTGTGCCGTCACGGAGCCTCCCAGCTCGCTTTATCCACAGAAGGAGCTTCGCCTTTACTGAAAACTGTGTATTTTACAAACTCTTTTGAGAAAAACTCCTTCCGACGGATTCTAGATGTGCTGCAGGCTTCGCTGCTCGCTGTATACGATGGTGGGAGAACGATTTTACACCATATAGCCGCTGTCGGAGCAGCTAAGATCGCCGCGGTTACCAACGGAAGTACCGAAAGTGAAGGAAATGGAGGAAATAGTAGGAATCTCGGGAACCAGGGCAACTCTGGACCCGAAAACGTAGGCAACGTAGGCAACGTAGGCAATGTAGGCAATTTTGGCGGCGTCAACGCTTCTGGGAATTCCCGGCTGCCTATCGGTCCAGATTCAGACCCGGCGCACAGCCCGGATGTGGCTGAGTTGTACTATATGGAGACGGCGCTCGGAAAGCTCACGGAAATTCTCGGCCCGGCGGAATGTGCCAGGTTTGTGAACACCCCCGATTCGGCAGGAGACACAGCTTTGCATTTGGCTGCTCGGGCCGGCGCGGCGCACTGTGTGCGGCTGTTGGTGGGCGCTGGGGCTGCTTCGGATGTGCCGAATGCGGCAGGGGAGACGCCGAGAGGGCTGTTGAGTGTATCGAATCCAGCTGCTTTGGCTTTGCTTCCTCAGAATGGCGTAGCCGAGGAGGAAGTGGAATCGGTAGTGGATGAGAAGCCGGAAGCTGAGCCACAGGAACAGTTGGAGGCTGAGAATGAAGCGGAAGAGTCGGTGGCTGTTTCTGTAAATGTACAGACGCCACCGGAGATTTCCGAGGATACTGCAAAGCTCCGGAAAGTTTTCATAGCCCGATTTGATGAGTTTTGTAGTGATTCGAAAGCTGCTGTGGCTGATAAAGAGCGGGAGCGGCAGCATGCGGAAGGAATGCTGGCAGATGTGGCGCAAGAGGTGGCAAACACTCATGCGGCTACAGCTAGTTTACTTTTATGGTTACAAAGTAGTTATGGGCTGAGCCTCCCAAGAAGGAGTGGCGCAGTCGAATCCAGTGAAGTGGCGCAGGTAACGGAAACAGAAATGGGGAACCGAGAGTTGACAGCCGTATTGGAAACCGTAGATGTGGCTGCTGTAGAGAGAGAGTTGGCAGAACGAGTGGCGCAGCAGGAGCAAGCTGTGGCTGAAAAGAAACAACTATTGGCGAAGACTGTGGAGGCTCGGCAAGAAGCTGAATTAGCGGAATTGACGAGACAGTGTCGGAACGACAGAAACGGGAGTGATAGTGGCGTAGCAATCATGTCTGCGAACTCCGCTAACGGTGCCGAAACAGCTGAAGCGGAAGACGCCGCAGTTATGCTGAATTTGGCAGTCGAATTGACGGAATTACAACTGGAAAGGAAACAACTAGTATCAGAAGTAGTAGAAAGCTACGCGGAAGTCGGCGTCGGCCGGAAAATGAGTGACTATCGAAGGCTGATTTCTATTTCCTGTGGCGCAGGGGTGGAAGATGTGGATGATTTGCTTGATAGCATTGCTGGAGTACTGTGTGCGGAGTCGTAGAAGAGAAGGCAAAAGATATGAGAAAGGAAAAATGAGAAAGGGGGAAAAAATAACAGAAAGCGGAAGAGAAAAACGAGAGACAGTGGAATATGCAAGGGGGAAATACGTGAGAGGTAAACGGAAAACAGCTGATAGAAGAACTCTGTGAGTTTTATGTATTCGGATTTGATAGAATGGCTTGTAAATGCGTGGCATTCAAGCAGTCAAAGTGTTTGAATAAACGAAGGAGCAATGAGAAAGTCTGAGAAGAGTAAAAGCTTATTGAGATGAAAGACGTTGTAGCGTTTTTACCTGAGTTGCTCTTCTATAGAGCATAGAGGGGTTTGGAGTTATCATGACTGAATATGTTGAGAATATGCTTAGACGGCACGATAAAAGCTATAGGAGTTTCCGAGAGTTGCTAAGAGTTCCCGAGAGTTGACACGATCTACTGAAATGTGTTGAAGTTTATGAACATATGAAAAGCTTATTGGAGATAATTGTGAGTTTTTTAAGGAAGTTTTATTATGGAAATTCCTTTTCTTACTTCATTATTGAGATATTCGCTATTCAACGGAACATAAAATCAGATCGAATGGCATTTTCTCTCTTTATTTTAGCTACTTATTGGAGTACTTGCATCTTTGTACTTCCGGTACCCATGTGCTGCTTTCTACGTCTTAATTTTCTGCTATTTTCTACTTTTCTTGCTCTATATGCTTCAATTCACGAATCTCAGCCTCCACCTTTTACCTCTCAACTCTCTCTCACACTACCGACCTTAGCATTGGTTTCCCGACTGTATCTCCTACTATTTGATCTTTATCCTCTCATCTACGTTTCATTTTTCTCTGCTCGCTATATTCTCCCGTCGAGTCCAGTATGAATTAATGGAGCAGCAGACCTCGGCAGGTCAGCCAGTGTTGAGCCCTCAATCAACAGCGGCAGTACTTTCTGTGTATTCACATCATAAGATGCAACATTCTGTTATTACGTTCATCTCATTTCAATACCAGATGGTCCCTCCGCCTTGCCGTCCCGCCCTTCCGTTCCGTTCTTCCCCCCCCTCTCACCCGATTACATAATCAAATATCCTATTTATGTTTAGATTACATAAGCATATTTACACTTCACGATCACGTAATCTCAAACGCGTCCCATAACACCCCGCGCTGCCCATCACAAAAGTTTTTCGCGCAACAAAAAAAAAATATTCTTTGATCCGCCATTCAGCTTCCGCTCCCTTCCGCTCTCTTCCGCTCTCTTCCGCTTACTCCCGCTTTCCCCGCTTTTGTCCACCCCGCAACCCCTCTTTTCCCCACCGCCTTCGGCTTCCTTCAGCCTCCTTTGGTTCCTTCAGCCTCCTTCGGCATCCACAATGGACAGCAACTTCCTAGCCCAACTCACCGAGACTCTCCGGCAGGTAACCCTGCCGGACTCGGCAGCTATCAAAAGAGCTTCAAAACGCCTTCAAACAGATTTCTACCCTCACCAACAGTCTCTTCCCGCTTTAGTGCACATCATGCAGACGGATGCGGACACGCAGATCCGTCAATTGGCCGCCGTTGAACTGCGCAAACTGATTAAACAGTACTGGGATGATGAAGAATGCGCCACACATGGGACTGCGCCACTTCCTGAACAGGTTAAAGCAGATATTCGTGGCTCCTTGCTTGCGTCAACACTTGCCGAGCAAAACCCGTTAGTGCGCCACGCTTCCGCTCGAGTTATCTCAACTGCGGCTCAAATTGATTTAGCTGCTGGTCACTGGGGTGATTTATTACCAGAATTGTATAAAGCCGCTTTAACAACGTCGGAATCTGACGCCCCAGCACGTGAAGTCGCTTTGTATATTATATACACTCTTTTGGAAGTCGATTCTCATTTAGTAGTCGAGTCTACAGATGAATTACTACAATTATTTAGCCGAACTGTGGCTGATAACTGTTCTGTAGCTGTAAGAGTAACGACCGTGCAAGCTGTTGGAGCCCTGGCTGAAGCATTTGACGAGGAAACGTCGGAATCGGCGGCCAAAGCCGCGTCTTCTACCATTTCGCTGTTCCGTCAACTTGTACCGCAAATGGCTGAAGTTCTGCGAACTGTTTTAGACGCTGAAGACTCAGATTCCGCTCGGAAATGCTTTGACGTGTTCAATTCGATGTTATACTTGGATTCTGCGCTTTTAGCCAAGCATTTGGCTGATTTGATTCGATATTTCCTTGCCATTGCTACAGATGTAAACCGAGACGATGACGTACGGCTTGCAGCTTTACAATTCCTTATTTCATGCGTAAAAGTAAGAAAAAATAGAGTACAATCATTAAAACTCGGCCCAGAAATTGTGGCAGGAGCTTTAAACATCGCAGCAGAGATTGGAGACGAGGAAACATCCGATGAGGACCTCCGAGTAGCCGATGACGTTCCTTACGGGTTAGCTTTAAGTCTATTAGAGGCATTAGCTTCCGCTTTACCCCCGCGCCACGCTGCTGCGCCACTCGTAGATCGGCTTGGCTCCGCTTTACAAGGATCTGTAGGAGAACAACGAGCTATTCTGCTTGCCGTAGGTGTAGCTGTAGACGGAGCTCCCGATTATATAGCTACTCGGCTTCCGGAAGTTCTACCGGCCGTTCTCGGAGCTTTACAGCACGGGACTCTGCCTGTAAGAATTGCCGCTTTACAGTGTACAAGCGAATTAGCCGTTCATTTAACGGAAACGGTGGCCGCAGAACATGCCGTGCTTGTACCAGTAATCTTTGAACTTGTACAAACAGCTACTACAGCAGCCGTTTGCCGAAGTGCCTGTGAAGCCTTAGACGGCATTTTAGAATATTTACCGCGCCGAGCTTTAACTGAACAGTATTTGAGTACGCTTATGCCGAGTTTCCTGCATATGTTTTCCAGTACTGAGGATCCCAAATTGAGACAAGCGATAGTTTCGGCGATCGGATCAGCCGCTTTCGCTGCAGGGAAAGGATTTGCTCCTTTTTTCCCTGATACTATTCAAGTATTACAACCTTTTGTATACTCTGGTGGGTCTACTGACAATTTAGATGAAGCAGAAGTAGAATTGAGTGCTTTAGCTTTAGAAACGATCCCGAATTTGGCTGCGGCAGTCGGTAAATCCGCTTTTGCGCCTTATGCAGCCGCTGTGGTCGACGCAGCTTACGCAGCAATGCAAACAGACCAATCCCGATTACGGGAAGCTGGATTCTCAGTTGTAGCCCCCATTGCTAAAATGTTTGGCCCAGAATTCGCCCCCTTCTTAGATCGATTACTACCAGAAGTGTATAAATGCTTAGATCAATTAGAGTATTCATTGAAAGCCGACGATGAAGATGCCGAGAATTCCGAACTTGCCGATCTGGCCGGACAGGAAGCGGAAGAAGATTTCCTTAGCGGGATCCACATAAACGGAGGATTAGCTATTGAAAAGGAAATTGCCGCAGAAGCCCTCGGTGACGTAGCAGCCGCTGTCGGAGCGGCTTTCGGCCCGCATATGCCGAAAGCTGTATCTGTTTTAAGCGATTTATTAGAACATTTCTACGATGGAGTTCGTCGTTCAGCTGTAAGAGCTTTGTTTAATATTGCTATTGCCGCTTTCAAGCTATCAGGGGCCACTCCTGCGCCACCAGGGTTACCATTAGCTCAACCGGTGGCTGAAGATGTGGCTCAGCTGCTAAGCCACGTGCGCCGCGGAGTTCTTACTCTTTTGGAACAAGAAGATGAACGAGCAGTGGTCACTACCGTATTTGCTCAGTTTGTAGACGCATTGAAAGCTATCGGGCCGGCTTTGATTGCCGGACAGAGCAGCGGGGGCGGGAATGAAGATTTAGAGAGTTTGTGCAATCAAGTGATGGCCGTGCTGTTGAAACAGCATTTGTGTCAAACTGTAGAGAATGAAGACGAAGCGGAAGCGGAATCCGGCACAGACGGAACGGGAGAAGCGGAAGCGGAAGCGGAAAGCTCAGAATACGACGAAGTACTTGTAGATTCCGCTTTAGACGTATTGGCGGCGCTTTCGTCTGCTTTAGGCGACTCTTTCGGGAAAATTCTACCTCATTTTGCCCCTATTCTCTTCCGATACTGCCAAAGCCGATCCCGAGCGGAAAGAGTTGCCGGAGTCGGAGCTTTGGCGGAGATTGTGCTCGGTTTAAAGTCAGCTGTGACACCACTGACAGAAGATATCCTCGGGTTATTTGAACAACGGCTCGGAGACGGTGATTTAGAAGTCAGATCGAACGCAGCGTACGGTGCAGGGCTTGTATGCTACTATTCGGAAGCGGAAGAATTAGTGAAAGGTAGATATGTGGCTGTATTGCAAAAGTTACAAAAACTATTAGCCCGAGCTTCCCGGGAAGAGCGGAAGCTTAGTGGCGTAGTAGGGGATGAAAAAGATGATCCTCAGGATACTGTTGATCGATCATATGCAAATGCTTGTGGATGTGTAGCTCGTATGATTTTACGGCACCCTGAATGGGTCCCTGTAGGTGAAGTTGTGCCTGTTCTGCTTAGTAAGCTTCCGTTGCAGTCGGGATTAGAGGAAAACACTCCAGTTTGGGAGCTGTTGATGCAATTGTACAAACAGCAAGAGCCGACAGTTGTGGCTGCGACTGGCCAATTAGTGGCTGTGCTGAGCCACATGTTTACAGAAGAGGAAAACAGATTGGCGGAAGCTGCGGAAGCTACTGAAGGCTCAGCTGACGGAGCGGCGAAGCAGTTTGAAACGGAAGAACTGAAAGCAACAATTGTAGAGTTTTTGAAATACCTGGAATCCACACAACCAGGGATTGTAAGCTCTCAGCCGGTTTTAGCTAGGGTTATTCAGTAAATCTGCGGAGAATTGGTAAATAGATTTTAACTGCTGATTGTTGGAAGGAAATATGACACAGGATTCTAATATTGGAGTAGGTTTGAGTAGAGAAGGTAGGGAAATGGAGATAGGGAGAGAGGGGAGAATGGAGAAAAAGCAGAAAAACCAGATAAAATGTATATTTTCTGTCTTTACACTCTTTTCCTATGAGATGTCCGAGGAACCAGAAATAAAAGTAAGCGAACTACGCAGATGTCCACTACTTGATACTTAAAAGATACATAAAATGCCGAGGAATTCCTAGATCAATATCAACAGCACTGTGGGGAATATTTGAATAGTTTATTACCGTTTTTATTCAGATCAATGATGCCTTCATTCGAGCATTAATATGTTGAAATTGTCTACTTTACTTTGATTTATTACCTACTAAGAGTATCTATTTAACTATTTTACTATGATACAACCATGGAAATTATAGACAAAGGATAACAACTGGAAAATGGAATACCCGGGAGAATATGAATGAGTTAAAAGAAGAGTAAAAGCAAATATGAGTAAAAGAACAAAGAAAGTGTAATAGAGATAGTTGGAAAGAATGTCTACGAACAGAAATTCGAAGAGACTATACAGGAAATCAGAAAAGATGGGAAAAGAGGGGAAAAGAAGGAGGAAGGCAGAAACATTCCAATAATGAAAAACTAACAGAATTAGCAGCTCAATGGAATCTTTCAGTCTACCTTATACCTTCAAACCTCCTGTTACCATCGCTCTATCTTCAAGCAAGAGTGTATATATTGTTCTACTAAACATTCTACTTATCTCAGACATCCCCAGAGTTCATTCAGCTTATAAATTCCGACATCCCTGAGCAGATTACGCTTTGATGCCACAACTTATATAGCCATTGGCTTCTGTTCAATCTTCCAGATCATCACTGAGCGATTCTCAGACTCTCAGAGGTCTCCTGTAGCAAAACATGATACCATATTGCTCTAGACGTCTCATTATTATCTCATGGGACCTCAATTTCCTTCACAATTCCTCATTATTTCGGTCTCATCATTGCTATTCGTTCCGTTCGTCTACCCGCTTTTTCTTTCACAATAGAGAGACAATTCAGGGAGTATAAGATCACATAATCATAAAATTCTGTCTTGTTACAGGTAGAACTGTTTCAGGAATGGCAATAAAAAATTGGAACCTAACAGTGAACATGTTAGGTGAAAATTACCTGATTGGGATGAAAAAAATTCATACTATAAATTTAATGTCCAGAGATACAGAGGGTGGAGCTGCGGAATGACGGTGATATACACTGGATTGACCAGAAATTAGTTCTATTTGAGATCCCTGATAGGATGGTCAGGTCCTACTGTAGTGCAGACGTCGCCTCATTTCTCTGTCCCCTTCATGTTATAACAGATTCATCAAGTATCCAATCCCATTTCTATCATTTATTTCTTTATGCTTTTCTCCTTTCCTCTCATTTATAGTCGATTTCAAAATAAACAGCCCTATTTTGCATTTTATTTTCTACCATTTATTTGTTCGACAAACCCCGGGTCCTTTCTAATCCATAATCACGTAAGACTGATCCTCATACTTTCCTAGGTTCTTTCTCTCGCTGTATAATGAGACCCTTCTATAGTAGAAACCGGCATCAAATAACAGCATTGAGCTTCATGTTCTACTTTCTGATATCCTGTAGTACCAGCAACTATAACCCAGTCTGATTCTTTAGCCGTGTAGTACCTGCTATCTAGCATTATCCAATAACGTATACTATCTCCCAGATTAAATGCATTATTTCAAGTTCTCCAGTGAAATGCAAGTCAGGTAACGTAAATTAATACATAGCAAATGATCTAGGAACGCACAGCCTCTCATAGCATTCTCTATTCTTTACTTTCATATTCATAGACTTCCCTATCTCCATATCTTCATATCTCCATATCTCCCTTCCCTCCTCTTTACCCGTGAATCTAACTAGTTAGTCTCAGCCTCCTGGAAATGAAACTCCCATTCATATAAACTTACCGCTTCAGCCACTTTCAGCCACTCGGATGTCCCGATGCGCCACGGATCAGAATCTCCGGGTAGAAATTCATGTCCCCATAGTATAATTCTTTCCAGTGACGTTTTAACTTCCAGTGGCTCAACAGCTACTGTGGCGCAGTCAGTGGCTTGATTCGGCTCCGCAAACGGATCATCCCGAGGATCTCGGCTAACTTCCGGATCTTCCGTTTCTACGGAGAAACCAGATTCTTTATTTAGCGGCTCAATATGCACCGTTTGATCTGTAGGATTCACAACCATAGCTAAAAACTGTTAACATATAGAAAATTACTTTTCGGAAATAACATCAAACTACCCATCGGAAATAATATAAAAACCACCGGAAAAGCCGAGACTCACCTTGATACCCCGGAACGGAGATTTCCCTACCGTACAGCCTTCGGCCTCGGAGGTACGCAATATAGCAATCTGTGGACTCCGTGCCGTCCCCTGTCGGAACTGCGCCACGTTCAGGGCGGAAGTATGTGTTCACAGCGGCTGGGCCGGTGTATTTGATACTGCATGGGACGATATGACACGTCGGAATCGTCTCGGCATCGGAAGAGCTATTTTCCGGATCAGGCGGGGTAAGCAGGAGGGGTTGCATTGCGGGGTGTGTGGGGTGTGTGGGGCTGACACGTGAAGGGAGGCTAAACTGTGTAGTATTTGAATTGTATTTGTGGTAAATTCGGAACGGAAACGGAACGGAAGCGGGACGGAAGCGGAGCCGAGACATGAAAAATAGCCGAAAGGAACGCGAAAACCGGAAATAATGAGGGACGCGTCGCGGTCAAGCGAGGATTGGAAAATGAGAAAACTGCTATGTAATTGAACAAAGTGTGAGGGTTTTGACCAATATAAAAGGTTATTATGGAAGTAGTATGATAGATAAATATACTACAGAAGTTATTAATCCTCAAATAGTCTCCTGATTCACCGAGCGAGCTGTTTGGTCTTCCCTGTCAGATCTCCGCTCTAGCCGTAATAAACCTATCATCTCCGAAAAATAAATCCACTTCAAGTCTCACTCTAAACACAAATTTCCACGATGAGATGCGATGTCGTCCACCCGATTCTATTCACCTCGGAAGCATCGGAGGAACAACGGAGTCTGAAAGAAGCGTTATATAGCGAGCCGAGGCAATAACAGACCTCCCATGTGCTAAGAGTTGTATATTCTCCAATAGGAAACACTTTATTGCAGTATTAAGAGCACCAGACATGACTAAACCGTATCCCTATTTGATATCTCGGTAAGTATAACGGAAAAGCGGGCCGGATATGGAAACGGGAGCGGAAAGCGAGAAAGAGGAGGTTTTTCGTTTTAATATTCGATATACTAACTGTAGCACAGATGGGCTGATGCCGTATTTGCTATTGCAGTCGGCACGGGGGCTTACTTTATGTATGAACAGCGGGTGGGGAGGCCCGAGGGTCACACGTTAGTTGAGCTGGTGAGCCGGAAGGTGAAAAGTTGGAAAGGACAGGAATGAGGGGACTGAGAGATTGCAAGGATTGTCAGTTGGAACCTTTGGGATGTACTGAGGATGGCAGATTTGAGAATTAGTAGGAAATGAATTCATTTGCTGTGATGTTTTACAGTCTAAGGCTATCAGGAGACTTACTTGTTGGAATGGCACTGTAATTCGGCTCAAAATGGCCACAGAATGGGCCAAGATAGTCTAAACACTTTCAGTGTTGACGTTTGAGTTATCTAGGACTAAATATAACATAAATATAGCTGTTATTATCTGTATTTCGTTTGCTAATTCCAATCCATACCCTTTCCTACATGTGTTATATCATGCACTCTCCTGCACCCTCCTGCATATTTCTGCAACCCACTGCACCTCCCGCATATCCCTTATTTAACCATCACATAATCACATATTCCCCCGCTTTATACATTTATCGCCTGCTTTCTTCGGCTCCTCGGATATGAACGAAAACCCACTAATATCTCTGCAAATCATCATTATCGGCATATTCCCCTTCCCTAATCAGATTTTCCTCACTACAGAAACAACATACAAATCTCCTGGATCACCCAGTGGCTCAGAAACTTTCATACCCTCACATCTCTTCTCTATCATCCATTTTCCACCTTTATATCTCATCTCTAACTACCTATCTCCTCTCTTCTCATTTCTCTTCTCAACTCCTCTTATTTCCGACCTTTTTCACCATTTATTCACTTTATTTTATTCCTAAATTCCTCCTTTCAACCCTCTATTCACTATGCCGACCGTCAGCACCCTGAAAAACTGGGCAGTTTCCCCCAATCCCTATCCCCGAGTCGGCCAGCTGGATGCCCTCACACTTGACGGAGAACTCATCTCATTACTACGGGACCAACTGGAATCCGGGTTTAAATATTTCCATCCCGAGCTGCGGACCTGCTATTCTGCCGAGCTGCTGCTGCTGCTGAAGGCCATAGTGTTTAAATACACTGTATGGGACCATTCGGCTTCCTATGGGATGAAATTACAGAATTTACAAATGGTAGATGGGAGGAAAACTAAGCCACAATCAGCCACATCTTCAGCCACAATTCCGGGAGTTCAGAAACTCATCTACGGCCCGCCGCTTCTGTTTGCGCCGATGTCTTCGGGTCAAAGAGCCGTTTATGGGGTTGTTACTGTGGCTGGAGACTACATATGGAACAAAGTGGAGAGTTATTTGTACTCATTTCGGCCCGAGGATTATGACTACAGCCGTCCGGTGATTGCGCGGCTGATCCGAATAGCACAAAGTGGGGTACGGAGAGTTTCACAAATGTATACATTAGTTTCTTTACTGAATTTCATTATATTCTTAATAACGGGCCGTTACAGTACAATGCTGCTTCGGCTTTTGAGAGTACAAATAGTACCGAACAGCCGAGCAGATTTGCGGCGCGGGAATCTCAATTTCGAGTTCCAAAACCGGCAATTGGTATGGAACGCTTTAACCGAGTTTCTACTGTTTGTATTGCCTTTAGTAAATATGAAGAAATGGCGGAAACGGGCCGAGAAAGCCGCAAGAACAGTTGTGGCAGCTCTGGCCCCCGTAGGCGATAGCGGGGTAGGCGGGGAAGCGGGGGTGAAAGGAGGGGAAACCAAACGACGTGGTGCTTTGTACTTTTTACCGGAGAAAACATGTGCAATTTGCTATGAAACGAGCGACGCAGCCACTGGACAGGTCGGAACGACGGTAAACACCGACGTGACAAACCCGTTTGAGACAGACTGCGGTCATATTTATTGCTATACGTGTATTGTGGGTAAACTAGAAGACGCGCGGGATGGCGGCGATGATAGCGGTTGGACGTGTTTGCGGTGCGGCGAGGTTGTACAAGCGGCTCGGCCTTTTAGAGATGTGGATGTCGGAGCTGTGTATGTGAATCCGGAGTACGAGGAGATGGCAGAAGAGATAGAAGAGGAGGCAACGGTAGAGGAAAAGGAGGAAAAGGCTGAGGAGCCGGAGGCGCAGCAGATAGGGGAAACAGCGTCAGCGGGTCAGCCGACGGATGGTACCAGTGACTCGGGGCCAGAATATTTCAGCGGAGATGACTCGGAGTTTGAAGAGTCAGGATCGTCAAGCGAAGAATCGGATGAAGTGGGATTTTTCATTGAAGAATGAGAATGAACAGCAAAGAAGTTAAAAGAAAGGCAGTCGGCGGATATGACGTTTCGGGAATAAGTGTATATGATTTGCTGTTTAATATTCAGACTGGATTGAAGGCAGAAAAGTCCTTTAATTACGTGAATCCGCGTCTCCCGTTCGATGAGCCGAACATCGGCGAACATCGGGTCTCCTCTTGATGTGCTTAAACCTCACGTCTCCTCTTAGACAACACGTCTCCTTCCTCTCCCATCTCCATACACAGTTCATCCAGCGGAACAGCCTGTTAAACACCTGTGTGTATCTATTCACTCTTATAAAAGCATTTATACACTATAATTCAAGTATATATCTTCTCAAACTTGTAGATTTAGGCCACATTGCCCCTGTATTGCCCAGTCTCTTCGCATATCTCTCTCCCCCTTTTTGATCTCCAGAATCCCCGTCTTCGGCTATCGCACTTTCTGTTTTCGGCCCGAACAATCAAATTGGGACGCCGTTGAATTTCGACCGATTTGCTCCAATTTTGCCGTTACCGAGCCGCTTTTCCGCTGGGTTTCGGCTTTTTCCGGGTATACCTCGGCACATCCGACATCTTTAGAATACGCAGTAATTGTGATTGAGTCACAGACGCGAAATCTGAGCTGGAAAACACGTGATACCCTCTTTTTTACTCTTGTTTCCGCTCCGGAGAATGTCTGGAGATGATTTGATAACGGAAGACAGATTATTGTGAGACACGCAAAGCCACAACAGGATGACCGGAGACGCCGCCGGTGGCGCAGCAGGTGACGTGCGGACGTCCGGTGGAGATGACGGGTGCAAAAGGCGCAGGACAGAGCGGAATGGGGATACAATAGCCGAGCCGAAGATCGGTGGGAGAAGTTCCGAGGAATCCTTGGACGCGGCGTGTCGGGCAGCTTTGAGTTCAGCCACAGCCACAGCCACAGCCACAGTCACAGCCTCAGATGTATCCCAAAGTAGCAATTCAGCCACATTTTCACTCCCCTCGGCATCTCCGTCAGCCACAGCTTCTACTTTGGTGTCTTCAACTGTGGCTCAGCCGGAGGCTCAGACGAAGCCACTTACCGAGTTAGGAAGCTCGCAGGCGGTTTCGGTAACCTCGGATGTTCCGACGGGTTCTTCGGCTTCCACAGAAGCTCATTTAAATTCCGATGCGGATAAAACTTCGGCTTCAGCCACACCGTCAGCCACAGTTTCAGCCACCAGCCTGGCTACTCAATTCCTGAAAACGTCTATGAATGGTAATTCAGCCACCAAATCCGATTTATCCAACCCTATTGAGGATTCAGCCACATTTATACCCGTTTCGGACAACACCGCCACCTCCGCTTCAGCCTCAGCCACATCTTCAGCCACAGTTTCAGCTATCTCCCTCACTTTGGGTCTCGCCTCCCTCCCACCGGACATTCTCCTCCTCATAGCTTCCTATCTGCCGCCCTCGGATCTCCTCTCACTTTCCCTAGTATCCCGTGATATCCGAAACGCCACACTCCCTCTATGCTTCCGCCACATTTACCTAGAATGGACTCAAATGGTGGACCTCCGATCTCATCTTACGGAAGGATTCCTCATACCCGCTGCGCCTTCGGTTAAAAGCCTCACAATTACCAAACCGAGCGCATATGGAGAGTGGCACCATGCCCCCGTTTTGGAAGAAATACTGAGGCTTTCGCCATCTATTACTACGCTGCGCCTCAGTTTTTCAGGGTCTTCTAATTGGCTGAAATACGTAAAAGGAGAACATGTGACGGAATTAGAAGCTATATCACATGAAGAGTCCGTTTCGGCAAGATTGTGGCGTAGAAGCCGAAATATGGCGCAGCAAGCTCAGCCACAGTCACAGCCACAGCCACCTACAAATGAGGAAACGATCCGACGACGGCAAAGCCGCGCTGGGCAACTTGCGCAGCCGAAAATGGATATTTTCGATTTAGATCATTTAGCAGGATTCCAGAATCTGCGCCACCTCAGCCTCCATGGATTTCTAGTTCGGAGAGAGAGCGCTGTGGCTGTTTCCGACGATTTTGAACAACCTGTAGGCATCCGTGGCGCAGTCGAGCCGCCGTTCCGACTTCTCGGCTTACGACTTGAAAATTGTACTTGGGAATACCCGTTAACGCTAATAGATTTCGGCCCAGAGATCCGAGAACTTGCTTTAGAGTATTCGGAAAAATACCGGCCGTATACGTATTCGGAAAGACTTCGGCAAGCGATTGTGGCGCCGCCTGCAAGTGTGGCTCGGCTCACTGTACATTTCCGTAATCGTCCGAGAGTTCATAGAGTAGGGCTAGTACCGTTTTCGGCAATTGAAGAGCCACAGGTGGCTGAATTGTCGTTAGAAGGATTTGATGTGAGTTCCGCTTTAGTGCGAGGTTTGCCGAAAAGCCTGCGGCGACTTCGGGTAGAACTGGGGACTTTTGAGACAGATTCTGTGGCGCAGCAACTGGAAGCGGAACAGTTTACCGAACAAGTGAGGGAGGCACAGCGCAGAGCCGGTAGAATGGATGTTGACAGTTTGGAGATCGACGTACAGGGTAAGTAGTATTGTGGCAGAGTAAGGGTGAAGTGTGGCGCAGTTACTAACAAAGCAGTTGTTGTTTGGGACACGGAACAAATTAATAGTTTGCCGGTTATGCAAAACGCGGGGCGAAGGTGAGCCGTAGGAGTCGTAGGAGCTGTAGGAGTCGTAGGAAGAAGGAATTGGGAAGAATAAAGTGTGAGAGCAGACTAGAGATAGTAAATTCTGCAGTACTAATGATATTGGTTGCGGTTGAGTCTGAGATTCTGAGATTCTGAGGAATTCGAGACAAAAAACTTCAAACAGCACAACCGAAGTTCAAGAAATTAATGGTAAAATCATATTGAAATGAGACTTTGCAATTATAAAGCAAGCTAACAGGCATTTCCGCGAATTATTATCTTTGCTAGAACGCTGTAAGTCTCTTAAAATGCTTCGACAGAAGAGCTAACAGTGCTCATTAATTGCTTGCTTCTCTCTATTAGGAACCCTATTGATAGATCTGGCGACGTATTGGATTAACAGAGTCGATAGTTCTGGTTATTTCTTACTATAACTGCCTTTAGATCCCCAGAACACTCGTATTACTTTTCACTACTGGCCTACCCACTCGACGGAACTCTCATAGGGGTTTCTACCGGTACTGTGATCATTAAAACTGGCAACTCTCCATCTGCCGAGTCTCAAGAACGGAGATTCAAGCATAATCAGCTATCAATTGACTCACGATCTGATTTACAATCACAGTTCTGGAATGAGTAGTCAGTGCTTGTGATGTACTAGCAATGATACTATATAACGAGACTATCCAGCTTGGTCCGCTTGCCGTTCAGTACTTATACTCTACTGTTCTTTCGGCCTTCAGATTACATTCTTTCACTACTGTATGGTGCTGAGTCAAAATTGTATATATACATTTCTTCTCATATAATATGTATTTTCAACCTGCTTACTGTGTTGATTCCACTATAGATTTAAACAGAAGCTATTAGGGACTTCCCCGGATTTTATGTGCCACAATTTGTAATATCTCTTTATTGTGCCATCTACTTTACATATCTTTCTATTAACTGCGCCACAACTGCGCCACAACTCTGCGCATCTTACGCCACCACACAGTCACCAACTCCCAATCCGTACATGACTTTCTCCACTTCTTTCCTTACTCTCAGCCAATCGGCCCGCCTTTGCACAAACTCATAAATCTCCTCCTGAGTGAAAACTCCGCGGAAACGAGCGTAATCAGCCACCATCTTGCCGATAGCCCGAGCATCCGACCCGTCAATCAGGTAAATCGACCCGATTTCTTTCAAAGCAGCAAAATATGGTACTAACTGCCTCAGCTTCAGTGAACATATGAAATCATAGTAACAATTGAGATCAGAAATGAGTACTATCGATCCCGAAACAGATATTATGTGCCGTTTTATGTGTTTACCTAAAACGGTGAAGAACCTAACACCAACTTCTTGATGGAAAATATCTAAAACTGCTTTATCCGCCGAGCCTTGCAGAAGCGATGTATGAAGGGACAAAAGCCGGACAATTTTAGTGGCGCAGTTAGTTGGACCAATTTGGATCGGTAATTGTGGCGCAGGATTGAATGGGGAAAGAGACGGTGGCTGATCTGTGGCTAAAATAAGCTCAATCTGATTAATAAGTGCGTCAATCCCGCTATTCAGTCCCGTGGCAACGCAATCGTCCAGCGCAATCTCAAATCTCTTCTTGGCTTTCACCGCTGGGGAGAGGAAATCGTTCCGGTCGGTTATATGCGGAGCGGAGAGTTCTTCTTCGAAGAATATGTGAATCATTTGTTGGATCAAATCTGCTATATTTACTACTTCGGCAAACACCGTCAAAGGTTGAATTTGTGTTGCCGCAGAATTTGGACCCGAAGATGATTCTGTGGCTTCCGAAGCGAGAGCCGAAGTGGCCGTCGAACCTCCGGTGGCTGAATTCGGTGCAAATGTAGGGGATGCTGCGCCACCAGAGCCACCAGAGCCAGCTGAGCCACTATTCTCCTCTGCCCCGCTTTCCCCGCTCTCTAGCCGTCGCGCACTGTAATCTTTCAGCCGCTCAATGGCCTGATCAAACCCGCGTCGGATATGCTCTTCTCCGAGAATCTCTACTACCGACACAAATATCTCTTGGCACCGAGCTTTCGCCTGCTGTTCCCGCTGTCCTTTCAACACAGTGAAAGTCCTGAGCCGCTCTATGGACTCCCTAGCGGCTTTCAGCACGTCTAATGCCAGTTCCAAGGAGAATAACTGCCGCATAGATTCCAGTTTCCCTGCCATAATAGCCGCTTGAGCCTCAAAAGCGGTAAGCGGGGTAGCGGGGGTATGAGCAGTCGTGTTTGTACTATTTACAGTGTTTACAGTGTTTACAGTTGATGCTGTGCCTGGTGGGGTATGAGGGGTAAAGTTAGGAGTAGATACGTTTGTACTGGTGATATTACCTGTTATTGTACTGTCTGTGGCAGTTCCTTCGGTGCCTTCCTCTGCCATGTCACTGTCTACGCTACGGGGGCCACCGAAAGGCATTCGGAAGGCATTCCGGAAAGATGACAGAAAGTTTACTTTATCCTGAGCTTTTTCCCGAGAAACGTTACGCAAAATCGAATCTTCGGCTTGTTGTTCCGCTTTTTCTGCCTCAGAAGCCCACTGGCGAACTTTTAGCCGAGCATATGCGGCAAAATGACTCGTTTCTGCCGAGAAATACACTTCTAAATACGGATCAATTACCATATTTACTAAATCAAGCATAACAGTATGATAAGCCGGCCCGATATTCCGAGATTCCGTCGTTAAAGCGGAAAGAAACGGCCCACGGAGTAGAGAATATATTTGTGGTACTGCCACAAGATAAGGTGTGGCAGATAATTCCGTTACAGGCACTCCATTTACTGCCTTAATCTGCCTTGCTTGATCGAAAACTGCCGAGGCATATTCCATCACGTAATCCTCTAATACTCTTTCAGCAAGTGGCAGCATTGCTGGCACTTCTGGTGGGAACACAATGTCAATTTTCTCCGCCTGATAGTTAAGTACAAACGCGGCTTTACCGAATGCTTCAGCCGCAGGTTCGGAACGGAAACTGCCATCACTGCCTAGGCAGTCTGTAGGGTTGCCTAACGGCTCGGAAGTCAATGGATGTTTTGTAAGAAACAATTGTACACAAGCGTCGCCACTGCCTAAGGATATCAACACTTTTGCGTACCTCCGAACTGTTCCGAGGAAATCATTTGTATCATAACCTAATTCCGCTTCTCGGAGTGCAGCGGATTCAAATATTTCGCGCACGCTTCGGAGCCGAGCCACATTTTCTTCATAGTTTGTGGCGTAAGTATCGGAATCTGTGAATTTAGCGAGGAGGCGCAGCAAAGCCGCTTGATCTTCCGGGTCTCGGAATTTTCGGAATACTAATAAATCTCCATAACCACGGGAAACGGCTAAATCTCGGAGAAACGGGCGTAATGTGATATAAATTGTGGCGTAGTCAAATCTGGCAGTCCTGCTGGTGTTGTAAGTGTGGCGCAGCAAAGCCAATGGAGAATCAGCTGGTTGTAAATTTGCTGTAGATGCGTATTCGGCAATTTCGGGGGCTGAAGACTTCCGCTGAGCCACAATTGGTTGTTGCCACAAACCCATTAGTTTCAATTTGTGGATGTATAAATCGGGGGCAAACACAGCAAACGCGGCATCTTTACAAACGCGGGAAAGCGCGGGAAGATCAGCCACCGGGAGATACCGTGCAATCACCGTGAACACATGAGACGGATCTCGCGGTTCTTCACGACGGGAACCGGGCATTTTGGAGTGGAAAAGCGGGGAAAAAACATCGGCATTGACATGCCGAGTGGTGGGGCGATAAACTGAGAGACAAATTGAGGTAAAAAACTGAGATAAGAGGGAGAAAAGCGGGTATAAAGGAGGTTATCGTAGAGCGATGAAGCCGAAGAAATGTTGGATGTGATGAAGGGGTAAATTGTGATTATGTGAACCGAAAAGGCCGTGAGGCACATCGCGTCTCATTCTGAAAAATTAGAAATCTCACGAATTTCCCCCGAGTCCAATAACAGATACATCTCTACCCGACTTGTATATAGAAAAATACTCTCCTAATACGCGTTAGGATTCGCCGGACCCTGAAATGGGAAAAGGGACGGGCAACAAGATGAATATTCCGAGAAATATGAGCCGAAATGCGAGTAGGAACTATCGGAAGGGTATATAAACGATATCTTTGATAATACAGGACGCACAAGGTTGCAATAATAGTCGAAATTGCATAGATTTGGTCTCGTTTCAGGTCATTCTAACTGGTATTCTTCTCATCCGGTCTCCGGTAACCCCTTGGCGATTTGGTGAATAGGAAGAGAGAAAATCAGAGAAAAATCATAGAATATCACATTTTCAGGGATCCATACAGTGGAAGGAGTATTGGAATTGTGGTTTTGGGATTGCGGGGGCTTATATTTTTACAAGGAATATTTAATTTCTCGCGGTTTTCCTTGATTTATACCCGTTGTGCTTGCTTTTCTCTGGCCTTATCTGCATTTTCTTTCCGAAGAATCGGGTTTTCTTCGGCTAGGTTGGTTTTCTGTACCACAGCTGGCCGCCATTGGCTTTTCTAGCGGCTGTGAGGACTTTGAAGAGGACGTTTTGTGGTTATTTTGGTCTACAATTACAGATTTTTGGTGAAATTATCCTGAAATCGGGTGATATTCTGGTGAAGCAAAGTAATTAACGGGTCAGAATTTGGAATTCTGCTTTCCATAATTCGACTGTCACTCCTGGGCATTTTAAAGGTTAAGTTTCACTTTTCACTCCTTTTTAGGGCTCTCTTTGGCTGGAATTGAGGTTCTTTTACGGTAAACCTCTGGTTATTAAGCATTATTTGTACTTTCTCGGCTCTTTTTTCCGCAGAATATTGGCAGGAATTCAGTATTCAGGACATTTTCCGGTATATTTCTATTACTTTCTTGGGTCTATTGGCTTTCAAGTCCCATTTCTGAGTCATTCCACACTGCCTTTCCCCATAAATAATACTCCTGAAAGTACCAACCCCTCACATCCGCTATGCCTGACCCAATTCTATCAACTTTAGCCCGTTTGGACGTCCCACTCACTGCGCCACCGCCACAGCCCCGTCGGCCCCGCTTGGACCGTATTTTCTACCCCTCCGCCACTTATGACCCCGCCACACGTACCCCACTGTATATACTCAATTCAGCAGCTTTCCCGGCTACTCGGGCAGCCGAATACGTTCCACAATTGCTAACCCGAGTGCCGAAACATCCGTATGCTTTAGTGTTCTTTGCTTGTGAAGCTCATAACAAATTATCATGGAAACTCGTAGCGAAAACGTATAGAAACCTTGCAACAGATAGGAAAAATCTTCGAAGATTGTACATTTTACATGAATCATGGTGGGTTAGAGCTGTATGGAATATGTTATCAGGAGTTGTTTCTCCTAAATTTGCTGGTAAGATTGTTCACGTTCCTACTTTGACGGATTTAGCTAAATACGTTGATATAACACAGATACACATACCGGCCGCTATTTATCATCATGACAGGAAAGTTTCGGCGATCATTTCTGTGCCAGTTCATTTTGTATCAGTTTTCGGTGGTCGGTTTGGTCCGAATAATATTCCGAAAGTATGGCGGCAAATGATTAGGAGGTTATACGGAGTAGCGGCAACTGCTACAGGGTTATTCCGAGTTCCTGGGCCGAAATTAGTAGTAGAATGGCTGAAAGAAGCAGCTGAGAGGGGCCAAACATTGGAATTGAACGAATATGATTGTCATGCTGTGGCGTCATTACTAAAATCATATTTAAGGGCTCAGCCGACGCCACTATTGCCTGTTTCAGAAATGAGACTACCAGTTGCCGATACACCACAATATATTATTGAGTTACTGAGTTTATGTGACTTCCAACGGTTATATTTGCTGGTATGTTTATTACAAGTTTGTGATAGGGTGCTGCGCCACAGTGAGGCGACAGAACATGACGCCACATCTTTAGCGGCATGTTTGTATGATTGTGTAGCTGGTGTGAGGCCTGCGGATCGAGCGGAGGCAATGGTGGCCCGGCGGGTAGTGAAAACGACATTAGAGACGTGGCCGGAAGTGCGTAGTATGGTGTTTGCACGGCTTGCCGAGAAAGCAGCCGAGGAAGCTGAAGAAGCCGAAGTGGCCGAAGAAAATGGAATAATTATGGACATTGAAATGGAAAGCCCAGTTGCGGCAGGGTTAGACAATGTTTCCGAGGTTTCCGAGGTTTCTGAAGTCTCCGAGGTTTCTGAAGTCTCCGAGGTGTCTGAAGTCTCCTCTGTTCCCGGTTCTGATGTGGAAATGAAGGCAGCGGAGTCAGGAGAAGTCCAGACGGGTCTTTCGGCAGTTCCACAAAAGAAACCTCCTACGCCACCGCCGTCCCGCGTCACTCGAGCCGAATCGAATTCCATAACCTCAGCCACATCAGCCACATCAGCCACACCACCTACTCCTCCACCATCGCGCGCTACTCGAGTTCCACTTACACATAAACCAACTAATTCCCGTCCGAAACACGTAATAGCGCAAACTCCGAAAGTTATTCTGCGCCCCTCATTAGCACCACCTGTGGCTTCAAGTATTCCCGCTGTTTCCTCATCGCTGCTACCGGATCACAGCGAACGCAGTGAACGCGGGAAACCTCGTGGCTCAGCTCCGGTTATCCGGGGTAGGAAAGTTAGTGAATTGGCAAGGTTATATGAGGAACGAAGTGCTAGCATTTCGATTCTAATGGATGTGAAGGAAAAATAGTTGAGGTACACTGTTGTGGATATAGGAGTTTTTGATTGCATTTATAGTATTTAGTAGTTGGATTTGTAGGAAGATGAGGAGGAGGGACGAGCAAGTGAGGTTGAACAGGGGAAATGAAGAGCTGTCAAGTATGAAACAGGATCAGATGGAAATTTAGGAAAAGTAGGGCGAAATGCTGAGAGGGAATGGAACAGCAGTAGCGTAATAATATAGTCCATTAGAAGAATTAGCAGTTTTATATATAGAGAGAGATAGATGAGAAAGAAAGAAGTTCAATATGGTTAATGTGCTAATGCTAGGTTTGTTTAGGTATTTAGTACCAATGATACAGCAGTAGAGAGAGAGGGACGGGAAGATATGGGAATCAACAAAACAGGCTGAGAGAGAATTACTGAGTTGATAAGTTAATAATGATGCTGGGAAAGGAAGCGAGGAGGAAGAATTATCAGAAGGTTCAAGAAAGGAGAAGCAGCTGGAAAGTTTCTCATTGTAAGAAACATCAATAGCAATCAAGGTGCAGGGAGACGAAAAAGATAAGTACCAGTTAACCTGCAGAAAGGTTGAGAGACAGATCAGATGAACGACTTATCTGAGAACTGAATAGAGACTTTCTGGTGGATTCATCTATATTGAAGGTATCAACTAAACATATAATAAAAGAACGGATCGGATACCTTGTGAATTTCCACTATAATCCTCAGAAATACACTCGAAATAAATCTCAACGTCCCCGATGGTTTGGGATTGCTTTCCTCTGTCAGCCGATCCTATTTCTTTCCTGGAAGTAACCGAGGCTTCTGTTCACTCTCATTTTCCACATTCAGGCACATGAATAGCAGTTGAAGCCGCTTCCTGTTATCTTTGGGTATACTAATTCTAACTGAGCATCTTCTGCAGTCTATAGAATCACATGTGCTGCTAATCCCTCTAGATTCTCGGAGACTCATTCATATCGCATCCATCTCGTGATTACTCGTGCTGAGTTTCTCCAATCTCGGTTACGCGTACGATGGTGGAACATCCTAATAGGGTATATAATATTTTACCTTTTTCGGCAGAGTAGATGCTAAACTATAAATACACTTCCCGTTTCAGGTTTTACATATTCAACTCACCCATTTCGGGAAAGGGGGGTTTCCACAACTGAACGTCGCGAAGCAGTTAGCGGGGGTAACAAGGGGTACACGACTCTTGATGAAGGACAAATCGAGATTCAAAAATATTGAGACGGCTTAAGCGAGTCGCGGGTTATTTTTGGCAGATTTGAAAGGGACGCGATGTGTCATGATCATACGGGAGACTGGCAGTAAGTTGGACTGATCTTAGTCTCTGCGGGAGTGAAAGAGCCTTATCTTCTTATCTCTGTGATAAGAATACTAGTCTTCTAAATCCCTATCAGTTGGAGTTCTCGTAGGTTCAAACTTGCTCTTTCAAAGTTGCGAATAGTATTGAAGGAATACTAACCTTTTCCCCTTAGTATGGGGTGGCTGGTAATGTGTGTTACTGCAGCCGAACGTTATGTGCATTAGTGTGCATGGGCCAGTCCCGAATAGGTAGGTGCGAAACTGCTTCACGCGCAATTTTAAGCTTCGCGGAATTGGAATGTTTAAAACAGTCTAACGCCAAACCTAATAAACGCGACTGAAACTACGAACCTAAATCACGCGATCTAAAATTGGAGAGGATAACGCGTTTTGTTTAATCCAAAAGGCACATTTATCAACCGGAGTTGATCAGAATATTGAACCTACTACTCACATTTATATTATTGGACTTGCTTTTTAATTTTTTAGTTGTTCTTCTGAACTACGCCGTTCCTGTCATCCATTTAACCCGCTTGATCTGCCTTTCAAACATCATCTCGGGTTCGGCATTCATTAAACTCTAATTCACAAACCTTAAATCCCCGAGCCCTCCCGAGAATTTCAGAGCCTACGCGTCAAATACCTATGCTGCGATGCCGCTAACCCTGCCGCGTCTGGTAACTTTTCATTGCATTACCTTCCTACTTTTCTTCCCTGTCTTGCCCTGATTTTCTTCTTCCCTCTTCACAGCCTGAGCAGGCAGTATCATTGACCAGTTTGTTCATCATTGCATCAATTATTACTCTCGGTTCACTCTCGGTTCACTCTCGGTTCACACCGTTTTGCACATCCCGACACTTCAACGGCCAGGCGTTTCGTTTGCCGAAACTGCCATAAATGCAAGCCAGTCACAACAACTCCATAATGGATCCACAACCTTCCCCGTGCCTCTCAGAGGCTTCCGTGGATTCCTTTGGATTACAGAAAATCTCTCCGCTCCGTGTACCGTCTGTGGCTTCTCCATTACATCTATTACAAGCTTTCAGACCCGCTGCAAGCCCTACAAATTCGCCAGTTCGCAGATCACCGGCTCGCACTGGTTTGTCTAACTTGGCGAGTCCCACAGCTTCCCCCGCATCCCCTGTCAGCTCCCGCGCTCCCCGTTCTCCCCGTTCTCCTCGTTCACTCCGTTTGCCGCGTACTGCAAACCCCTCCGAGCCCCGCGTCGACGAATCGCATTTCTCAAATACTTCTACCTCTACTGCCGAATCGGAAGATATCTTTGACGCTGAAGCCGACGCCAAATCTGTGAAATCTGTCTCTACAACTTCCTCAGTTGCTTCCCCCGCCTCCCGTCAATCATATTCTAAACTCGTTAATGTCCACAGATTTTCCACAGCTCTACGAGGTTTTAGCAGCACTTCTACGATGACTTCGACTGCCTCATCGTCCTCTTTCCACACGGCGGAAGTTGGAACGACTCGGTCTGTTCGATCCGGGTCTGTCAGCTCAGCTGCGGCGGGCCGCAGATACTCCGAGACGGCTTCCGTGTATTCTGCCGGTTTAGCGGTTTCACCTAACCGTTCGTCTCCGCCAAACTCTCCCGGCTCTACGAGAAGTTCAATTTACGGGTCACCTAATCGTAGGTTACAAAACTCAAACTACCGCCTTTGTGCTTCAAATTCGGCTTCTCCTACCGGTACTTCCTCGGCTCCTCGGACCGCTGCTTCTCCTTTTGTCTCTGAACTTTCCCGAAGGGGTTCTCTGTCAACTTCACGAGTGTCTGCCTCATCCAGCACGAGACCAGAATCACAAATCTCGGTTCCCGCTTCTGCTTCCGCTTCCGCTTCCGCCTCCGAGTTCTCGGCTTCTCGGCATTCTAGATCAGGATCCGTATCAACACCTACATCTTCTGGTTTCTTCATCTCTAACCATTCCTTCTCTACCGCGTCTCTGCCTCCACACGATACTTCCATCTGCCTGTCGTTCCCTGAAGCTGCGCCTGCTTTTGTTTACGCTGTAGACGATTCCGGCTGGGCCGACGCGCTGCTGCTCGCATCCAATACACGGGGATGGATTCCAATCAACTATTTCTCTCCTCTGCGAGCTCCGCTCTTGACAGAAATTCTGTTTGTTGCTGGGGCGTTCTTAGAAGTATTGGCAGTGGACGAAGACTCCGCAATAGCAGCAAACGGTGTAGACGGTGCAAGCGATTTCGGATCTAGCTCAGCCACAAATTTCACCTCGGCATCTCATCAGCAAAGCCACAGTCGCCGGATTAGGAAAAAATACCAAACATACGTACAAGCACTACGAGACGAGACAACTCGTATGCTGAAAGCTGCGCGGTGTCATCACCGGAACGACGATTTGGTGGCCCGATTCCCGCGGATTCATGCTAGACGGAAGGATTTATTGACAACGCTGTACGTGCTGGTAGAAGCGGTGAAATCGCCTGATTTAGACTGGACGCTATTAGCGGAATCTCTGCGAGGATATGTGGCGCAAACAGTATGCCGTGCCGGCCGATTCCATGCCGCGTGGGTGTCTGTAAGCCGTGGCGTTTTCTCGTCTTCTCGGCTTGTATATTGTGGCTCAGCACCGAAACCAAGTGAACGAATTGCTGAACTGCGCCACGTTTTAACCGGATACCTCGGGCTTTTGTTAGGGAGATTAGATCTAGCCGAGACAAGACAGCAAGCCGCTGAGCCCGTTGATGAACTGCGCCACCACGTCGTTTTCCTGTTCAGGGAACTGCTGGCTACAGGGAAACAGATCTCTGACCGAGCTGCTACCGCTGGCGGAGCAGCCTCAGAGGCAGCGGCCCTAATAGCCACCACGGGCCGCCGATGCGCTGATTTGGCGGAACGGCAATTCCCTGATGCAGTGAAGGATCTGTTAGCAATGCTTCGGTATACACCTCGAGGAGGACGGGGCGTACGGACCTCTAGGGGTGCGCCAGGCCCGCGGGCTTCTACGGCACGCACTGTGGAGGGGTCTAATATGGCTCAGATACTTGCCGAGTTGATCCGCGCTTTGGGAAGCTACTCTGATGCGTGTATGACAGCTATAGTTGCTTCGGGGGCTGCAGGAGATGCGCCATTAAGTGCCAAAGAGAGGTATGTCGATGTGGAGCAGTATAAAGTGGATTTTGCTGAGTTTATCGTGGCGTGCGGAGGCGCAGCTGACGGCTCTAATGAGTCAAACGGTGCGGTTCCCACTCCGAATAATGAGAAATCGGGAACACGGCAAACTGCCGTTTCTGCTGATAACTCGGAGCTCAATTTCGGAGCTGCCGGAAGTTCCGCTACAAACTCTGCTATATTAAAATCAGACGACGCGGCTTCCGCTTCCGCTCCAGCTGCCTCTTCAGACGCTGAAGCCTGCGTATCTTTCCGCAATAATAAGATATCTGCGGCAACTCTTCCTGGACTCGTGCAGCTCCTTACTGATCCTACCCCGCCTCCTTCTTTCCCCGCTATCTTCTTCACCACTTTCCGTCTTTTCACTACCCCGCTTGATCTGGCTGACGCACTCATTGCTCGTGCTACCCCGCACAACGGCAACCCCGCCAATTCGGCAACCACAGAACGCGTTCTTAACATTTTCTGTATGTGGCTCGAATCTTACTGGAATTGGGATCAAGACGCGTTTGTATTGGCAGTTATTATAAATTTCACGAACGAAGCAGCCGCAGCCGTGTGCCCAGCAGCTGCCCGATCTGTCATTGAAACTGCGGCCCGTAGATGCCGAGATTCATCTCCCCGGCAGCTGAAGCCTTTGCCACGACTCCCGCTGGATGCCCCGCTGAACTCTACTGCTCCTGTGAGCCCAGTCAGCCCTGTCGGCTCAGGCCCTGCCGGCCCGTCAAACCCAGCTGGAGCCGCTGCCGTAGCGTTGGCTAAAACTTGGCGTCGGTTGTCCCGCCGCAGTGACTCGGGACTTGGTAAACAGCATCATCGTTTACTTGCAGCTGCTCTTGTTAAATTCCGTAGTCAAACACAGCAATTGCTGCAAGCGAACAAGCAGCGGATCCGTATGGGTAGCGATGTGGTAGCTAATTGGAAGAATTTATTAAAATTCCCATGCCGAGGCGCAGTGCACGTCACAGAACCGATCTTAACTGCATTCCCTGCTTCCGAAATCGCGGCTCAGTTGACAGTATTAGAAGCTCGGCTATATAATGGTATCCCAGTTTCTGAATTTCTTGATCCTGCCGGTGGGAGACAGCTTCGTTACGCAGCAGCTTTCACAAATCAACTCTCGGCTTTTGTTATTCACTCGGTAGTTCAACCCGGGCTCAGCCACAGTACTCGGAGTTCTATTGTAGCGCATTGGATTAATGTAGCATTCCATGTTTGCGCTGCCAGTAATTTCAATTCATTAATGGCTATAATGGTGTCTTTGCTGTCTGCTCAAGTGACTCAATTGTCTAAAATCTGGGACGCCTTGCCGAGCCGTGATGTGGATTTATTTGGTAAATTGAGTAAAATTGCCTTGCCAAATAGGAATTTCGGGAACTACAGAAGTCTTCTTCGTGATACTGGAGCTGCTATCCCGTACCTCGGAGTTGTAAGATCGGATGTTTTGTTTGTAACTGAAGGAATGCCGGATTTAAGAAGACCTTACGATGCGGCGAAGGCAGTCTCGGCAGTTAATGTCGCTGCTCCGATATCCCGAAGTCATTTAAATCATTCCAGTCCTGCCAGGCATTCTTCTGCTGATGCTGAAAAATCCAGTGGGGGTTCTTTGATTAATTTCGAGAAATTTTCCCGCTTAGCTGGAATTTTAGCTCAATTGCAACCATTTGATTGCTCAATTGAACCTCAAGAGGATCTTATGGAGTGGATTCTGTTTCAAATGTGGTCAGCAGAGACTGACGTGTGGGGGTTGAGTGATGATATATTGAACAGCGATGAGTATAAGAGGATGTAAATAATAATTTAATGTACTATAGGTTATATATGAGTGTAGCAGGACGATAAAAAGTACAATGGGATGTCTGAAATACACGAAACAAGTGAATAGAAAGAGGAGCCGAGGCAACTCGGAAAAGCGGAATCGGAAAAGAGCTGCCCCTTCACAACCCTTAGAAACCTCGTATGAACTTTTGGGATTTCCGTTCCCACTTCTCTGATACTATGGAACACCAATTTCACCCTCTGAGATCCCGGAAGGTCCTTCTGCCCTCTTCACCCTGAATTTCACAGATTCTTTTCATTCAAACCTCTCGGGCATTGAAATTTCCAGTCTCTAGCTAAATGCTACTTCTTCGAGGAACGATCGGATAAGCCGTTCCAGTGTCAGGTATTCAACGAAAAACTACTATTTCCTTCCCACCTATAATCATTCAAGCCACATATTGTGCTCTCAACCTCCGAAATATCGACGGGAAGCGATATTTCGGTATTTCAATCTCGGACTCTCGGCTCTTCTCCGCCATTGAGTCTCTCGGTATCCCCCCCTCTTTCGGCTTTTCTTTCCGATCTGCGGATGGTACAATAGAAGCCCCTATGATGGGACACTGCGGAATTACTTAGGCAAGAAGTTCTCCCGTTTTATTTTAGCTGAATGGTTTAGGATTTCAAATTTGTTGATCCCTCATTATTATTCAATCAATTCCATGTTGTCTGGCTGTAATAACTCTCTGCACTGGTCGTGTTGAAAACTAATCGACTATCCGTTCACAGCGAAGACTGCCATGGACTATAAGATTACATAATCTCTTAAAGACGGCAAAAAGTATAAATGATTACGTTATCCCGAAGACCGAGCAATCGATCCGATCTTCGGCCCGAAGAACGGAACAAAACGGACCCAAATCTGACCAGAAGTTCTTCAGCCTTAATCTCCACTCTTCCACTCTTGCGATTGTCCGATCCTTATTTTCTTTTCCTACTTTTTTCCAGTCATTCGCCGACACGTCCCCCGATCATCTCGGATCTTCTCTACAGTTCCCCCGAAGCGTAGTCAAGCATAACTGCGATACTCCCAGCTTTACTCTCCCCAATTCAACTGTCCTTTAGACGGTCCTGTTCTACGCATAAAAACCTCTTTACCTCTCCATCTCTCTCTTCTTCTTCTTCCCCGCATCTACTAACTCATCAATAATCCAATCTTCATTCCTCTACTCACCAGTTTCCTCTCCTATTCTACACCCTATATAATTCTACCATCCCACTATTTCTCCAACTCTGCTCTCCGCAGGTTGCCAATATAGTTGATCGCACTCCCAGCTTTGAAAAACTCGACCTGATCCTGTGACATCGTATGCTTTGCCAAAATCTCCTTCACAGTGCCGTCTTTCTTCGTCAGACGCAGCTTCAACACTCCACCGTTATCTCCACCTTTCTCCAGCATATCCAGCAAATCAACAGTCTCAAGAATGTCACCGGAAGAAATGGCATCGTAATCAGACTCGTTGGCAAACGTCAGAGGCAGCACTCCCTGCTTCTTCAGGTTGGTCTCGTGAATTCTAGCAAATGATTTAGTCAAAATCATCTTTCCACCAAGGAATCTCGGCTGCAGAGCTGCGTGCTCACGGGCAGAACCTTCTCCGTAGTTATGCTCAGCCACAACACACCAAGGACGATTCTCCTGCTTCCATTTGCCCATTAACTCAGGGATCCCGTAAGCTTTCCCATCGTAGTCGTAGGCTTTGTTCACTTCGCCTGTTTCAGCGTTCTGAGCTCCGATAAGAGTATTCGCAGAGATATTTTCCAAATGGCCTTTATACTTCAGCCACACCCCCGCAGCAGAGATGTGATCGGTAGTGCATTTCCCAGCCACTTTAAGAATCACAGCCACTTTCAGCTCCTTGCCATCAAAAGGTTCAAAAGGTTCCAGCAGTTGTAATCTGTCGGAATCCTCAGCCACAGCTACAGCCACATCTGGTTGAGGCTTAGGATCTGCTACAGGGTATAATTCGGGTCTTCCGGCTTGAAATCCAGTCTCAGGAAGTTCTGCACCCTCTGGTGGCTGGAATTTGAACGGTTTCCCCTCGGAGTCCTCTAAAGTATCCTTCAGAGGGTTGAAATCGGTTCTACCAGCATAAATAAGAGCGGTAACAATCTCTGGAGATGTCAGGAAGTTCATAGTATTGGGATTCCCGTCATTACGAGCTCGGAAGTTCCGGTTGAACGACGTAAAGATAGCATTGGTTTTCTGCTCCTTTTTAGGAATATCATCTCTATCCCACTGTCCAATGCACGGTCCGCAAGCGTTTGCTAACACTGTGGCGCCCGCAGACTCAAATACCTCCGTCAAGCCGTCTTTCTCGATTGTGGCGCGGATTTGTTCCGAACCTGGGGTAATGAAAAACGGAGATTTCGGCTTTAAACCCCGATCAGCCGCTTGCCTCACCAATGACGCCACACGCGACATATCCTGGTACGAGGAGTTTGTGCAAGAACCAATCAGTCCAGCAGACACTTCCGCTGGCCATCCGTTATCCTGAGCAGTTGTTCCGAAAGCCGAGATCGGAGTGGCCAAATCGGGAGTGAAAGGCCCATTCACATGCGGTTCTAAAGCCGATAAATCAATTTCAATCACGTCATCGTACTCAGCATCGGCATCGGCACGCAGGAACCCGTGATTAGCATCAGCAGCAGCAGCAGCTTCCGCTAACGGAGCCCGCCCAGTGGCACGGAGGTACCGAGCCATACTGTCGCGGAACGGGAACACAGAAGTCGTCGCTCCCACTTCAGCCCCCATATTACAGATAGTAGCCATACCAGTACACGATAAAGAGTCAACACCGGGCCCAAAATACTCGATAATGTATCCTGTGCCTCCGCGGACTGTCAGGCGACCTGCCAGGGAGGTGATGACGTCCTTCGGAGATGTCCAGCCAGAAAGAGAACCAGTGAGTTTCACTCCGAGGATCTTCGGAGCTTTCAGTTCCCAAGGAGTCCCCGTAAGCGCATCCACAGCGTCTGCGCCACCAACGCCAATGGCAATAGCACCCAGACCTCCCGCATTAGGAGTGTGAGAGTCTGTTCCGAGCATCATTAACCCGGGAACGGAGAAATTCTCTAACACAATCTGATGAATAATACCCGAGCCTGGGCCCCAGAATTGGATGGCGTATTTCTCAGCACAGGACTGGAGGAAATCGAAAACCTCGCGATTGGTAGCCACAGAAGCTTTCAAGTCTTCTTCAGCCCCAGTGTGGCCGACAATCAAGTGATCACAGTGGATAGAAGCCGGGACAGCTGTGGCTGAGAGTCCGCACGTCATGAACTGCAGAAGGGCCATTTGAGCCGACGCGTCCTGCATTGCTACGCGGTCGGGCCGGAGCTTCAAATAGGATTCACCTCGGAGGTTGCCGCGTTTTCCCTGTAGTTCCTGCGGGTCGACAATGTGAGAATAGAGGATTTTTTCGGCTAAAGTGAGAGGAGAGCCGAGGACAGATCGCACTGTACCGAGGCGAGAGATCAGCTCGGCGTACGGCGGGGCTCGGGACTGGAACTCCGGCGGGACAGACAGCGATGTGTCGGAAACCGTGGCGAGAGCGCGTCGGGCGGAGCCGGCAGACCCGGCAGATCCGGCGGGGCCAGCGGAGCGCAGAGCAGAGCAGGCAGCTCGGCGATAGCACAGCATAGTGGAAAAGAGGGAGCTGCTGGAAATGCAGGCAAATGCTGGCAGATGCAAGGGTAATAAGCTAACGTGATATGAAAATCACCGGTAATTTGTAGGATTTCACCTGTGATGAAAGAATAATCCTCTATTACTTGATCTCTCAATATATCAAAATTTTATGGGGTAGGAAAATTTTCACTCCTCGGGCCTGCCGATTCCGGTAATCCGAAAACGGCGTAATCGAAGTTGAGAAGAGTTTGATTGGTCACTGATGACGTGATCAGATATTCTTTGAGATTATGTGAGCATAAACTAAAGGAAGACGTGGAGTGAGACTTTAAGTGCAGAGGTAGGGTAAGCAATGGTAGCTTCGGGTCTCATTGTGAGAAAGAATGGCAGAGCGGAACGGAGCGGGACAGTGCGGGAGAGCCGAGATTTAGAAGAACAAAGAGATGAGGGGCCATTTTTGATATCACAGAATAGGCGACTGACAGCAAGCATCTACTACAGCATTACTTTGCATATTTACACCCCCACATTGTGTCATATCCGTTTGGGATCAATTTACAATGGCCGAAGTTGTTCGGACGGAAACAGCAACGTAAGTACTGCGCCACAGCTAAGCCACAGCTGAGCCACAGCTGGCCACAGGTCTACGGAAAATAACCGAGTATTCATCCGGCTCAGCCACATCCTACAACCACTAACTAACACATCCAGAGTCTACGTGCGGAACTTGAAAGAACGAGGTTCATTACAGAAACTGAAAAATCGGCTGGAAGAACAATTCAGCAAATATGGGGAAATCCTCTCTATCACAGCACACCGAAACCTGCGAATGCGAGGCCAGGCATTCATAGCTTATAAATCCCCGGAATCAGCAAAGAAGGCAGTTACTGCAATGGACGGTCAGCTGTTTGACGATCGTCCCGTCTCGGTGCAATTTGCTAAAACCAACAGCGATGCCGTTTTGAAAGCCACAGAGCCGGAAAAGGTATATTTGGAAACTGTGGCTCGGCGGCAGGCGGCTAAAGAGAGGAAAGAGGCGCAGAAACTGAAACAGAGTGGCTTACCGTTGCAAGATACAAATAAAAGGCCAGCTGCTGCGCCACTTACAGGGAAGCCACCAGCTAAGAAGGCTAAAGAAGCTGGTAAAAATGAGTATAATCCTCCTTATAGGATTATCCTGGTACAGAATATTGCCAAGGATGTACCGAAAGAGCAGCTGGATGACGTGTTTGCTAAGTTTCAAGGGTTTATTGAAGTTCGGTACGTTCCTGTGAGGAATTTGGCGTTTGTTGAGTTTGAGACTGATGAAGATGCCATCACTGCTAAGGAGCAGACTGTAGGATTGGAGTTAGGCGGGCAGGGTGTTAGTGTGACGTATGCTAAGAGGTGATGAAAGGAGGAAAGAAGGAATGGAGGAAAAGAGGAAAAGAGGAAAAGAGGAAAAGGGGAAAAGAGGAAAAGAGGAAAAAGGGATGAGAGAGAAATAAACGAGTAGTAAAAAGATGGAGAGACGGGAAAAGTAAAGAATATGTGAAAACCAGTGATGAAAAATGTGTAGGAAATAGGGATTTAATAGAGAAAAGGGAGAATCACGCGTTTCGGCGGTATAGGAGGAAAGCAGCTCCTAGAAACGGAGAATCTGTAAGAAATAAATGAGGTATTGAGAAACTCCCAGGTTATATAATACGACGATTAGTGGATAGATGGCGTGCCGAACAGTCTGGCGTTATAGGAAATCACAGTGTAGAGAGTTTTTTCAGGTAGTAAGAACCGGAATAGTAATAGCTTCAGTTAACTTTAGTAGTGACATGAAAGTAGTAAAGTAGGAACGGACGAAACTTATACAATTTCTACCGTTAATAGTCGTTTTCAGCCATTTCTACCTGTACTTTTGTTAGTCCTGTGAGCCTATTGTTCTCTCCATTGTTATTGAAACGAAGATGTTTCCTACAGGAAAGGTATGGTAAACCTCAAAACTTGTAAATACCGTAAACCTGTAAACCTGTGATTTGACTCCAACAAAAGAAACTAACTATTCTCTTGCCATTCTTCACTCAGTCATTTCTTCGTTCCTTTTCTTTTTTGTTCCCCCCACACTCACTGGCTTTACATATTCTCTATCTGATTTATGAGAGTCCTCAAAATGTCCAGCAACTCCCAAACTTGCTTTCCATTCCATAAACTGCCCTTGGCTACTAACATTTGGCCTAAACCTCCTTAGTTCTCCTCCTTTCCGTCTTTTCCGTCTTATCTTCTTTTTCATTCCTCATAAACTTCGATTCTTCCGCTTCCACTTTCTAATTCATACTACTGACAGAAACTGATTCTTATTCACTATTCACGATTCACTATACACATTCTCTATATACAAACCATATTCCTGATAATTAATATCCAGGAATTCCTCTCGAAAAGTCGCCAGCAGAAGGAAGCCAAACTACTAGGAAATTTACAGCCCCAGGAACAACCATTGACATTCAAATCACACATTATATAACCCTTCCACCATCCACAACAACGCTGAGCAAACCACCATACATATTTTCAGTACTGTAAATGATTTCAGCTCATCAGTGCATCTTCAAGCACGGATATCTCATTATTTCTACTGCTTTCTCTGCTGCAAGCATAGAAACCCTCAATTTTCTCCTACTTTTTCACCCTGTATAGCATTTTTCACGCTTTTTACGCTTTTTACGCTTTTTACACTTTTTACACTTTTCCTCAAAAATTTTGCTCCAAATCCACCAAAGAACCCTCTATAATTTCTATTATTTTCATCTACATTTACACCTTCCCAGTGAGAACCACATAAGCTGCTTTCCACCATGGAAGTTTCTTAGCTTCCGGTCGCAATTCTCTCACAATCGCCTTGTAGTAATTCGGGTTACCCTTGGGAGATCTCAGCCTCTCTGGAGCAGCGTATTTATTATTATAAACGTTGGATTTCAGAGTTGCTACTACAGCCGCTTGAGATTTAAGAAACTGTTGAAATTCTTCATCTTTCACTTTCACTGCTTCGCTCAGTGGGATTCCCAGCACTGCGCTTTTCGCCTTGGTCATCAGATTTGCCTTAGCAGGCGTGGCGGTCTCAGAATCTCCCTGTTTGCTGGATTTGAAACTGGGGATCTCAACGTCTTTCCCATTAAGTACGTCGATACCAGTTTGAAACCTTGAAATTTGAGTATCTTTGAAAGACGCATAGAACTTCACAGAGTCGTTCTCCATTCCTTTGAGAGATTTCACTACTGTATCCAACAGTTTCTTTACGCTTTGGCCTTTTTGAGCCATTTTAATGAGATTTACTGTACTTTAGGTGAAGTTATATGCTGTTAGGTTGAGAGAATGGGCTAAGCAGTATCCAGGAAGAAGCAAAGCTGACGATAGTGGTATTATTTTATGGGGCAAACAAGTATACAGTCAAAGATTTAAGCAAGAGACCTATGGAGATGAAAATAGACGGCTGGAAAGCTCAGAATATAGGAGTTTGAAAGATATGTGAATTCCCGTTGCACTTTGCAAAATCGTTCGGATGATTTTTTATTGATTACGTAATGGGTTTTGTTAATTGTGAAAAAATGTCAAATATTGGATTATGTCATCTGGAATTGAACTTCGGATCGGATCGGATCGGATCGGGAGGAAAACGCGGAACAAAATAGAAGGACTGATAAGCAGGAAGTTGTCATGTCGTCTTCCTACTTCATAATAATTATTTGATAAGGTATGTAAAGCGGTAGTTTTGCTGCCTTGCTGTCTTCTCCGAGCTGCTTAGATGCCTAGGCCATTCCAAGATCCGCTCGCTATGCGTTAGAAGATATATATTTGTTTAACAGTTGCAATGTTATATACTCAATTATTTTCATCAGGTATATTCTTGCTACTCTGTAATCTGTAATCTGTAATCTGTAATCTGAGCCCCTCGGCCTTTTTTTTTTATTCCTATAACAACATCACTCACTATTAAAAATCATCTACTCTATGATCTATCTCTTCATTCCTCTTTTCCTCTCTGACAATAACAGCATTAAGTCTCGGTCCCATTCCTAATTTATCCTTTTTTCCGTCTTTATTCTGTAGGCACATCTTATCCGCTCTAGCTTTTCGGATCCCCAATTCTCCCTGTTACAAGTTTTACTCGTCTTTTCCTTCTTTTCCTTCTTATCCTTCTTTTCCTTCTTATCCTTCTTTTCCCCTTTCTCCCGCTCTAATTCCCCACTCATTCATCCCGATCGACCACCTCTTGGGCAGTGAACTGAGGGAATAAGTTAGCAATCGCGTCCAGCAAGCTTCGCGAATACAAAGCCACTACGTCCGTATCCGTCGTTGCCACTTTCCCTAATCGTTTCCCGATATCGTACACTTTCTGTAACAGCCGGTGCGTTTCCTTCTCGGACAGTTCAATCACATCTAAATCGCTTACAAAAGGAACTTCCGCTTCTGTTTCCCCTTCAGCTTCCGCTCCCATTTCCGCTTCTCTCTCCCTTCCTACGTCAACTTCCTCTCCGCTTTCGTTTGTGCTTTGCCCCGCGTCCACATCGGCTCTCGCTCCAGCATCCGCTTCAGCCACAGCTCCTTCGGCTCTCCGCTCGGCTGTTTCTGCTTCCCCAACTACCCACAAAACTCTGCACATCATTAACCCCGCATAGCAAATACAGAAATGCAACTGATCAGACAGGAAAGCGAAATACGAATCTCCGGGGACTTCCAACGCCGCGTCCAGCACTTTTTGTGCATGATAAACCATCGATCGCAAAGCTGCAGACCCCGCAGCTCGCAAAACTTCTTCTACAAGCCCGGGGTACCCCAAGATTTCCTGTAAAGACCCTGGATGCCCCGGTGACCCCTGCGTTCGGGCATTCCGCTGCCGAAAACTCCAATGGTACAAAATAGCTAAATTGCCGAAATGATATCCGAGCTCCACAAATTGTGTAGTAGGTTGCTCAAATAGATATTTCCATTCTTCTAACCACAATTGCAGCTCGGCTCTCACTACGGGCAAAGACTGATCTGTTTGTACAAAATTATATACAATAAGCTGTAATGCAATCTCCGAAACCATCCGTCCATCGAAATTTGTAGCCGTTGGCAGCTCTAGAGAACTGCGCGTTCGGTCTAACCGAATCTCATCTACTATACACATCCGACCCGAGAGTACACAATTGAGTAAATGAGTCAGACACAAATGATTCCACATCCTCAAAGCCGTCAATTCCGAAAACTCGGCATCCGAGCCCAACGGTGTTTCTCCGTCTTCCGCTCCGCGAGCATCCCGAGTTACAAAATGCTGTAAAGCAACTCCGGACAGAAACCAAGCATCAATTACAAAAGTTCCCCCGGACAGCGATACTCCGTAAACCGAGAGCAAAACAACCGCTTGAACAAATTCAAAACTTTGCGGGACTTCCAGCAAAGCCTGGGCCAATCCCGTATGCAGTGTTTGTAGCAAACGCGGGTAAACATGCTTTTTCAGCTCTGGTTGAGAGTATCGGAGTGCCAGGGCGCAGCAAACAGCTAGCAGCAACGGACATTTACGGGAAAATCGGTCTACAAGCTCGGTACTCGGCACAGTGTCCGGAAAGGATACCCAACGTCCGTATCGATCTCGGAACTGTTGGACGAGTCGGACAGCTTCGGAGTGCGGGAGAATGCCGAGCGATATGACGTCCTGTGCCGGTTGTGGCGTCGGCGGGGCCAGAAGGCGGGCCAGGGGCAGCGGGAGGGATGCCGTGGGGAGCAGCTGGCCGGCTGTGGTGTAAGCGGCGGCGGCGAAAGCTGTGGAGGGCTTGGCGGATCCAAAAGGGCCGAAAGCGGGGTTGGAGGGACTGGCGGGGTTGGAGGGGTTGGAAGGGTTGGAGGGGCTGGAAGTTGCAGAAGTACCGAAAGTCCCCTGTTTCCCGGGATAGCGGGAAGTTCCAAAATTATTTAAATCCGAGTTCGGGTCGGAGTAACTAGCAGATCCGACTTTCCCCGAGTTTGGAGCCGAAATCCCGTAATTTCCCGGGCTCAGAACTTCGTGCCGGGCACGTGCAAGCTGCAGAAGCTCGGCAACGTCGGCCTGGATTTGCCGAATGCGGGCGTCTGTGGAATTCCCGAGGCCCAGAGGTTTCATCGGCTTGCGCGGCCGGTTTCGGGGTCTTAAGGAGCCGATTGTGGCGTCTTCGGAGGTTTTTTCGGTTCCCGCAACTCCGCTAAGAGCCGGAGAGTCGCTCTGAGCCGGCTGAGCTGCTAAGCGGATCGGTTCGGATACAAAACTGCATGCTAAGTCGAGAGTTTGGCAACGGAAGCATGCTTCGCCGGAAGAAGCCGGGAAACAGCGGGTTTTCTGTTTGCGGCACGAAACACAAGCTCGAAGAGCTCTAGTTGGCCTTTTGTGGTGCCGAAGAATTGGTTCCGACGGTCTTTCCCTTTTAGATTCTGCTGTGCTGGGTGGGCCGGTGGGGGTTGCGTTAGGCAGAGAATGAAGAGGCGCAGGAGGTATTAAGGGTGGCTGATGATGTGGCGCATGCCCAATCGGGAAACCAATAGGCTGGATAGTGTGGCGCCCTGTTGCAGGGTACATAGCGGGGCTGTGCATATCCAGCGGGACAGAATACATCTGTGGAGCGGGCCTCGGGCCAGGCGGGCCGAAAATAGGCGGAACTGAGCTCGGAGCAATTCCTGGGCCCGGTGTGCGATGCTGATGGAAGCGCGGGTCGGCCGGAAGTTGCGGCATGCCGTGGCTCGGCTTTTGTGCCGAATTTTGCTTCATATTGTCCCGAAAAAGTGCCGATGAGTTGCCGAACCGATTTGCCGAGCCGGAATTCGGAGGCGATCAGTAAGGCGGGGCAGCCCTGCGGGGTTTTAGGTTTACCTTTTGTGAATGGAATTGACAGTTGAGTAGCGGAGTTCATCAGTGTTTAGCAGGGCCGCCGGACGCGTTTCCGCCCGCCCATCGGGTGTGCTTCCATGGTGTTTTAAGTGTCTCGGCGATTTCCGAGCTGAAATTCAGACCCTTAGATATGCAGGGTCTTGATTTGGGTGGAGGGTCTGGCCAGAGGGTCTATGATAGAGATAGGCATTCCCGAGATAATGATAGATCGGATCGGAGCGGAGATGGAGACGATCTCGATGTAGTTATGGAATTACGGGTTATGGCTTTCTATTGCAGGGGGCAGATCGAGCACTGGTTATCTTATTTGAATCTTATTGGGGGCTGTAGAATGCATAGGAGGGAGCCCGCTAGGCCTACCTGGTTGAATGGTATCGGAGAACGCCGAAGCAGAAACCCGACATTGCTGACGTCGAGTAGTTGAGTGATGCATTGGACCCGGGAAAATCGGCTGAAAAAGTGGAATAATTACACTGATATAGACAAATTTTTGAAATATTGTGAATCAGCAGACATCCAATGTCTCGGACTTGTCCATATACGGGGGCTCAGCGAGCAGAAAGCGGGATATCTTGGTGATTATTGCTTGTCTCACTTATTTTGCCTGTTCTGGAGACGCCATCGTTTGGGTATCCCAATGATAATATTTATTATATGCAGGACGAAGAAATCAGGAATCAATATAATAGCAACATATAATCAAGAAAATATTGTAAAATATTCTATAGTAATGCAAGACTGATGTAGCAGTGAGCTTGCTAATATTACTATTAGGATTCGCTTACCACTTATAACAAAAGATCAGCGTTTTTCCTTTGACGTCTTCGCACTGCCCAGTTGACGACTTCATTTGCCAATCAGCTTCCCTGTCCGCACTGCCGAGTATCCCTCGGCTTAGATGCTCATCTGGTGTGTATCTGGTATGTCTCATTACGCTGTTGAAGTTGTTAATTGAGCTTTGGGAGCCGTCTTTAATCGATCGTAATTGCTGTGAAACGGTGGAGACTTAATGGGAGCAAGAACTCAATCGAGTTTGAGTTTCGCTCTTCTCGCTTTCATTACTGATTTGGTAATTTTTCATTATACTAAACGGGAAATCTTGGTTAGAGTTTATGGTAGCGTTGAGTTTGTTTTGGCAGTCTCGAACCTTCTTGAGGGCCTGAACTCTATGTTGAACCTTAATTGAATGATCCAAATATTTGAAGCCCCTCGAAATGACAATGTCTCCAATCAGCTTCAATTTGCCGGTCTCGGGGGTGCAACTCGGGGGAAACCTTGGTATAAATGATTCATGCTGGATCATCTTGTTGTCAGTTGTCCTATACGGCGTTCAAAGAGATTTCGCAGACCAAGAATAGGAGATGTTGGAATGGTAAAACTACAACCTTCTTTACAATAATAGTATAGTAATTTGATGCTGTCATTTATTATATTTATTGATTCTATTTTTTTCTGATAATATATAATTATATTAGTAATAAGTCCATGAAATTAGCTTTTGAATAATTGAGTTGAGACGTTTTATCATTCGAATCCAAAATTACATTACATTAAGATTAGAGGATTTGGCTTTATATATGGACATATTTTTTTCATTACATAATGGTCAAGCATTGATTTACACTTTAAAGGGTATATTTTTGGATATTATAGTTTCTATTAATATATAATGTTTAATCTTTTAGTATTCTCTGTAAACATTATTCTCTCAATAGGTATTTGTTAGCCTGTATTAGCACTTACGTATTTCCTGGACGTGACAGTGTTATTTCTCAGGGGCATCCTATGCCAAGCAATAAAGCAGGCAGTACTTCTATTTCTATACCCATACCCTTTATCTCCAGCACTGCTCGGTTACTCTTCAGTCCGTGGCTGTCCACTCCCTACTCAGGGGTTTCCCAGTACAGCTCTGACGTCCTTTGCGGTTATCGGCTTCCCTGCTTGATATTCTCCTCCACGGGGAGGGGCGTCCCTCCCGGACTGAGTAGATACTTTGATTGTTAATCCATAAATTTGTAGGGTTAGCCTATGGACTTTTCCTCATTCGTATCTCGTAAATTTACATCGGGTAGCATTAGTGTATTCTCTTTCTTTATTTCAACTCTACTTGGCTCGAGATGCTGTAAAAGAGTTATCTCGTATATCTGATAATTGTATATGAAATATTCTGTTGCCAGGTGAATGATGGATAAGTTGATCTCTGATTGAATTTGAAATACTCAAATAAGGAAGATACAAGCAACTTTATGAAGGCTCGACCATTTAGTATGGTTTGGTTTAGTTTATTTTAACTTCTGTTACTCAGAGGGGTAAAATCCGTGAGAACAGGGACTTCATAGAGAACATCAGGAGACAATAGGAGGACAATGGGAAGGCAGTGTCTGTAGAAAGAAAATGGGGAAATAAACGGCATCAAATGGACAACTGTATGGATATGTTCAAGAGTTTAGAGAGAGTATTGGTTAACAGCAAAGGTAGTGTGATGCCAATCGTCATACTAAATGTGGTAGTATTTGAAGATCAACTGAAAATAGTAGAAATTAATAGCAAATAGTGTTGTATGGGCAAACTATAATACGAGGGGTAGGTTAACCTTGACTCTACAGTGTAGTGATCGTAATGGTATGAGTAACAGCACTGATGAATATACTTTCTGTGAGATATCCAAAAAGCAGGACATTCGCACTTTTCCAATTACTGAAACGTCTCCCATTTCCCTCTTATCCTGACAAATGGCACGGGAATATGAAAAGTTGCCCAGTGCCTATAAATCAGAGCTACAGAGTATATATGTACTAAACATATACATTAAACACCGTAGAAACACTATTCAGTATACGAGTGTAATAAACTTGTGCCTCCTACTATTATATCCTCTACTGTAGAGTATCTCTGCTATATTATCTTACAGTTGACATGCATCATATGGATCCTGGGCTCCCATTTGTAGTTTCCTCCTCTTCATGGTGTTCCCTCCGTTTCTGCTTCTCCTCTTTCATACTTCTCAAAAGGAGCAGGTATCCTTGCTTTCCCCTCTCGCTTCCACCACCTCCTTGCGAACTTCTTCCCACTGCTCAGCCCAAAACTCGTCAGGATACGGCTGGGAATACGATCTTTCTGTGGGCGGAAACATCCAGTAGTTGAATGCAATATGGATCCCGTCTTCAGGGTACGAAGTCACCTCGTGGAACCATCCAACCGGCAGGTACAGCACATCTCCTTCCTGCAGTTCTGCTACTTTGCCCTGGGCTTTGAGGAATAGTGGGAATTGTTCTTTGATGAGTTTCTCCTCATCGGAGTTGGAGCCGGAGGTTCCTTCTAGTTTGTAGTGGACCAGATGTGGGGGGATTTTGCTGAAAGAGGGAGGATCTCTTCGGGCACGTTTGGCGGGGGTCGGTGAGCTGAGACGTCTTTTACGTCCTGATGGATCCGAGGGAGACGCAATCCTGTCGGTGTTCTTTTCCGCATCTCCGACTTCCGTTTCTGTTTCCATTTCCGTTTGCGTTTCCTTTTCCGATATGTTTTCCGAATCCTCGTACTCCTTACTAGTTTCCTCCCTCTCTTGCTCCTCTTCCTCCTCCTTTTCCTCCTCATCTTCCTCTTCCCCCTCTTCCCCCTCTTCTTCTCCTCTACTCAGCATCTCCAACGCCTCGTCCAGCTGCCTCTCCCACTCCTCGGTCTCAGCCCCTGCCGCCTCCGCCTCCGCTAACCCCGCTTCCGCCTTCGCCAGCCGCCAGCTTCCGACATCAGCCCAGCTGGCTCCGTCATCTCGGCATTTCTCATACTTCACTAATCCGTTCTTGCCGACTTCCCGCACTTTCCCGTGAAGGTACAAAAGCGGATGTGTCTCAGGAGGGAAAAGCACAAACCGCTTCCGACCTCGGAACACAATATACGCATTCTCCGCATGATCATGGTGTAAACCGGAAGATCCGCCCCCAAATCCAATCCACAGGTTTACCTGCTGCGGGACCAGACTGGGGAACAGCGCCGGCCGCAGTGGGAACGGCACGGAGCCCAGTAGTTCCGAAAGAGGCGGCTGGGCGTATGAACGGAGCCGGGAGCCGGGGGAGTCAGAGGATTCAGATTCGTACTGAGTAGACAGGTAAGTTGTAGGGTCTTTTGCAGCTAAGAACTGTGATAGAGTGGTTTGAGATTTGTAACCATGGCCAAAATCTCCGCCGTGTGAATGTTCAATCGATACCGGGATCGGCTTGTCGAGAATATCCGGATCAATTCGGAATTGTGGGTCGTAGCCTCGGATGATTACCGGAGTTCGGGTTTCAATATACCGATGGAAAAATTCCTCGCTGGGCAGCGGGGAGATAACTTCGACGGGAGTTAGGGATGCCATGAGTTTTGTGGTTTGGAGTGTTCCGTTAAAGGCTGAGAATGATCAGAATGTTCTTCGGTTTCGGATCGGAAGTAGTAGTGAAGCAGTCGGAACGGAGAAATGCCGAGATTTCGGCCCGATGAGTAGCCATGAGGGTGTGGGATGGGAGGAGATGCGATGTTCGAGGAGGCATAAAATGGGAGGAGATGTGAAGGTTGGAAGTTCGAGGCGGACGCCGAGGCGGAGGTGGAAAGTGGAAAGAAGGGATGGAGAGATCGTGGAGATGTGGCGAACTAGTGGTGAAGAAGGGATGTTTGGGGATTATCGGAGGTGTCTGTGTTTCTATTGGGACAGCTGGTTGGCTGGGAAAGGAGGTATGGTGGGAATAGAAGGCTGAGCCAAGGTAGAGAGGAAAGGGAAGCGGAATGAGGGAGAATTGAATCAATACTTTATACATGACTATAAAGCTGGAAGATAAACGATGAATAACGAATGTGATGGTAGATGAACCTGTAGAAATGTAGCAATGCAACATAGAAGTCCAACATGCAAGTCCAATTCATTCCTTCCTCTCCGCCTACACCATATTTTTTATAATATCTATTCAGCAAGTATCTAAAGGCCTGCCTTTATCTATCTAGAATTGAACCATAACCCAGCAAAACGTTTACCAAATCAACCAAACAGGAATAACCCTTATGCTAATCATTACGTGACATGATACTGACTCTCATACGACGATATCGACCGCGGAGAAAGAGTATACAACGACGCAGTATCGTAACTGGAAACAGAATCTGCGCAAGACGCTACATCCAGCACAATACTACTTCTTTTGATGTATTCATCAATTTGAGCTTCACATCTTTGAAACCTTGAAATCTGGGCAAACGCGGCCGGCACGTTCCCTATATGTGCTTGTATTACGCTTACAACACCATCACAACTCTCTAATTCTACAACTCCCATCACGGCTAAAGAATATTTAAACACGGCAATCGCCAGCGTCGAAGCAGGATATACAAAGGAAACGTGATGATACACAAGCAAATACGATAAATACGCTTGCAAATCCCGTAGTTGCTCCATATCCGCAACCAAATGGCTATTCCTTTCATTGAGTACCCCTAGAAAGCAGTCTATAGTAGGAGCAGAAACTGAAAACCCCAGCGACGTGAGAATATGCAACTCCATCTGATTGAAACAGGCTTTGGAATAGTGGCTGTCGCACAGTTTCAACACGTCGCCCATACTCAGAGACCCCGCAGCCAGACTTTTAGCGGCTATAAGCAACCCGCTCAACGCTACAAGCTGATAGTGTTTCAGCAATACAATCCTACAGCAGCAGTATCGATCAATTATACTGAAAGCTTGCAAAATTATATCATCTGGCAGCGCTAGTGCTTCCTGCACTTCGAAAAGATAACTCAGCAGCGACTGCCGCGCCGCAAGCGTGATTTCTGGCTGGTGATTCATTCGGGCAGCGTCAAGCCCATAGGATGGTTCCCGTTGTAATAGAGAGCATGTGTATTCGTCAGAGGTATCGTATAGTTGTAGAGTTTGTTCGGTAGTTGTGTATTCCGTGTATCCGAGACCGAAACCGGCTGGTTTGGTGCTGTAGTCGGGCGTTGCCCTTTCCGGGTCCACGTAAATGTACTGCATAATGTGAAAGTGAAAGCGGGGAACTCGGGATTTATGAACATTCTCTGAGGCAAAGGGGGGAGATCAAGGCTGCTGGTGAACAGAGGGCTGAGGTTGGAATTGGGGTTCAGATTGAGGTTGAGATTGAGGTTGAGATTGAGGTTGAGATTGATATTGACGTTGAGGTCAAAGCTCAAGTTGAAGTTGAAAGGAAACTGAAGTTGCAAACTGGCAGGTCAGCAGAAACTCACGTTTATCAGCAAAGATAACCTGAGGGGCTAAAACGACCTGGGCAGAGACAAATCAGCGATCCGCGCGGGTCGGCGGCGCTTCGGCGGGGTCCGGGAGTTAAAAAAGAGAGAGAAAAGCAACCCAGATTTAGAGAAAGAGAGCGAAGGGGCAAGCAAAGAAATCAGTAGCAAGGGAAATGGGAATCAATATGCCAAACAGGCACCAGCGGTAATTGGGCGGGGAATGCAACCGCCGGCTGGGCCAACAAATGCAATTCGGCAAAGAAAGATGCGAGATCGCTGTAAGCGAATGGCTTATGCTTCTATGCAACGAGTAGAAACCATTAAAAGTACGTAAATAAGTGGGTGAAGCTCAATTCATATATATACATTTGATCGGCAGCTGTGAAAATTTATTTGGATAGGAGAGACGTCAGGCCAAACTTTGCTGGATTAAAGTTCGAGAGCCAGAATTAGGTTCGCGCTACCTGCACAAAGCGTCCGGATGCGGAGACAGAGTTTGGCGGCGCCTGCGCTTATCTTGCAAGCTCGGGACGGGCTGAAAAGTGGAGTGAGAGGGAGAATACAATAGATCGGAAGAGCGGATATAGGGCGGTGAATATTTCAATACTGAGCGTTCACTGTTGGATGTATGATGCGTACTTAGTAGCTCTGCAAAACTGAAAGCTGGTTTACGCCGCCGTTCGGCTCAACGCCGTGTCCATCGTGTGCCCAGGTTAAAGTTTCACCATGGAGATCGCAGCTCCCAGGTAGCATGTAACCTGTAACACAGTGCTGTCCAGAATAGAGGAGAGACAGGGAGTGTCCCAGAAGGCGGATGCCCGGAGAAAAAGCGATCTGAATGCAAACTGAGTGAGAGGTGATCAGTACTATATTTGTGCTGTTTCTAGTCAATCAACTTTCAAGCCGTCGGGCACGATATCTATGCCACTGCGGACGATCCGCCCAGGGGACTCAAGACGCTGTCGGGTTAGAGTTTAGGATCCACCTAAACAGGACATAACCTCTCGGGGTAGCGCAAACCTTGGACTAAAGTTCAAACTCTAATATGGAGGTTAACTGCTGCGGAACACCAGGGTTACCAAACCTGGTGAGACTTTCAACGACGAGACGAAAAGACGACTGGCCTACGAAAGGATAGGGCACGAAGAACGATTATTAATTATTAATTTATGAGCTAACGTTCTAATTGCAGGTGTGCAGGTTGCAATTGAGCCCCCTACCGAGGAGACACACGCGCCTCGAGGGCAGTCAACTCATTACCGAGGCTGAACACCACGCCTAAGCCAAGCTGATACCTGTCCGGACAATGGAGACCGCAAATCAGAACAAATCACTGCGGCACGTCGCAGGTTTCGCTGGCCTCCGACTAAGGAGTCTCAGGTGCAATTCTTCACGGCCAGAGTACCAGCTCCAGCCGAGGAAATGTCCGAAGTAATGCGATCACTGTGCGGACCGATTAGCAAATCGACTGAGACTATCAATCATCATCAACGGACATCTGTCCGGTTTCCGGGGGTCGGTCCTTCGGCAACATCGGACGGCGGACGACGTCGATGAGGTGATGCGGTGAAAAAGCCGGTAGTACGGGTGAGAATGAAATCCGGACGAATTAACAAGAAGACGGGCCTAAGCGGTAATTGTATGTAGGATTGTTCTGGACTTCCTCCGTTCACGGTTGTCAAGCCGTTTGGGTGTGGGTGCATATTCTCCACGGCAGCGGACGGACAGGCTCAGTGTGAGGATGATATGGGCCGATATCGGAGTCGATGGGCTTGGATTTCTACATTGAATATAATGCTGATGATAATTTCGTGGTTCTGAATCACCTTTTCTATTCGAATTTTCAAGAAGTGCCGTCGTTGGACACGCAGTGCTGCCAAACTAGTACAGGCTGTTTCAACTGTATACTACTACACACCACGCGGGGACAACCTGTGGATCTGCTAACCTGTAAATGCTAGTGACACGTAGTTATTGCTCCTTTAGGCATATAAATTGTACTATTTCCAATAGATAGCTCATGCCCGCTTTCCCTCTTATCGTTCGGGGTTTTCCTTATTTTTCACTGTCCGAGACATCAATATCAATTTTTCAGATGATGTGATCATATATTGCCCTAGTTTCTGATTACGTATACTGAAATAAATCATGAATATGAAAAATATCAATGAATTCGTAGTTTTCATATTGAACTGGCGAGCAACGAACAAGTTATTAATGCCGAGAAATCATGCTACATTACGCAACCAAATCCTTCTAAAATGTTCAAAACTTTTCCTAAAAGTCCTGTGGCGAAACAGCTGGCCCGCATTAAGGCCATCGGGTCCGGGCCCGGCAGCGCATACGTGCCGAATGTGACAACAGTAGATTTGGTATTCAAAGTGAAGAACTCGGGAGGACACATGGGAGCTCGGTAAGTCCGCTTTCTTGGTTTTAATAGCTACTTCCTACTGCTTATACTAACGTTTTGCAGGAAATTCTGGAGACAAAATCTGCCGAGACTCAAGTTTTACAACCCTGAAGTGCTATTCAACGTTCAGCGAGTTGAAGGAGACGAAGACTGCCCTGCTCGGCTTACTGTACATTTTGGTAAGTGGAAACTGTTGTAGTGGATGGAAATTGTAAGCAGATTTTGGGTAGCAGACAGCACTAACACTCTGTATAGCTGATGGGAAGAAAAGAGTGATTGACTGCAAGCATAAGCATTCGTCTGATATCCTCGAAGACTTTCTCAAATTAACGCAGGCCAAAGAAGTTCCCCCCGAGGAGATGCCGGCGTTCAAATCCAAATTTGAGGTTCCATTTTAGAAGCCGCAAGTCGGGTAGACGCCTGGTAAGCCACTGACTTGTTATGTACATAATAAATAACTGAATGACTACAACTACAACTACAATTACAATTACAGTACTGTATCCCTTTCGTTGCTATGTACATCCACGAGTATCCCCTATTTACACGACGCTGCTACCGCTTTTCACACCATTTTAGGAGCCAGAGTAGCAATCTTAGTGTATCCTTTATCCTTGAGCTCTTTTGCTACCACTCCACTGATTCTTGTACCCACCAGATCACCTGACGTCTTGTTCAACAGCACACAGGCATTGTCGTCAAACCGGATGATAGAACCGTCTTTCCGCTGTGTCGGTTGCTTAGTCCTCACTACTACAGCATGCACAATATCTCCACGGCGCACTCTGCTTGATGCTTGCGAAGCTGTCAAATTCGGCGGAACAGGTCGTGCTTCCTGCACAACTACGACTATCCGGTCTCCAATCCTGGCACAGGTTTTGTCGCCCTTGCGCAGCACGTTGATACACTCAGCCATAACGGCTCCCTGGATTTGTTAGCATAGTCTTCCGTGAAATTCCCGTTCTTCTGTTACATACAGTGTTATCAATCACCTTCAACATAGACTTCAGATACAGCATTTTGACGGTATTTCCAGTACTATATTATGGATGCCAATCCTTAAATGCTTGCTAGTGACTTCCAGCCGTTGATATCCCTGATATCCTGTCAGTTTCTACCCCACTGCCGTCCCTCTTCTACCGATCTCTCGGCCCTTCCTGCTTTTCATGTTGAGCTCTCAGCCGTTCAATCAATGAACGATCTCCAGTCTGATATCTGCGGCCGCAGTACATCTGGTCATGCACATCGGGTCTCACTCCAGAATTACTGCACCCTTATGCGGTATTATGCACACTCCTGCGGCTCGTGCATGCAATGATGCGGAACGCGATCGTTACGTACACAACGCTCTGGAAAGATCAACGCATTGCTCCTCACTCAATACTCCGCTACTTTGCTTTCCACGACACCTAACACATCTAAACTATCACTACCACATACCCTACACGCTAGAAATACTAATTCCCCCCAGAAAACACCAAATAATCCCAACTTTCACCCCTAAATCCACTCCTTCCAGCACATCCTATCACCACACCCGTTCACCCACAGTTACGCGACCACTACGTACACCACAGTTTAAATATAGCAGCATACCGATTAATTCTGTAGCATTTCGTTCCATCTCCGTCGCTCACTACAAGGAGAAAAAAGAATCATCAACAGCCCGATTTCCAGCCTGTAGAAATTCTCCTCGGCGTATTATCGACACAGCTGACTCTGCAAACTCTCCTCGGTATTTTCCCGGCTGTTATTGCATTCCTGGGCTGCTCAGCGTACTTTATATCCCTGGTGGTGAAGGAGAACACTCCAGTATAGATAACGAAGAGCACAACACTAGTATTATCGGAATATCCGAAACCTGGAAGCCGAAAACCCGAATATCCGAAGCGGAAACTCCCGGCGTCGGCCAACTGCTATTCTGTGGCTAGCGGAATCTCCGCTGTTGTCTCTGCGGCTCTCCGTTTGAAGATTTTCCCCTGCATTCCGTTTCATATATAGTGTTGTTATTCAACTCGTAGAAAACACTCATTAAACCTGGCTTTTCCTCATCTCAGATCATCTCATCCCACCTCACATTCAACTCCCCACAGCCCAGAATGATGAGAAACATTTTCACGCATCTGCTGCTCGTTCTGCTAGCATTGCGACTCACTCTAGCTGACGTATCTATCTCTAGACCTCAGAAAGGTTCCACATTTACAGGTGGCAGCGCTATAGAAGTATCATGGGTTGATGATAATGCGTTCCCGTCTCTGTCTGATGCGGAATACTTCACTTTCACTCTCATGACGGGTCTAAACGGTGATATCCAAGCCGTGAAAACATTAGAAGAAGAAGTAGCGTCATCACGGGTAACAAGTAAAAGTATATCCCTTACAATCCCAGCCACAGCTGGTGCAGACGGTGCTTACTACATTCAGGTTTACGTCAAGTTCAACTACGGGTACAGTATTCACTATTCTAACCGATTCACCCTCACTGGCATGTCTGGAACGTTCCAACCAGTAGGCACAGTTTCTATGGATCCACCATCACCTGAATATGACATTCAAGCATCAGTAGAAGAGATCAATTCAGCTTCCTTCACAGTCCCATACACGCTGCAAACTGGGCCAACACGGTATGCTCCAATGCAGTTGCAGCCTAATACGAAAATCACAGCAACAACCTGGACGAGGAAATTCCCTACATCGTCAGTTTCATATTACACAACGCTTTACCCGTCGCTTCAACAGGTTTCAACTATCACCCCAGGCTGGTCGTACACTATTTCCTCAGCTATAAATCATGCAACCCCTGCAGGGTACCCAGCTGATCATGGGAGTTGGTATCCGGCTTCTGCGCGGATTGTGGCTGCTACGTTGTCTGCTCCTGAAGCGCATGCGACTGAGAACAGCAATAAACGCCGGTGGGACGACTGATGGTAGTATATAGAGTGATTCAATGGATTGAATGGATTGAATGGATTTCTGGTTTCGATATTTTGTAGGTAGGAGATGGGAGGGAGGTGATAAGGAGAGATTGGGATGGGGAATAAGGAATATGGTAGGGAAGTATGTGGAATATGGAATATGGAAATGGAATAAGGAATACAGTCGGGAAGATTAAGAGGTTCAAGCCAGATAGTCATATAGCAATTTTGAGTACCAGAGTAACGCTTCACTGATCAACAGCTTCGATAAGGAACAATTAATCATAAGACTCCTTAGCTGTTATCCTTTGAACCAACTAACTGAGCTCCAATAATCAAAATTCCAGTACTAATTTCTACTCCAAACTCATTTCTGGTTTCTACTTTATATACTCTCGTTCATTTCCTGTAAATTATATGTTATATATACTTGTTCCACGCTGCTACCTATATCCCTTCTTTTTCTCACATTCCATACATTTCCATTCTCTGACACCTCCCTTTTGTTGATTTCTATTAGCAAGCTGACTTCTACGTTCTCCCACCAGTCCTATTCCATTCCCACAGTTGCACGTAATCTTCAAGGCATCATCATTGACAGTCTATGTGGGAAAAATACCCCATAACTCGTCATACTCTGAACTCTAGTCCCCGCCTGACTAACAGCCTGACCTATCTACAGTCCCAAACTCTCGATATTCAATAGAACATCTCCTTGGCCTTCGCTGACACTTCCACCAGATAGTTCACAGCATTCTCGTCTGCAATAATCAGTTAGTATACAAAACTCTGCTGTACTCATCCAGCTGCTCATACATACTGATATTCGTGCCAAAATCCACAATATCCAAAACCCGAATACTCGAATTATCGCTCACTTTCCCTACTATCTCATAGTACCGACCAGGAGTCAACCCTTCCGTAGTTCCATTGACTTGTATGCTGTTGTGATACTGTATACCTATAGGCCCATTCGCGTCGATCTGTCCTTGGCCCTGGTTCGCGTCTACATTCAGCAGTTTCCCAATGACCCGCACTGTGGATCCACGGAACTCAAGGTAGTTCCCTGCGTTCACGCGAGGCGTTACTTCGGCTGACATTGTGTGGCAATCGAGAGGTTTCGGCGTCGGTAGGCTGAGACTTCAGAATTGATACTGAAGTGATACTTCTTCCGGGTTTGATCAACTTGCACCAGCAAAACTCAAACTCCAGCACCGACTTGAGTTCCAAATACACCTGTAGACTGATATAATAGAAGCTATAGTGTTATAATAACCGTTAAAACACCTCAATATAACCCCATTTCTCCTCTCTTTTCTCCTCTCTTTAGCCTCATCCATTTTTTCATATTTCGCGTTTTCCACATTTGACTTCGACCGCGTTACCCCACCCGATATGAGACACACTATTATTCGATTACGTCACCACTTATTCACATCATCAGATGGAAATTTAAACTACGGCATATGAAGGAGTAAAGCAGTGTACTTTGAAGGAGATGAAAAACTCCGAGAATAACCAATAAAAACCCTCTTATGTTGATCCTATCGTCACTACAGAGAAAGGCCGTGACAGCCAGTTGGTTAAAATGAATACTACAGTGTGAAATGGACCCACCATCAGTCTCAGCCTCAGCGGCTGGGCCGTCTAGTGGGCCCGAGGCTTTCCTCCTGGGTGGCTCGAACCCTGCCGAAGAACGAGGGAGGTTTTACACCGAGGAACTGGTGAAAAAGAATGCACAGCTGCTGTATAATAACGATGAAGAATGTATGCGTTTTGCCGTGCTGCGCTTGGCCAAACAGCAGCAGACGTTTGCTGCTAATCTGTGTGATCAAATGGACTATATAGCATGTGCTTTCTTGCTAGTAATTTACTTCTACGAGTATGTTAGACGTCTGGTCGTTGAAATGGGTGAAAACACGTGAACCTCCTGCTGACATTCTGCTAGTCTCTCGCTTCTCAGACTGCTCCTGCGGTTTATTCCTCTAGTTGTAAGTATAAGTGTGTATATAAATATGTACTATATATATCCTGTCTTAGTACTGACTTTCAAAGGGACTGAGGGTCACCGTGCTGAGTATTCGTAAACCTCCTCCTATAAACAAAGGTGCCATTGTAACTGCGGTGGTTCTGTCGTCAGTTCTGAGCGTTGTGTGGCACTCAGTCAATGGTCCTCCCGTAGCTAAGCCAGGAGATCATAATTATCTCTATGGCGGGCTCACCCTAGAGCTGATAGGACAACGTAAGTATATATAGGGTGTTTGATATTTCCATTTTTGTGCCGTTTTATGGTGATTTGCTAACTGTCTATTTTAAGTGGCTACCAGCTCTACAGTAAAACTTATAGCTATGGACATTGTAGTACTACTGCTTCAGTTAGGACTGGTTTCCCACAGGTTTCTGGCGGCTACAAACGAATTCATGGATCCTATGGCTCGGACGATCATCCAGGATCTCAATGCTCTGAGGAGATCAAAGCCGCACTCCCATATCAGCTCTGCCCTGCGTACGGCTGGAGATTCGGGATTAGTAGTGAACAACAGCCACTATATGGCAATCCGGCTGCTTATAGAGGGTGACGGGACGTCCGGCGCGGTGTACAGCGGCACGCTGGCCCTGCTGGACCCGTTTAAATGGATGCTGACGTATCTATGGCGAATTCTCACGTTTTTCTGCTCACGGATACGTTCTCCTAGCAGTTTGAACGTCAGAGAGACTGGAAACCCCTCTACGCAGTCAGGCAGCAATCCACAGCCCACGCAGGCCGACGACTCGCTTCTCCATAGAATTTTGACCTCTTCTGTGTAGTATTTGGCCTTCTTTGGTCGAAATTTAATGCCTTTTCATGTCTTTTCCATGCCTTATCAATGAGCGACCATTTACACTGTGTATACTCATCATCTCCGAAAAATTCCTCGAATCGCGCTATTATCTCCGACATATTGCCCGAATCATGCTATCATTTCCGAAATACGTCTTCAACCCATACTATCATCTCCGCAATCATCTTGCCGTTCACGTAATCACTTATCCCCCATCCCTCCTCCTCGCCACACTACGAATAAAGAAATCTCAAATGCGATTGACTTTTATCTCAATATTCACCATATAAAACCCATATAAAATCACCCCAGCAGACATCCTAACGGCTTATCCTGCACACCAAACAATTCCCAGGAATCTCCCATACTGGTTTACCCATCAGAACTCTTAGAAACCACCACTTTCCACCCACAACCCTGAAAAGCACAATGGCTATTGAATACCTCAAATCATCGGCTGACTTCGACAAGTACATCCAGCTCAATCCTCTGCTAGTAGCTTATTTCACAGCTTCCTGGTGCGGTAAGTAGCAGCAACGTTGCTGGGATTCTCAGCAATGTGTATACGATGTGTATCCTTGATTTAGACCCATTTATGCTAACTATTTGCAACTCCAGGCCCTTGTCAAGCTATAGCTCCAGTAGTAGAACAGCTGTATACGAAATTCTCCAATGTTGAGATTGTAAAGATCGATATCGACAAGTCGCAAGACGTGGCTAGGAAGAACAGCATTTCTGCTGTCCCGACGCTGATTTTCTATAAACAGGGGAAAGTAGTTAATAAAGTACAAGGAGCAAACGTTCCTGGTATTAGCAGTGCTTTAGAATCCCTATCTAAATCACTGCCTGATGCCAAGAGGGTTGGGTTGAACGCTGCCACAGCTGCCACAGCTGAGGCGTCGAAAACTAGTACTCAATTCCATAGTATTGAAAAGTATATCCCCAAAGGATTTGAGATTCTCAATAGTTTTGTTTTCACTGGAGATTTAGACAGTTTGAATACTGCTTCAGTGAATAAAAACTGTTCAGCTAAAGAAGCAGTTAAATCGCTGTTCAGCGTCGATAATCTATCTAAAATCAATCCTAAAATGGTGTTGTCAGACACGGATGCCCAGATTTTATTGTATATCCCGTTAACTAATCACTGTAAGATTCATTCTTTGCTTTTAAAGAGTTCACTGACGAATGGACTATCAAAGAACTTGAAAGACAAAGCCGTAGATCAAACTGAAGAAGAGGAACTGTTTAAAGATTCTGAGTATGACTATGAGGAAACTCAGAAACCTTCAAAGATAAAGATTTGGTCAAACAGGAGTTCCATTCTGTCTTTTGAAGATGCTGAATCTCTTTCAGCTCTTCATTCTGAGCAGTTATTCACTGATCAGTGGGACGCCAATGGCTGGGCTGAAGTGAAAGTGCGGTACGTAAGATTCCAGAACACTTCTTCGCTTATTATTTTCCTGGATGGCAGCGATGAAGATTTCCATACTGTTTTAGAGAAGATTGTATTGATTGGTGTTAGCGGGGAAAGCAAAGATCAGGGCAAGATTGAAAAAAATGATGGAAATTGAGTATAGTACTGTTGAAAGAGAATGGACGCTAGAAGCTAGGATAAGAAAAGATAAGATACGATAAGATATAGGTATATAGCATATTGTATACTCTACTATCTTTCAGTAAATGCTTAACAGTGTATAAGTTACATTTATAGATAGTTTATTAATGTATCTGGGAAACTACGGCAACGTCTAGCAAACTGCAGCTTTTGACTACAACTACAACTATAACTACAACTACGTATTACTGTAGTCTAAAGGAACTTCAATTATACAAATTGGTTTCAATTCGATACACACTTGACAATATGGAGAATTATAACGATTAAACCAATTGATCACCAATGTCGTTCGGGCACTCAACAATCTGAGTCGAGTAGAACTTCTCAATTTCGCTCATCATCTCAGCATCACGAGTGGTAATCAAATTGATAGCCACACCCTTTCTACCGAAACGACCACCACGACCGATTCTGTGAATGTAGTTCTCCTTATTAGTAGGCAAATCGTAGTTAATAACCAGGGAAACCTGCTGAACGTCGATACCTCTAGCCAGCAAATCAGTGGCAATCAAAATTCTAGAAGATCCTGATCTGAATTCCTTCATAATGACATCACGCTCCTTCTGAGTCAGCTCAGAGTGAATGCAGGAAACAGTGAAATCTTTCTGTTTCAGCTCATTAGCCAGCCATTCAACCTTCCGCTTCGTGTTGCAGAAGATAACAGCTTGTGTGACAGAGATGGCATCGTACAAATCAACCAAGCAGTCAAACTTGAACTTCTCTTCTTCAACATTGATGAAGTACTGCTTGATACCTTCAAGGGTCAATTCATCCTTCTTGACCAAGATGTGAACAGGATCTTTCATAAATTTAGTGGTAACCTCCAAAACGTCTTGAGGCATAGTAGCAGACAACAGGGCCACCTGAGTCTTTTCAGGCATAACCTGGAAAATGTTGTAAATCTGTTCCTTGAATCCAGAAGACAACATCTCATCAGCTTCATCGAGAATGAACATCTTGATATCAGCAGTAGTGAAGATTCTTCTCTCCATCAAATCGAAAACTCTACCAGGGGTACCAACGATAACCTGAGCACCATTCTTGAAAGCCTGGGCATCCTCGTCAACTGAAGTACCACCAATAGCAGCGTGAACAGAGATATCCATAAACTGACCAATTCCAAGGATAACCTTCTGAATCTGCAGAGCCAGTTCTCTGGTGGGGGCCAGGATAAGAGCCTGAGGTGCCTTCAGGTTCTCGTCGATTCTCTGCAGAGCAGAAATGGTGAAAGTGGCTGTCTTACCAGTACCAGACTGAGCCTGAGCCAAAACGTCTCTGCCCTTAATGATAGGCAGAATAGCCTTCTGCTGAATAGCAGAGGGGACGGTGAAACCATAACCGTAGATACCTCTGAGAATGGAGTCCTTCAGGTTCAAATCGTCAAACTTGAAGATCGTTTCCTCGTAGTTAGAGTCGATCTGACTCGCGTCAACGTCGTTAATTCCGGACATGTTGGTGTTGGGTAAAAAAGATCTGTCAAATGTTAGTAAAAATCCAGTTGAATTTCAATATTACAAAGTCTGAGTGGATAACCTGCTAAACAGTTCTCGATAATCTCGGTGAAAAGGCAATTTTGAGGCCCACAAGGCAACAAGAAACGCATAATTCCCACCCGGCTGATCCCATAATATTTTTTTTTCCAGTACAGTGAAATTTTTCAGTGAACACCCTTGCATCCATTTGTTTCAGATGACGTAAACAGGAAATGCTAATAAAAACTAAATATGGCAATTTTAACAGCATAATTGCCCGGTTTCGAAACGACACGACAGGTCGATGGAACTGCAAAGGCGTGCATTGTGTGAAATAAGAAATGAACAATGGTACTAGCAAGCGTGTAGAGTGAGATCAGCGGGGGTGATGGGGTCGTAGCGAGCACAGCGCGTGCGTAGCGAGTCGTAAAGGGGCTTGATGCAGTGTAGTGAATTATTGGCGTACCAAACAGCATATTCTGCTACTATTTCCCACTCAGATCTATATAACAAAGCATTCTGATCAACTATTGCCGCTCAAATTTGTACTTGTTGCGTGCGAGTTCCGAGCCAATCCACGTCAAACTATTCTGCCACAGCGTTACCACAGTGTATACTATACTCACATAATTCTTTTTTGAAAAAGCTACTGACAATATATGTTGCAGTCCGGTACCAAATTGGTATTAACAAGGGAAAAAAAATCAAGACCCTGCTATGCTATATAACTTCAAACCTCACTGAGAAGAAGAAAAAAAAAAAGTTGAAGCCTGAAAAGTTAGGCAACAGGGGAATTCTGACGGAACATTCCACGCAAAGTAAAAAATTTGTAAATTAGTGAAAAATTTCACTCCGGGTTACCCGGACGCGTATGGAGGGAGACTCGAGGGTCGGGCGATAAGGATGGGGGATGATAAGTTTGGAAGGAGGTGAGACGTGATGTGAAGGGAGGGCAGAGGGCACAGAGGGAGGAGAGGAAAGAAAGGGAGGGAAGTTGTAATTATGTAGTTATTATATAGTTATTATATAGTTATTATATAGTTATTTCTTATATTATTGCTCTTATTATAGTTTTTTTGGTATATTGTTGCTTTTATTATAGTTGTTAATGGTACTATTACTATTAGTGGACTGAGTATTAAAGAGTACTTTCTGGTGATGAAGAGGCATCTTTGAGTAGTCAAGGAAGTGCCCAATATAGCCAATAACCTAGGCGTATCAACAGAGAAATCACTCATTGCTAAGCCTATAATAGTGGGCTGTAGCAGAGATAACAGTATATAAAGGATAATATCATCTCCCATATTATCCTTTATATACTGTCTTTCAACCACGACAGTCTCTCAAGCCCTGCGTGCTACAATTACAACTCATGAGACCTCCAACGCCTTGAAATCACATCACCTCACTCTACTTTCCGTATCTACTAATATCCTGATATCACAGTGTATTCCTTGGACTAAAAGTGTGCTGTTCCATGCGAAATGATGGTGATACGGTGTCTAAGTCTAATAGTGCAGTAAAGCACAGAGTTTTCTTACCCCCTGTACTGAATTTTGTAATGACTAGCTCAAGAATTACCTGCATCCTTGAGCTTCCTTTGCGAAATCTTTTGAAGAAATGCTAATTCACTAGTTTTAGGTACCCCTCCTCCAAACCCGGGGGAACTGTAGTTATAATCAAATACTCTTGTCACTTCACGTTTCCTGTGTTCCCAGGGAAATATGGGAGCCAATTCAGGTTCTTCTACGGGTAATTCCGTGGGTTCTTCCGTATGCTGCGCTGTAGGCTCATTTGAATCTCTTTCAGGCCCTCCTGAATCAGTTTTCTCTTCCTCTGGTTGCGCTGACTGCATTTGTCCCGTCTGCTGCTCTGTAGAAGCTTCCGTTTCCGCTTCCCCGCTGCCCCCTTGCCACTCAGTATGCTCGTGATGCTCCTCATACTGCGGCTGAATATGCTGTTCTTGGTATCCCCCGTGATTGTCTGGCTGTGTGTGTTCCTGCGGCTCTTCGTGATGATCCCACACGTTATCATAAGACATTTGCGGCAAATTATGTGCTTCAGGTTCAGAAATGATAGGCGGGGCAAACTTTTCGGGATTCCAATCCGATCTCGGCGCTACATACGTCACAGCTTCCTCAAAATACGATGGCTCATAGATAGGAGGAATTATATCAGCAGCTCGTACTTTCGGCTCATCTGCGCTGTCCATCTCGGTATTCCCTGACAACTCCGCTGTCTTCTCCACCAGAGCATACCCGTCAGACGTCTGCTGAACGTCATGAGGTCTCTCCCCCTCAGGGAAAGCACCATAATACCTATCATGGATTTCCCACCAGCGACGGTACGGCACAGAGGCTGATTCGGTGCTGCGGGCTTCTGGTGTTTTCAGGTCCCACGGTTTCACCGCTGCTGAGAAATTGAAAGCAGAAACGTCTCCCTGGCTATGGCGCATCATAGGCGCAAACTGGTAGTGTTCAGACGCAGTGACGTTGAAGCTGAAAGACAGTCGATTCCATCCTTGGGAATGTGAGAAATCCGGGCCTTGGAAGTAGGAGTTAATGAGTGTTTGCTCGTCTGGTATCCCCTGACCTGGATGATTCAGACTGTGTGTTATCTGAGTACTCAAGTCAGAGAATACTTGTGAGTTCGGGCTGAGGACCATTATACGAGTACTGAATAAATCCGGCCATCCGATATCGGAAGCGGCTGAAACGACTTTATCAGAAGGTGCGAAACTGTGTAAATCAAAGAGCGAATCCACGTTTTTCAGTACTATAGTTGCTGGGTCGAAGAAGGCAATCTTGTCATACTGGGTGAGGTTCCAAGCGAGTATCTTGTTGAATGATGGAGATAGCAGGGCAGATTCTGCTGGTCCAGAAGGGTCAGCAGAAGTACCTGGGAGAGGAGCCACAGTTATCACTTCGGAGAAGACGCAGTGGAGAGCACTGAGGGACTGGTCGGGTAAATTCGGGCAGCTTACCAGCACAACTATTGGGTACTGAGTACCGGTTTCTCTAATGCTTCGCCCCAGTACTAGAACGCTCGTCAGGGACTCTGGGCTGTTCAGCAGCGTCAGATAGGCGCAGTTTGTCATTTTCGGCGAGGTATAGCGAGGAATGAGAAGGGAAGATAAGAAAAGAGAAGAGAACCAAAACGAGAGTGAGTAAAAGGTAAAGAAGTAGTAGTGAAAAACTTCAGTCTATATAAGCGAAAAGAATTGACAGGGAAGCAGTTCTAAGAGATCAAATGGACATTTAAGAGTGAAATAACCATGCAAGCAAACAGCCAATACAACCAAAAAGAAAGACCAGAACAACAACAGGTGGGAAACAGGAAACAATATCACTCTCAGTACCCAATGAACAGCTAACTTGGAAACTTCCTCGGAGATCTCATGAGATATCAGTAAGTCTCGGGGAAAACTACTGTGCTTCAGTGGTTGAGAAGCTGGATACTTTGCAGGGCTGGAGAGCAACGGAAGCCCCAACAGCCAAGTGTTTTGATACCTTTATGGATGCTCGATGCAGGAAAATACATGGTGATAAATAGCTTGTTGCACTGCTCGTTTGCTGCTTTCACTTAATTGAATGATTTGCGATATTTGGCTTTCCATCTGAATGTGCGGATTAGGTTTGGCCGTTTTCGGCAAATGGCTCGGTGTACGGAACGAGCTTATTTGCAAAGCGAGACTCATTGTTCCCGGGACGAGTGGAACAAAGCGAGGAGCGGGACGATAGAGTGGAGAAAAGTGCGAGTGGGAGCAACTGGACGGAGGTTTGAGTTCTATATTTTGGCTGTCAAGAGTGTTTTACATAATATGTTGCAAAGGATGTTTGACATCCACGGGTTTTGCAGAGCTTTCATGTCAGTTTTAGTACCCGAGTTATGGTTGAGGGCTGAATGAACCGTGGGGGAAGTGGAAGAATGAAGAATGCATAGAGCGCTAGGGACTAGAAATTTCGGGAGAATAGCACAGATGGTTGCAGAAATAGTGAGTGCGTAACTGCTGGTTTGCCTGTGGGTCTGTTGGGCGTCCTAAGCCGGTGATTACTTGCCCTTTTGCTCGTATATTTTCAGCCTCGGAAGCTTGGTAATCTGGTTAGGAAAAGCTAATAAAGTTTCAAGCTCAAATTAAGAATCCCAAATTAACCAGTGCTATTGTTTCCCGAAAGCCTTCCAGTTGATGGGGAAATCATGGCCAGTACTGGGAATGTGGTGACTATTTTACAGTATTCAAGCCACTTCTAACGTGTGATAATGTGATTTACGCTGCTCACACACATCTCTCTCACTACTTGCTAGCCTCTCGTGTCTCTCTCTTACGCGAAGATCCCGGCTCATCGGATAGTTGGGTGTACGCAAGGACCATTTCCAGATTAGGCGTCTTCCTGCAGCCCCCGCCCGTTGGGGGCTAACTTAGACAAGGCCTACATTGCGTATACATGAGAGTCCAGGATTTCCGTTCCCGTCGCAATTTATGCAATTTATGCAGGCACTGAACGGCAATTATAAGGGGAATGTCTACAATATGATCAAAAGAGGAGAATTGATGCTTTGGAGATACCTAAATGAGACACGGGAGTCTGCTTTCCCTTTAGATTGAGCTGGCGATCTTCCAGTTTCGGCCGAGGACGCAAAGCGTTGAAGGCGCAGCAGGACAATTTATGGAGTTATTCAACCTGATTAGTTGGATTTTGCAGAGCAGAAATAATATTATGTGCTGCAAACAATACAATACAGGAGGTGGAAATTTCAGGATGTAGTCTTGGAGTTTCGGTGGGTTTGACATGGGAGTGATAATGCGTAGTAGAAGGGACACAGGGCCGATAGCAGTAGCAGTAGAACTTGATAGTCTTCAGTCGCTCAGTGTTCAGGAATTCAGATCTTCAGATCCTCAGATCCTACTTGCTTACTCTGTTCAACAGGCATCTCCCCTGTATCCGGAGTAGTCGCGAGCTAAAAAATTCCTCATAATAACGCAGAACGTTGCTGACTGCACAATTAGTAGTGAAATCTGAAATCAGGAATTAGTAACAAACTGGCACTACCGGCAGTTGCAGTATGCAGTGAAATTGCAGGTTCTGCCGCCTTTTACGGGAGCTGGCGGCTCCTCTTGGATGAGAATAGAAAAGATGATTATTACTGCGAGCCGATTTAGATCCAAGGAACAGATGTTTAGCCGTTCCGGGGTTCTTGTATCTACAAAAATACCGAAGTTGTCTTTTTACGGACTGAAAACTATTGATATTCATGTTGCAGCTTCTCGATTGGGTTGAAAGCTTGTATTTCACTTCTATAGACAATAATAGGTGATAACCAGTCAAGAAGAAACCGATGTTTATGCTGGAATTGCTGTTAAGCGATTATTTGACGTCTATCGTCTATGCCGAACCACTGTTCGGCCTGCTTCGGAAAAGCCGATCGTCCAATAAGAGGTATGTTGAAATATCTCGGCTCCAGCCGATCTTTAGCTTTTCTCATGCATGAGCTTATTAAGATTAGAGGAGTCTATATGCACTTTTATGCATATACGCGTGAGTTTTACCGCTTTTGGATTTGAACAGGAAACAATTAATGAGAATAAATTGTTGCCACAGCCAGGTGTATGGCTGGAATACACAGTTTATTGTGTCAAGAGTTTCTGAATTACGACCTCATTTCTGTTTGGTTTTCATTAATGTATTTATTGATTTTTTTTAAGTCTGTTATGGAATTTTGAAATCTAATTGTCGCAGTTAAACTATCTAAATTAGTTCTGAGTCAAATTTGAGTTTAGCAATTTATTATGCGAAACTCGGATACATGTAGGACGGGATTTAATGTTTATGCATGTTTATGCACGACGGACGTATCCACCGACCAGGGGACCTCATCAGAGTATACGAGATCCCGAATATCTTCCGTCGAAGTATCTGAAATAGAAATCTAGGGATATACAATAGGAGGAAGAAGCACAGATTGTCAGCCCCGAAGCATTGAGCTCACTGAAATTAATGGTTACCTCTTTTTCGCTTAGAGCAAATGGAATAACAGCAGGCGAGCATCCATAATGATAAACTTTCCACTAAGTTACGAAGTTTTGACAAACTATACTTCCATTAAATAGTAAAATATATAAATCAAAAGTATCAATTTATTCAAACCTAGTCGAATCCTCTATGTAACCAGTTTCTTTGGATTAAATCATTATCTCAAAAATATTTAGAAACATATACACTCAACAAAAGTCTCTACATATCGGCTATTCAATATATTGCATACAGTTGCAGATTTCGTACATTGACCTACAAAATAAACCGTTGATACTTACTGTGCCCCTTCGGAACTCTAGAAATCAAATAAAACCAAATTTCCTCAATCAAATCAATCAATAAAGCCGCGAAAAGCAACTTTTACAATGATAATGCCTTCACTCTCACAACTTGACAGCTAATCGTTTTACTAAATCACGTAATCAAATGCTTTACAATCGTGTTCAAGTTAGGATACGCGTCTTTCCCCGACCTGCATATCAGTGCATACACTATAATCTCAACATGATTTTCAATTCATTGTCTCTTCCTCGGATATTTTCCCGTTCTTCCTGTTTCCCGGCTCCCATTTTGCTTTTGTCACGATATTCCTAACACTTCAGCAACTCAGGATGCCTCGAACATCTTCAAGGAGGAAGCCTCAGGCTAAGCCGTACGCCAAAACGGATCCAGGAAGCTCTAAGGAGAGCTCATCAAGCCTCGATGACATCAAAAATGAAGAAATTTCATCAAACACGGCCATGGTGAAAGTCCGCATGCTATCTGTGACAGAAGTACAAAATATGGTCCACAATGTGTATTCTGATGTTGTGAGACAACAGCTGAGCAACAAACTCACCCCAGATAAGCTCGACGCGTTCATGAAATTGAATGAATGGAAAGATGTTGAATTACCACAACTAATTGCTCAGAGATATGCCCAAGACCACCATACTTATATTACGAAAGATGAGCTTGTCAGACTGATGGAATGGAAACTGTCTAAAGGGAAATTCCGTCCCCGTCTCAGACAACTCATTGCCTCGAATCCGGACGATACGGTACAAGAAGTTACTTCCACAGCCCTAACTTCTCTCTACCAGCTACTGGAAGACACGAAACATCCAGCAGATATCAGGAATTACATTGACAAATATCTAGTGTGTCTGAAAGAGATTACATTGCTGAAAGGTGTGGGACCGGCAACTGGCTCACTGATATGTTCACTGATTCCATCTAAAGCAGGCCCGACTCCTCCATTTTTCTCTGACGAAGTGGCTGCAGAGCTTCTGACGAGCCAAAAACCAAAATATAATCTGCAGGAGCTCAAGGAGATTACTGTGGAGTTGCTGAAGAAGTGGAATGAATTACAGATGCCTGACATAAGTCCAAGTGATCTTGAGAAAGTAGTCTACTGCCTTCACTTTGGAGACCGTCAGACGACTTCTTAGCGGAGCTACGAAGTAAAAATAATTCATCTGCTATTGCAGCTCCTCCATTATAGTACCAGATACCACATAAAATCCTACTGCATCACTGATACCTCAAATCCTCTAATATGTACAATAATATAACTCGTATCTACAGAATACCAAACCTACTGCTTCTCCCCGTCTAATTTGAGAACTTTCTGCACGACCTCTCCACTTGAGTAAACCTCTAGACTCTCCCCTTTCTGTACTAATGATTCCTGTGGAACATACCGAATAGGAATGTACTTATTCAGCCATATATTCTGAACCAACGAAAAGAAAGCAGACGACAGCCAGTACAAGCTGAGAGCCGCAGGAACATGATAGGAAAACACCATCATACCCACTCCTGTAATACGGGAAACGTTTATAAGCGACGACACTAAACTAGGACGTAAAGGATCTCTCTTACCTCCAGCTCCTGATAAAAGGAGCAGACTTCGAGCTCGAAACTCCACATTGGCAATCATGCAAGCTCCAACCAGCATCGGCAATACCCCGTACTGATCTGGCAGCATAAGATCGCTTAACCATAGAAATCCTTCTTGGCTCAGAGACCTTTCAGCAGAAATTCCTTCTATAAAAGTACTCCCTGACATACTGCGAATACTCAGCGAGAGAATCACCCACAACGGCATTTGTATCAATGGCAAAGACAGAGATTTCCATGTTTGCACTCCGTACAGTTTAAACAACCTTTTCTGAGCTTTCCGTCTCTCTTTCGCTGCTACAAGCTGAATCTGAGCCGGCGTAAGTGGCTGTTTGCTCTGCGACTGCCGATAATTCGACACAGCTGCTAAACGAGACCGCAAAACTGGTCCCGTGGCTGCCAGAATCGGCCTCAAACTTGTCTGGATTTGATTTCTCTTCTGAGAATTGAATGCAATGGGGAATGTCGTGCACATTCTGAGTACTATAGTGATAGCTGGAATGAGCAAACCCCAGGGAACGCCCATTGTGTGCACAGTTTGCAGCCCGTTAACCACAGGAAGCACAAAAGTAGCCAGGTCTTTCCGCTGATGAGTAGCATGGAACATCCGTGACCCAGCGGGCCGAATCAGCGCATGAGTTCTGAGCATTATGTGTATGGGTTGATCCTCATAGTAGCGCAAGAAGTGGTAGCCTGTAGTAGGAGGATTTTGCGGGGAAAAACTGCAAGGGATTTTCGGCTGTGAGAATCGGCAGGATAATCGGCAAGGAAGAGACGTCTATTGGCCCAGTTTAATAGTTCCCGAGAGTATGAAAAAGTTGGAGTTTCTGAAGAATCGGCCGAGAGCGTCGATGAGATATTCATTGATTATTTACTGATTACCTAATCGTGCGGATCTATTCAACGGGAGAGGAGTTTCCTCCGCTGGTATGGGAAATGAGACGCCGAGCCGATGAACGCCGGAACGGGTCGGCCGGAAAACTCCGCTATACGAGCTACTATACAGGGATAGTTTACCAACTACACTTTCTAGCGAATCTATGCCATTTGATTTTAACGTGGGAATTATAGTACACAAGAGAGAGGAGATATTACTCAGGAAAGAGCAAGTGGGGGCGTAGAAGGTAGTCAGCTTCACTCTACAGCTGAGCCGTCTCGAGGTCTGTAGTAGATTCCCCTGCTTTCTAGATCCTGAACAATGTCTTGGGGGATCTTCCCGTTGACTCTGACAGCGTAGAGACCTGGTTGAAACTCATCAACGCGAAGCCATTTGGCAACCTATGAATGAACTGTTAGTATTATAGAACTGAGTGGCACGTTACACGCTTCATCCCTTCATAACATACCCAAGAGTTCTCTGGCTCGGATACTGCGACTAAACCCTCAAAAGCTGTATATTGGTTAGTGCCAAGCTCATACCAAGAAGTGAAAGAAACAAAAATATTACTCATAGAATTCACATACAAGGACTGGTACAATCCTGAACCAAGCTATCATCTGATCCTGAAAAATTCAGCACAGATTCACAGTTGGGACATCCTTTAGTCAAAAAAGTCTAAAAACGAGTTGGTTAGCGCTTTTTCTTTTTCCTTTCCACAATGGAATCAGCATTTCAGCATCTCCACGTACTCGGTAAGGCTGAATAATGCCACAGAGCATACATGCTCGCTCGTTTCTCGTAGACATAGTAGCAATATAGATATGTTGCTTCTTTTATCGTTCTATCGACAGTATCAGTACCTCAGAATACAGCACTTCTGGCGTAAAGAGTATTGCCTCCACTACTTCTAATCAGCTCCAACGTTCAATGATTCTCCTTATCTGCAAGCCCGGTAACCGCGAGAATCAAATGAATGAAATACAGACAATGTATAACCAGAGATATATAGCAGAACAGATGAATAGGCAGTACACTGAATCACATAACTGCCAAATACACATTCAGTTTGATATAAGCCTGATGTTCAGTCTGTTCGCAATTCTTGTCAACCCGAGAATGATTTTCATCATGCACTATTATGCACTATTTGCATGACACTTTTATGCTGAGGTAATCAAAAAGTTGATATCTGTCCGTTGAAAAATTGTCCGGACACCTACCAAATGCAGAATGTATGGAACATTCCAGATGCTCTTCGGGACCCGAACGGGAGACCCGAAGGTGAGCCGAGAATGTGAAGATATAAAGGAAGCGGAAGAAAAGAAATGTCAATTGAGGCCACGCCACGTCTTTGACTATTGAATAATCTCCGCACCGAGGAAATTATACACCAGCATCAACTGTATCACTGACTCTGCCTTACGGAGAATCTTCCTGCATCCAGCATTCTCGCGACTTCACAATGGACAAGACTGACGTTAACAGACCGAAAGTCTTCTTTGACATCTCTATCGGAGATGAGCCGGCGGGCAAAATAGTCTTTGAACTCTTCTCTGATATTGTCCCGAAGACAGCTGAAAATTTCAGAGCTCTGTGCACTGGAGAGAAAGGCGAAGGAGCCGCAGGCAAGCCTCTATGGTATAAAAATTCTATTTTCCACCGGGTTATCAAGAATTTTATGATCCAAGGTGGAGATTTCACTAATTTCAATGGTACTGGCGGCGAATCGATATACGGTGAGAAGTTTGAAGACGAGAATTTCGAGCTGAAGCATGAGAAACCTTTCCTGCTTTCCATGGCTAATGCTGGAGCCAATACGAACGGTTCACAGTTTTTCATTACAACTGTACCTACACCGCATTTAGACGGTAAGCACGTTGTGTTTGGTCAAGTAATTGCCGGTAAGGGTGTGGTTAGAAAGATTGAAAACACTCCTACTTCCTCAGGAGACAAACCGGTTAAGGACTGTGTCATCACTGATTGCGGTATGCTTCCCGAGGATTTCGATATGGATAGCCTGAAGAAAGGAGACGAAACTGGAGATCCTTACGAGGAGTTTTTGGAAGATGAGGACTCTGTGAGCACTGATAAGCCCGAGACTGTCATTAAAGCTGTGACGGAAATCAAGGAAATTGGAACGAAATTGTTCAAAGAAGGAAATTTGGCAAAAGCTAATGAAAAATACAACAAAGCCGCAAGATACCTTAAAGATTTCTTCCCAGAAGATTTGTCTGAAGAGGATATGACAATTGTTACAAATCTGAGAGTGTCTACTTTCCTGAATGTGGCTTTAACAGCTTTGAAGCTCGGGAAGTATCAGGAAGTGCTTGAAGCTGCCAAGGAAGCACTGGATACTGAAGGTATAAGCGATCTATCTAAATCCAAGGCTTACTACCGAAGAGGTTCTGCTTATTTGAAACTGAAGAACGAAGAAGCTGCTCAGAAAGACTTTGAACAGGCTCTAGCTATCACCCCTGGCGACAAAGCTATTGTGAATGCTCTTGCTGATGTGAAAACTGCTATCAAGAACAGGAAAGCCAAAGAAAAAGCTGCCTTCTCTAAGTTTTTCAAATAAGCCTAGCTGAATACCCAAGAGCCCCATATTCCCTACCTCACAGCTTTAACTCGGGGGCTCTGGATACTGTATATATAGTAGATAGCATTTCAATGCACATATGCTATTCAGGTCTATTTATATTGTAGTGGTTTGATACAATAGTATAAGAGTAAAATATTACAGTATCTTAGTTATTTGCGAATATACTACTGTAATACAACAGTATAATGCTCTAGTAAACTACTACTCTACTACTCTACTACTCTACTACTCTACTACTCTACTACTCTACTACTCTACTACTCTACTACTCTACTACTCTACTACTCTAATACTCTAATACTTTACTATTCCAATACTCTATCACCATAATACCATTCACACAACCCTCCACATCATTCACACCTCCCATCATTCTCCCCCACCTCCCACCTCCCACCTCCCACTTTCCCCACCTTCCTTCTCCCCACCCCACATGCCGTATCGCTCCATTCCCTCCCTCGACTACGCGTCTCCTCTCAGCCTTATCAATAAAATACCCAAGATAAGGTTTCAAAAATATTTCGGAAACCCCAACACCCAAACACGCACATACAATTCTCACCTAATCTTCATAAATTTCGGAAATAATTCCCCATTTTACACCCATACAACTAATACCAGGGAAAATTTTGAACAGCAAGGCGGGGGCGAGTGGGAACAGAAAATCGCCCATTGTATGATAAATGGTTTTATTACTATGAATAATTAATCAAAGGATATTGAAACTGCTTTATTACTATACAAACCAGGAGTTTGGCCAGCAATTACCAGTATTTGGTGGATTGGAATAATTATAGATTGTTTGGGCCAGTCAAGGACTATCACTATTACGTGAGGAGTAATCTTTTAACTAAGATTGCCTGTTCTCATTTGTATACCTGTTTATTCACATCTTTTCAAACTAGGCGTAGTTTGGAGCAACTGGAAAGTTGTAGAGAATAAAATAGGATAGGATAGGTTGCTTGAAACTGAGGGTAGAAAGTACTGAAACTCAGTTGAGGCTTGTAAAGCAGATCGTTGTGGTTCTGCACGGGTTTTAGTTGTAAATTGTGAAGTAGTTTATTTCTTACGTGTTTATGGTACGACGCGTTTTAAAAACTCTGCCTTAATTTCCTGAGCGTGTAGTTTCGGGTGGTTTCTCAATCTATTGCGATAATCTGTGCTGCCTTCAGTACGCTGAGATAAGAGAACCAACCGAATTCAACAGCGCAGGCTTACAGACTACCCATTTGTTTAATAGTTTGTTTAATAGTTTGTTTTATTCACTATGGCGACTTCTATGTTCCCTTATTCTGGGGCTCCTTTGAGGACCGTGAAGGAGGTGAGTTTGATTTGGATTGGATTGGATTACGCGTTAAATGATGTATTGAATGAGAACTAACAGTTTTAAAGGTTCAATTTGGTCTCCTTTCACCTGAGGAAATTGTAAGTGGGATATTTTGGGAGTTATTAGGGATATCGAAGAGATATATGGGGTAATTTGGATTGGGAATATCGTAGAGAGATTGTAGAGAGATTTGAGATAGTTTGGAGTAGTTTGGGAATGTTTTGATAAACAGAGAAGAGAATCTTGAAAATATCTTCAGAATATCTTGAAATATGTTAAATATCTCAAAAAATCTTAAGAATGTCTTAAAACATCTCAAAATATCTCATAACATCTTGAAATACCTTTATAATATCTCAAAATACCCTTCTATTACCTCACAACGGCAACTCATATCAGTAACTAACAAACCAAACAGCGTGCAATCAGTGTAGCCAAAATTGAGTACCCAGAAACTATGGACGAAACGAGGAAAAGGCCGCGAGACGGAGGACTGAGTGACCCGCGTTTAGGCACTATTGATCGTAATTTCCGTTGCCAAACAGTAAGTAATTAGCACTTAAATTTCTCAGTAGAAAACTACAATAAGAGAAAGCAGAAGCAGAAAAAAGGGGATGAAATCTCGTGAAAAAGTTCCTTTTGTTAACATTTGAAAAGTGCGGTGAAGGACAGTCTGAGTGCCCAGGGCATTTTGGTCATATCGAGCTGGCTAAGCCAGTTTTCCATATTGGTACGTTAACATTGTTGTTGGAAATATGAGAAAATATGAGAAATTATTTGCGTTATTTGTTTCCAATTGCTAATGCTCTTCAAAGGTTTTATAAACAAAATCAAGAAGGTGTGCGAATCTGTTTGTATGCATTGCGGGAAACTTTTATTAGACGAATCAAACAAACAATTTGCCATGGCTGTTAAAATTAAAGACCCGAAAAAGAGGTTTAACGCTGTTTGGTCGCTATGTAAAGGTAAGATGATCTGCGAAACTGATGTTGCAGTTGATGGTGAGTGGGGAAATGATCAAAAGATGTTCTCACGTGGTGGTTGCGGGAATACACAGCCAACTATTCGACGAGATGGTCTTAAATTGACTGGTACGTGGAAGAAAGATAAGAATTATGAGGATAGTGATCAGCCAGAAAGGAGAGTTTTAACTCCATCTGAAATTCTTAACGTTTTTAAACACATTTCACCAGAAGATTCAACAAAGCTGGGCTTTAATGAAGATTTTGCGAGGCCTGAGTGGATGATTGTTTCAGTTCTTCCAGTTCCTCCACCTCCTGTTCGACCTTCTGTTGCTGTCAACGATACTGCTAGAAGTGAAGATGATTTGACGTATAAATTAGCTGATATTTTAAAAGCTAATGCGCAAGTTCAAAGATGTGAACAAGAAGGAGCGCCACAGCATGTGACAAGCGAATTTGAGAATTTATTACAATTCCACGTTGCTACATATATGGATAACGATATTGCTGGACAACCACAGGCTTTGCATAAATCCGGACGTCCAATTAAAGCTATTCGTGCTAGATTAAAGGGTAAAGAAGGTCGATTAAGAGGTAATTTAATGGGTAAACGAGTAGATTTTTCTGCTAGAACTGTTATTTCCGGTGACCCAAATTTAGAATTAGATCAAGTTGGTGTACCGAGAAGTATTGCTCGTACTTTAACTTATCCTGAGACTGTAACTCCTTATAATATTCAGAGACTAAGTGAACTTGTTCGCAATGGTCCAAATGAGCATCCAGGTGCTCGTTACGTTATTAGAGATTCTGGTGATCGTATTGATTTGAGGTATCATAAACGAGCTGGAGATATTGCTCTTCAATTTGGTTGGAAAGTTGAACGTCATATAAATGATGGAGATCCTGTATTGTTTAATCGTCAGCCTTCGCTGCATAAAATGTCGATGATGGCTCATCGAGTTAAAGTGATGCCTTACTCAACTTTCAGATTGAATCTGTCTGTAACATCTCCTTATAATGCTGACTTTGATGGTGATGAAATGAATTTACACGTTCCTCAGTCAGAAGAAGCTAGAGCTGAATTATCACAATTGTGTTTAGTTCCTTTGCAGATTGTTTCCCCACAGTCTAATAAACCAGTTATGGGTATTGTGCAGGACACACTTTGCGGTATTCGCAAGATGACTTTGCGGGACAACTTCATTGAATACGATAAAGTGATGAATCTTTGCTACTGGATTCCCGAATGGGATGGGGTGATTCCTCAGCCTGCTATCTTGAAACCAAAGCCCTTATGGACTGGTAAACAGATGGTATCAATGGCTATTCCTAAGGGAATTCATTTGCAGAGAGTTGATGATAAAAACAGACTGAATCCAAAGGATAACAGTATGCTTATCATTGATGGAGAGATTATTTACGGTGTAGTCGATAAAAAGAGCGTAGGTGCTACTTCAGGTGGTATTATTCATACTATTAGACAATCTAAAGGACCTCAAGTGGCAGCTAAATTCTTTGGTAACGTTCAAAAACTCGTTAACTATTGGTTGCTTCATAATGGGTTCTCAATTGGTATTGGTGATACTATTGCTGATGCTAGTACTATGAGAGAAATTACTACTACAATTGCTGATGCTAAGAAGAAAGTCGAGGAGATTACATTGAAAGCTCAAAGAGATGAACTTGAATTGCTCCCCGGTATGACTCTTCGATCCACTTTTGAGTCTTTAGTTACATCAGTGCTTAATCAAGCTCGTGATAACGCTGGTAAATCTTCTGAAGTGAATCTGAAAAACGATAATAACGTGAAACAGATGGTAGTTGCCGGTTCTAAAGGTTCCTTTATTAATATTTCACAAATGTCTGCTTGCGTTGGTCAACAGATTGTTGAAGGTAAAAGAGTCCCCTTTGGTTTCGCTGATCGCACTTTGCCGCACTTTACCAAAGACGACTATTCACCAGAGTCTAAAGGTTTCGTAGAAAATTCTTACCTCCGAGGATTAACTCCACAGGAATTCTTCTTCCACGCTATGGCTGGTAGAGAAGGTCTTATTGATACAGCTGTCAAGACAGCAGAAACAGGTTATATTCAGAGAAGACTTGTTAAAGCTTTAGAAGATATTATGGTACACTATGATGGAACAACGAGAAACTCACTAGGAGACATCATTCAGTTCATCTACGGTGAAGACGGACTGGACGGTGCTCAAGTTGAGAAACAATCGTTGGATACGTTGCCAGGATCTGATGAAGCTTTTGTTCGTCGTTATAAGATAGACGTAATGGATTCAAAACACGGGATTGACCCGAATCTCATTGAATCTGGTACTTCTATCTTTGGAGACGTGGAGGTGCAGTCTATTCTCGATGAAGAGTATGATCAATTGTGCGCTGATCGTGCTTTTCTGCGTAATTTTGTTTTCCCTACTGGTGAGAGCGGCTGGCCTTTACCTGTTAACATTAGACGTGTCTTGGAAGACGCGCAACAGATTTTCCGTGTTGACAAATCCAAGGCAAGCGATTTGTCAATCCCGGAAATTGTTACCTCAGTCAGAGATATGTGCAGTCGTCTCCGCGTAATTGGAGGTGAAAGTCCACTCATTTCTGAAGCTCGTAGGAATGCTACCTCATTGTTCCAGTGTCTAGTAAGATCTAGGCTGGCTACGAAGAGAGTATTGTCAGAGTATCATTTGAACAAGACTTCCTTTGACTGGGTACTGGGTGAGATTGAATCCCTGTTCCAGAAAGCAATCGTGCATCCTGGAGAGATGGTAGGAGTCATTGCTGCTCAGTCTATTGGTGAACCAGCAACTCAGATGACGCTTAACACTTTCCATTATGCCGGTGTGTCAGCTAAGAATGTCACTTTGGGTGTTCCGCGATTGAAAGAGATTCTCAATGTTGCTAAGAACATTAAAACTCCTCGTGTGTTTGTTTATATGACCCCAGAATACGCTTATAATGCTGCTAAGGCTAAGAGCATTCAGGGAGCTTTACAACATACAAATCTGCGAGCAGTTACTAAACTGACGGAGATCTACTACGATCCAGAAGGTAAGACTACTGTTATTGAAAAGGATAAAGAGATGATGCAGTCTATTGCTGAATTCCCTCCTTACGATGACTATGAAGAGAAAGTAGCACTGCAGTCTCCTTGGCTTCTCCGTATTGAACTGGACAGAGTGAAACTGATTGATCGTGGCCTGGTAACTGAAGATGTTGCCAAGGCTATTGCTGAACAGTTTGGAGATGATTTGCTCGTTGTATGGGGTGACGATAACAAGGACCACGTTATTCGTTGCCGTGTAGTAAGAGATCCAAAGATGATTGACGAAGAAGCCGTAGCAGAAGAGGATCAGATTATCAAGAACATTGAATCTCAAATGCTGGATTCCATCTCTCTGCGTGGTATTTCTGGTATTGGTAAAGTGTACATGAAACAAGAGAAACGCCCAATGATTGATGAGAACACTGGAGACTATAAAGTAGTAGAAGAATGGGTACTGGAAGCTGAAGGCAGTAATTTGAGCGAAGTCATGCAGTTTGATGGTGTTGATATGACCAGAGTTTACTGTAATTCCTTCGTTGAAGTGCTATCCGTTCTGGGTATCGAAGCCGCTCGTAGTTCCTTGTTCAAGGAAGTGTTGAACGTCATCTCCTTTGACGGTTCCTACGTTAACTACCGGCACATGGCGTTGCTCGTCGACGTTATGACATCCAAGGGTCATCTAATGGCTATCACTAGACACGGTATCAACAGATCAGACACTGGTGCTCTTATGAGATGTTCATTCGAGGAAACAGTTGAAATTCTGTTTGAAGCAGGTGCAGCAGCTGAACTTGACGACTGCTGTGGTGTCTCACAGAATATCTTGTTAGGACAGCTTGCGCCAATGGGTACAGGCGCTTTTGATATCTTCTTGGATGACGAAATGCTCAATACTATGCCTGTAAACTACACTGGAGCTCAGGCACCTATCCTGTCTAGCTTTGACACTGATGAAGCAGGTGGTGCTGCTACTCCTTATGATAACAGATCTCCATTGTATGAGGACAATAATGTACCAGAATCTGGTCTTATGTTCTCACCCATTGTGGAACATACAAAGGATGATAGAGGAGGATTCACTGACTATGGTGGATTCTCAGCAAAGAGCCCAGGATACAATGCTGCTGCTTCTCCTTTCTCTTCTAGTTATAGCTCTATCTCATCACCGAGTTACGCTTCTTCTGGTTCGTATTCGCCGTCTTCTCCGCAGTACAGTATGACGTCTCCTCAGTATTCGCCTACTTCACCTCAGTACTCGCCTACATCGCCGCAATATTCGCCTACATCTCCGCAGTACTCGCCTACATCGCCTCAGTACTCGCCTACGTCTCCTCAATACTCACCGACTTCTCCGCAGTATTCCCCGACGTCTCCTCAATACTCTCCGACGTCTCCTCAATATTCGCCGACTTCACCGCAATATTCGCCGACGTCCCCGCAGTACTCGCCTACATCTCCGCAGTACTCACCGACTTCCCCGCAGTATTCACCAACTTCTCCACAATATTCCCCTACTTCCCCACAATACTCACCTACTTCCCCTCAATACTCACCTACATCACCACAATATTCACCTACATCACCTCAATATTCACCAACTTCACCCCAATACTCTCCTACCTCCCCTCAGTATTCACCAACTTCGCCGCAGTACTCGCCGACTTCACCTCAATATTCACCGCGTTCTCCTGGTAATGGAAATAGATAAGGCAGCTGTTTCCTTTCCGTGAGAGGAAAAAAAGGGGCGATATCTTGATTGTTGATGGAAATAACTTATACATACAAAAAACAATAATTGCTGAATTGAATTCTAACGAATTGAATATCGGCCTATAAACCGAAAACTACAAAAACGGAAAACTGAAAAAAAAGTGGAAGAATGAAGAAGAAATTACATTGTGCTAACCGTATTTCTGGTCTGGTAACTGAATGTAGTTTATATTGTATTTATATACTCACAAAATCCTGAAGTTTGTTATCTAGAAACCAGTAGGTATTTCAAGCAGTTCCTGAGCAGGACTATCCCTTATCTCATATCTAAATCTACAGTTTGTAGTGCAGTGTAGTGTATCATAAACAATGTTCATAAACGATGCTCACAAATGATAGTGATGTCCAAAACATCATACAGTGAATGCATATTTCTTCTATTGACATACAAACAGCAACCACCAGTGACTATACGTTCTTATTGAGGATCTTGACAGCATTCTTGGAAAAAACATAGGATAGCCCACTCAGTACAGTGGTAGCCCCTACGAAGTAACCATAGTACTCCATTGACTGAGAGAGCAGCGCAACACTATCAGGACTCAGAGTTTCCCGCAGCACGGGGGATACCATTGCTACACCAATGTACACCATTTGGAAGAAAGTATTATATTTGGATATCGTTGTAGGGTGTACTTCAGCTGAAGGTATACTGAAATCCCAATATCGAAGCAGAGTTCGAGGAGGTGGCAGTGAAATGTACCTGAAATACAGAGCTGACAGACCTAACATGACATCTCTCCCAAGTATCAGAACTGCCAAGTACACTGAAGGTATTTGTTAGTAAAAAAATTCTGGTAAAGGTGTACTACGCTGCTATGAACACTTACTAGGCATTTGAGAAGCCTGAGCTAGACAAGCTGTACACACGACCATCAACAGTTTATCAGCCATTGGATCAATAACGGACCCCACCACTGTTCTCAGATTATACCTTCGAGCAATGAACCCGTCAACAAAATCTGTGATGCAGGAGTAAACGAATAAGCCCAGGGCCCATGCCGTCTGATCTTTCACTATCAGGTAACCTATAACAGGAGCTGCAACTAATCTTGTGAAAGTGAGCATATTGGGAACTGTGTAAATATTCTCGTGCTGGGGGATGAGTTTGCTCACAGCTTGCTTCATTTGCTTCCTCGATTTCTCAATTGAGATAGTCATCTTCTGATTTGTAACAGCTACAGCTTCCCTCATTTGCTCACGAGACTGTTGTAACGATTGAGCCATTTTAGTACTATTCATACTCTTCGCAGTGTCCTTCAGCTTGGACCTCATCTTTGTAAGCTCGTTTTCCAACTGACTGCCCATTTTCTTAGTATATTTACCATCAGGGGAATCAGAATGAGGATCCGATTGCTTCGCTGTAGGGGAACATATAGAGAAACTCCTCGAGGACAGTTGACCGACAGGAGAAACTTTTGGGTGATTTGATAAGCGAGCCGGCCATAGCCATTTCGTTGTAGCAGACTGTGAATTCTTTTGCCAAGCAAGCTGACGGGTACACCGGCAGAGTACACGGAAGCTGGGAGTTTTCAGCATTGTAAATACTAGTTGATAATCAGTGTTCAGGACCCACGCATATGATCAATTGATGCCACGGGAAACGAGCTTCAGCGTGGAGAAAAACCACTAGAGGTATATAAAAAAGACTCAAGGAAAACCACTAACCAAGGTGGTCCCGTAGCGAGGGATTACTAGTCTATGAAAAGTGCAGACAACTACACTGTATCTTGGACCAGATCTTTTGGATCAAATTGGCATTCAGCCATTCGTCAGCCCTCCACCCCAGTTTCCAGACACACAGACACGAAACTCGACAAAATACCACAGATTTACTATCTACTCAGTTGATACGAAGAAAGTCAACTAACAAACACCCATATAGCAGTAGAATTCATTACTTTTCAGCACTCTAACGTCATTTCCCCACCTCGAACTCCAGCGAGTGAGATGAAAATTCACGTCTCAAAAGGGGGGGGGAAGAAATAGAAAAGTGTCGAGACCGAGAGGAAAACACGGAAATACCTGATATGAGACACATTGCCAAGAGGAGATGTGAAGTGCTATTACTACTACGACTACTATGATTCATATGACTGATATGATTGTCGATTACAGCGATTTATTCTGATTAAAATGGCTCATAGGATTCTCATGGCTATTTGAGCTTCGAGGATTTTGTTTATTTGACGATTGGTCACCTGACCGTTGTGCGGTTTTACCCTCTACGACCATCTGGCAAATGAAACGGTTTGAAGTGTAGATGTGGTACTTTCAATAGGGGTAGGCATTTGATCCATTGAAGAGAAAGGCGTACTCTCTATTATATGGCACTGAAGAAGCTGCTAAGGAACATTTCAACTGTCCCATTTGGCTCTGCTACTGTTACTGCTACTGCTGCTATTTGTCTGTCTGATCGAACAACTGTTAATCCTTTCCTCTCATCTCTGAGCAATATGTCGCAACCTACTGAGCGTAAGCTGAAGATGAATGTGCTCGTTTATCATGGCCACGGCACAACTTCCGAATCTGTAAAACAGTGCGTTGAGACTCTGCGCAACTTTCTGTCCCCTCACTACGCCGTCTTCACTGTCGACGCCCCCACACTTCGCAGAGAGCCCTGGATGAGCAGCACTGCTTTACTAGTTATGCCCGGTGGAGCAGATTTGCCATTTTGCAATGAATTCAACGGAGAAGGCAATACAATCATAACGCGGTTTGTCCGCCGTGGTGGCAGGTTCTTGGGATTCTGCGCTGGCGGATACTATGGGAGCTCTTTCGTTGAATTTGAGGTTGGAAGACCCGGAATGGAGGTAAGTGGGCCCCGCGAGCTTCAGTTCTTCCCAGGAGTGTGCCGTGGCGGAGCATATAAAGGTTTTGTATATGAGCACGAGGATGGAGCGCGAGCTGCCCCCGTGAGAGTCAATAGAAATGTGCCCGAGTTTGCTGATTTAGCAGACTTCAAGTGTTACTATAATGGAGGAGGAGTCTTCGTTAATGCTGATTCCATTGCTAAGAGCAATACCTCCATTCAGGTACTGGCAAGTTATAATACAGATGAGGAGCCTCTGAATGTTGATGGGGACTCGTCATCTGCGTGTGTAGTGTATTGTAAAGTAGGCCAGGGGAATGTAATATTGACAGGAATTCATCCAGAGTTCTCACCATCTCGCATGAAAGCTGACGAGGGTGATACCCATTTTTCTGCTGCTCTTGCCGAGATGAAGAAGAGCAATGAAGGCCGGGAGAATTTTGTGCGGGCTTTGCTTTTGAAACTCGGGCTCAGAGTTAATGAGAAGAAGATTGCGATCCCCCGTCTTACTCCTTTAAAACTAACAGCTGCCTACCCTGGGCTAGTAAAATCTCTTGTAGAGTCTCTTGCTGCGAACGTAGGATTCAGAGGCGATGAACACAACTTGCTGGTTGGACAGAATGATACTTTCCGGTTTATTGATTCCAACAATGCTGATGCTCTGTTGTCTCAGCTGCACATTAATGACGAAGAAGAAGAGTTCCAGGAGTATGAAGATGTGAACAAAGTGGTTAAGAACGTTGAAGTGTTCTACTCTGGATTACCCGATCGCAAATCTACGCCTTACTTCAATGTTGACCTGTACTATAAGGAATTGAAACTTGCAAGGGAGAACTGTGAAGCTTACGTTGGAGATATCGGAACTATCACAATGTATGGAGAGGTTGTGACGTCTACTTCTACTATGTTAGACAAGAATTACAACATTTTGCAGTACATTCCACATGGATTTTGCAATATTGGAACTATTCAAGTAGCTGGCCGAGGAAGAGGAGGCAATCCTTGGGTGAACCCTCCTGGGGTATTTGCTGTTTCCACTGTTCTCAGAATGCCATTAGAACAAGGCCAGACATCTCCTATAGTATTCGTTCAGTACCTGTGCTCTCTGGCTATGGTAGAAGCTATAAAGGGCTACGGGCCGCAGTATGAAGAGATGCCTGTTGCTATTAAATGGCCAAATGACGTTTATACACTGAATCCAAGCGAGCTGGATGTCGATATTGGAGAACTGCAGTCTAAGGATAAGTATCTCAAGCTAGGAGGTACTCTGGTGAATACCAACGTAGTTAACAAAGAGTACGTTCTTATCTTTGGCAGCGGCATAAACGTGTCGAACGAAGCACCTACTACGTCTTTGAATATGATTCTCGGAGCTTTGAATAAAGTGAGAGCTAAACGTGGTCAACCCGCGCTTGAATCTTTCAAGATTGAGAAACTTCTGGCTAAATTTCTGACATATTTTGAGGAGATGTTCACTGTTTTCAAGTATCAGGGATTTAGACCCTTTGAGCAGTTGTATTACTCGCGCTGGCTTCACACAGATCAAATTGTTCACTTGGAAAGCCACGAAAACATTCGAGCGCAGATCAAGGGAATCACTATGGAGTTTGGCATGTTGATAGCCGAAGAAGTAAATCGGGAAAACAAGCCAACCGGTCGTAAATTCGAGTTGCAGCCTGACGGTAACTCTTTTGACATGTTCAAAGGTCTCATAAGTAGGAAAGTCAACTAAGAAGGTGAACCCTATAGGAGCCTGCAACGTTGATATACTTCATATAGGTTTAAAAGACAGGGGATCGACAAATTTACTGTACAGAGGAAAAATATAAAATGAGATATATTTTTAAATGTTCATAATACTGAATTATACTATTCTATCCCATCTCTATGAGTATGAGAGTGTGCAGGAAAATTGAGAAGGATATGCTATGATACAAAAAATTGACTTGGTGTTATCTCAAAATATCAGAACAGTGCTTATAATCATCAAAGCTCCGGCCACGTAGCTCCATTGCTTGATGAATGAACTCTCAGTTTGAGAACTGGCCGCATTCACTATACAATCATCACAGCTATAGGCTACAAAAGTTTCTGTTAGTATTTGTCCAATTATACAACATAATAATACCACGAATACTTACTCTCAAGTGCTTGCTGAGATTGAGGGGCATAAACACCAAACATATAACTATTATAAGGTGAAAGATACCCTGCTGATGCGACCGAATCCATACCTTTCTCAGCATCATAAATCTGAAGAGTGTATTGGGCACTGGAATTGAGGTTTACAGGTTAGTAATCAGTTCTGTAAAGCAGTGATTCAATCTTTGCTCAAACATACTTTATAAGTCGCACACTATTCTTTGTTTGAAATTTTCCTGTATCCCATGTGAAATTCATCTTATCACCATCATGTGATACTGCTAGTGTATACGTATTACTATTACTCTCACAGTATGCTTCGATATTGAGATATTCTGGGGTAACAATCAGGTTTGTATAATTCCAAGCAAAAGTAGCATTTGACCCAATTTTAATATATGTTGCATCAGTTGTAACTGGCGTAACTAATTCAATACCTCCTGCTGGAAGTACAGGATTGATAGAAACCGATGACGTTGTTGCGCTCGACTTCCCTGTGGACGTCTTCTTAGTGGATGAGGATTGCGTAGTTGAATGTGTCGTTTTCGTATTGTCTTTTGAAGTTGATTTCTCATCACTTTTGCTTGACTTCTCACTGGTTGCTGTAGTTTTGGAGCTCTCATCATTTTTCTTGTCGCTTGTGCTATCGGATTTATCGCTTGTTTTATCCTCAGACTTCTTGTCAGACCTTTCCGTTGACGTTTTCTCTGAATCATCTCTTTTCCGAAATAAACCATCAGAGGCTGATCCGCTTATCACAGGACCTACAGACAATTCAGCTGGAAGATAGCCATGTTAGTATAAGTTTCCATATCACTTCAGCATTTATAACATAACGTAATTGCTAAGATACCCACTCACCTGAGTATGTTCGGGGGATCAAAAGAGGTGATCCCGTAACGAGAAGGAACTGTGAGATCAACAGGCACAGGGCACCCAGGGATATGATAAACCACTTCATTCTGCACCAGAGAGTTAACGATAACCCTCGGCAAAGCCAAGATGAACCAAAATGTGGAAATAGTAGAGATGAGGTTTCAGATGATTCGAATAGTCGAGACTTTCCTGCTTTGCTCTCAGTATAATACTTTAGAGGAGATCCTAGGATTAAAAGCTGTCGAAGAAACTTCCGTGCGCCACGTCCAAAAAGGGATCACCAGAAGTCAACAGACAGAACCCCAGATAACCTATTTACCACCAGTTTTACTACAATTATTCCAAATTACCATATAAAACTGATATTTTACTACATCGTCTATTTATATCTACTGTTTTCACCTTTCCCGAATCAGTTTGATGGAGAGGAAGGGAGTGAGACGTGAGGTACCCCTTCAAGAGGATGAGACGCGATGTCTCCGAGGCGATAGCTCTCATATTAATAAGTGAAAAGAATAAAGGAAGTTGCGGTTTTACATTTCTCAATAGTTGATTTGAATTTTGATGTTGGAATAACTGCCAGACTTGAGAGTTTCAGATCATCATTTATTTTACTACAGCGGTGTCCCACTATACAGGGAGCTCTATCGGGAAAACGCAATGTCATCAATACGTAGAATAGACTTCACGCATTCAGCAGCTAACTGAATAGCGCTAGTGCTTACTAGCACAGGCTGCAGAACGTGTTCATCATAAATGTTGGAAGCAGTTCCTCTTCTGACGCTGACGCCAGCATTGATTTCACCATTAGCATGCTTGTTCCGCAAATCTGTAACGACGTTGATACTGTTAAGGCCTGCGTTCTCAGCTAATGTAGTAGGAATGACTTCTAAAGCTTCAGCAAATTCTCTCCAACAAACAGCTTCCGTGCCGCTGAGAGTTCTACTGTGGTTCATCAACTGTCGCGACACTTCAATCTCAGGAGCTCCTCCACCGGCAATGAGAGCTTTCTCCTTTACTAAACAACGGATAACGCACAGAGCATCATGTAATGATCGTTCTGTCTCATCCACTGTTAAAGCATTCGCACCTCTGCAGATAATAGAGCAGGTAGAAGACTGAACATTCCTCACTCCACTCACTTTAACTATCTTACTACCGTGTGATTCGACTTCCTCTACAACATCAGCGTATCCTAATCTATCCTCAGTGAAGGAATCGATATCAGCAATAGGTTTACATCCAGTACTCTTTGCTACAAATTCGATTTCATCTCTCTCGATATCCTTGATTACGAGAATATTCAGTTTAGCAAGGAAATGAAGGGATAAATCGTTAACAGCATCTCTCAAGATAGATTTTTGGATAAGCAGGACGTTGCATTTGGCCTTCTTGATCTTCTTGCAAATATTCAATAAATACGCTCGCTCTTCTTTCAATATTTTATCCATCTGCCTATAATCGTTTACTACTATATTGTTTTCCATATCTGGTTTAGGAGGTGATAGCTGGAACTGGATGAGTCCAATTCTGGCTTTCTCCATTCTCGTTGGCCCACCAGCGTTCTTTAGTACAGGCTGAGAAAGAATTAACCCATCACTGAGCTCTGTATCTTCAATTGTTCCTCCAACTTTCTTCACAAGACGAATATCATTGATATCGAAATTAGTAGCAGTCTCAGGATCGATTATCTTCAATACAGCGTCAACTACTAAAGGCGAGAGATGTGCAGAGTACTGAGAGACAATCTTAGAATTGAGGGAAGTGGAAGCAGCTTTGATCAGTTGTTCTCTGTTGGAAAGAGTAATTGCAGTTGACATATCCAACAGTACTTCAACAGCTTTAGCCGCAGCTCTCTGGAAAGATTCAGCAATGATAGTTGGATGGATTCCCTTCTTCAAAAGCTTTTCAGCAGCTCCTAAGAGACCACCAGCTATCACAACAACAGATGTTGTACCATCACCGGCTTCAGCATCTTGAGCACCTGACAAATCAACTAACATCTTCGCCGCTGGGTGAAGCACAGCCATATGTTGCAGAATAGTGTGTCCATCATTAGAAATTATAACGTCTCCTTTACCCGTTTTCACCTGAGAATTGTTAGTATTCTGAGTAAATAATTGCTATAGTTCAATAGTAACAGTATACTATGAGATCACCTACCATCTTGTCCATTCCTTTAGGACCCAATGAAGTTCTGATAGCATCTGCTACAGCTATAAGAGTAAAGTTAGCATTCTGTATCTCATAAAATACATCATTAACGACGATTGTCATGAAAGACACGTCATACGTACCTCTAGCGGCTGAGATGTTGCTTTTCCGAACTTCCTGAGGCTTCTCCTTATCTTTGAAGGTAGTGTTGGAAGGATTCGCTACGGCAGCCATTTTGTACAAATTTAGACTACACTGGGCACAAACTATCAGTACAACCTGCTAAAAACAGTTCTAAGTGCCTTGCAGTTACAAAAAGTTCATGTTATACTTCATTTTATCTGTCTTAACACGTTGAAATAATGGCGTTTTGCCTCGTTTACACGAATTATTTTCATTACTACTTCGGCGATGATTATTACCCGGCTCCGCAAATGTGGATTACGTGATACGTTAATTGTGAAGTGAACATGGAATCTCCCTCCGTACGGTTCACGTAGAATGGGGAGTGAAAGGTTATAAGATGAGAGGTTATATTTAACATAAGAGGTTATATATGAGTTGAGAGGCGAGAGATGCGGTAGAGTGACAGTTTAACAAGTGAATATTGGTGTTTTGAACTGGTTATTCAAGCGGATTTGCGATATGGTAGCTCAAGGAGCACTCGGAAGAGCGTAGTCAGTTTTGTAAGGGGTGAACGAACAGGTTATTCGGGCAAAGAACTACCTGGAGGGATATTTTCAGTCGAGCATGCCAGGTGTAGTTCAGACGGAGCCAGAGGGTTTCGTTACATCTAGAAGTGACATAATAAACTGCAGCTTTTCATCTTGGTATCCTATATTCAAGAAACACAGTCCCAAAGCGCGTATTATCAAACCTTTGCCTGAGAGCTTTCTACAGTACCTACACGAGGATGGAATCATTTTACCGACTTCCGAGCGACCTGCGAATACAGCAGAGTTCTCTGACAGCGATTTGGAGGATGTAGATGATGAAATATCTACTGCAGATGGATCAGTGAAGCGTTCAGATACCCGTGCTGACGATTTCCCGGAAGTTGTAGAGGAAATTAAACAGGTACTTGAAGAGTGGGGACCTGTTGCGCCTAAGCTGAACTGGTCTTCACCGAAGGATGCAACTTGGATATCTTACTCGAATAGTATGAAATGCTACAATGTAGGGGATATTTTGATGCTTTTGAAATCATCCTCATATATTGTATACGATTTGCAGAATGTGTTTGAACCGGTGAATTATTCTTCAACCGAAACCGCGGATCAGTCTGGCGACTCATCTTCCACAGCAAAAGAATCAACAGACAAGCCAGAATACGAGCTCGTGTTGCGAAAATGGTTTGATATTGTACCATCGCTAGAATTTCGCTGTTTTGTGAAGTCGAAAAGATTGATAGCAATTTCTCAGCGAGATCTTAACTACTATGAATTTCTTATACCTTTACAAGAGCAGCTTTCAAACGTTATTGAAGATTTCTTTACAGAAACAATAAAACCGAAGTTTCCCAACAGTGATTATGTCGTGGATGTGTACGTTCCTCGGCCATTTACAAATGTTTGGATTATTGATTTCAACCCATTCGTGAAGAATACTGATCCTCTTTTATTTACTTGGTCAGAACTTTTCAATATTAGTACAAATCACGATGTTGACGAACCGGTTTTCAAATTAGTGAAACATACTGACGTGGGTCGTTTTGCATCCAAAGAGCACTCAGAGAATCATGTACCACAGGATATCGTTCATGCTAGCTTGACACCTGATGGAATATCTGAGTTAACTAGGTCGTGGAATGCAATACTAGCAAGACAAGAGCAAGAAAGTGATTCTGATTCGGAAGTTGAAAGCAACTAGAAGTCAGTTAGTCAGCCATATACCAATAAATCGCTTGTAACACCGGTTGTCTTCAATAGGCAGCCGTTGATGTCACTAGCGACTTACTTTGTAATTCAGACGGAAACTTTCTTTATGTATTTTTAGGCTGCCAGAAATTATGTTCCTTCTTTTTGTTTGTAGGGGGAAATAGACCTATAATTCAGTATGTGTTAGTACATTTAATAATTTATCGTGAACTGGGATACGTATAACAGTACTTACCAACTTGCTGAACGCTCGCAATACTTTTGATCCGTCTGTTTAGATTGTTCGGAGGTGGAAATGGTTGCTCTTTCCCTTTCAAAGGTCCCTCAGTGTAGAATATCTTTGGCCTGTAAGCAGGTTCTTGATCCATAACAGTAGAATTCCTGAATTTCTCTATAAGCGCTTGTTTTCCTTGAACGTTTGCATAGCTCAAATCGCAAATTTTCTCTGAATTGAATTTATTCCACTTTGTACCCGCACGAGCTTTAGCAAAAGTAATTATATGTTTTGGGTCAGTGAACGAAATGAAAGCGTAACCTACGTTACACCTGTTTATGAAATCAATCCTGAGGTAGAGAAAATCGTAGGTATTCCTATTAGTCACATCAATGTACTCTTTCAGCATTTTTTGATCAACTTTGTTAGGAATATTCCTGAGCATGAGTGTTGTTCTTTTGTCAAGGCCCTTAGCAATATTATCAAGGTTGACAATATTCCTTTTTGGCACTCCACTCATGGTAACAATGTTATCGCTTTTTGCCTTTTCTTGATTTTGGCTAGAAACAGGAACAGGGTTCAGGTCTAAACAACCGGTACGCAAATATTCGTCCTCAGTAGCACAGAGTTCATTTTGAAATCCACCAGTCGTAACTTTCCATTGAGGCTCAACTAATCCGTGGAACGAATCGTTAAACTCATAGTTTGGTTTATTCGTGTATTCTGTAATAAAAACCTCTGCGCCCTGTTATTGGAGTTAGTGATTGAATACTAATCAGAATCTCAACTACATATTTAACTTACGGCAATAAAAGTGTGAGTAAAACAAGAGAGAACTTTAGATACTGATCTGCTATCAAAAAACTCACAAATGAACATATTTGTTCCCTCGCTATGCTCTTTAAAAGTTCTAATATCTCCGAATTCTTGAAGTTTTAATAAAAGAGCTGACGAGAATCGGTTGGTTGTATGGGCACTTTCGCAAGATATTGCAATTGAGGGATTGAGTTCACGTAAATCAAAATCCAAAATTTGCTAAAAATGTTAGATTTTTCAAAAACTGATAGGTAATAAATAATAGTAATTTACGAACCTCTGAATAATCAAAATAGTCAACCTCAATCCCGGACGCCATTGGTTGAACTTGGATCAACTGATCTTTCAAGGATGAAAAAGCATTCTTTGCATTCCTCAAATCATACCAACCAACGAGAACCTGACAGGTATAAGTATCCGTTTTGATTGTTTTGAGCAAACAGATATGACCAAAAGAAGTACAAACATCAAGAAATAAGTAAGGACTCATATCTTCAGGTATTTTTGAAACCAATAAAACTCTTTCCAGTTTATTATCAGGTATGATTAAATCAATCAGATCAATGTTACTGAAATCTCTGTTATCAGGATTTTTACTTAGGATATTTGATGAAATATCAAACACCATTGTTTCAGCTTTCTCAGAATTTGAAAGAGGTTGATCATTAAATTGATTTGAGTTGTAAACGTAGTTGCAACCACTGCTTGAGTAATTGGATTCAAATTCCTTGTAATCATAATTAGGAGGAATATTTTCCTGAATTGCTTCAAAATTTGGGAAAAAACTGCTCACAGATGTTTTAGAATCCAAGGAACACTGGAAGGGCCTGATCCCCTTATTACTGAAAGTGTCTGAATATTGATTTTGCCACACATTATCATCTGTAGATGACATACTGAACAAAACGTTTTGTTCAATTTCAGATAAAACTCGACTTTGCAGTTTAAGTGACTCTGAATGCTGATTGTTTCCAGATTTTGTTAAATCAAAGCTAACTTGAGGTTCATAGGGATTACAGTATGTCCCTTCATCGCCAAAATAGTCCACAGGTGATTCTTTTAAATTCACCTTCTGAAAATTCTCATTTACCGAGTTTCCATTGTGCCTTTCATCATCAATCAAAATATTGCTCATCAAAAGTGAAGTTTCCTGAGTGATTGATGATTGATCATACATATTGTCAGATAAAATCTCATTAACTGATAACTAACTAACGGGACTTCTCAGTCAAATAAACCAAATGAACCAAAGAAGTGATACCAAAAGTTATAAGTAAATTCCGCATCAAAAGCTCACACAGGTATCTAATGAATGATATTGTAATCCTTCCCTCTTTCAAAATGATCAATGATATACACATAACATCGTCAAACTGCAACTGTCTGAACCCGATACTGGCAGGGAAGCACATTTCGAGACCCGAGAAATATCTTATAGATAATTGATTAAGAGATTTGACCTTCACATGTCGATGATAACAACAGACGCAAAAACTGAATGCTGCAACCACAGTTTACCAGTTTCCATTAGTCAGGTCTAATGAAATAAGCGCGGGGCGTTTAAGAGAAGGTTTATAACCGCTAACTTTGATTTAGAGTCTATTTCCTAGAAGCACGTAAATGTAGATGAGGACTTGTACCACATATGGCTACTGGCTGGTGATTTTTGTAATTTTATGAGTTATCAGTGGGTTAGTAATGATTTAATATTGGGAGTTTTAACACTATTATAGCGATTCGCTAGTTGGTGTGTAGTAGTGTTGGTGTAGTAAGCGCATGAAGGGACAATACGTTGGCATTTTAGGTTTATGTGAAAAATAAGCGTAAAATTACGAGCCCAACTTAAATATGATTAACGGTTCGTCTTATGTTTGATATTTTGAAGAAAAAGCTGTAGGAGGGTTTCAGCAATATCATTCGGGCAATATTTCAAGACAACTCTTCAGCTTTGCAATAACAGCTAAAGCCTATAGTACATAATACTTATATAACTGACGGTAAGTGACCAACCTCACAATTTTGCTTTCTTCCTAAGCTATATTTCAACTTCCATAACGGGCCAAACCTTAATCGGGGACCTCCTTTTATTCCCAACATGCGATAGTCATCGGCTTCTAACCGCCGGCCCGTGCACCGCTAGGAATCAAGCGAGCTTAGCGCTGACATTAAAAGCATGTGATGTTGGGTAAGAGTGAAAAAGAAATCGACAGGCAGAGGGAGGAAGGAAACAACCGCAGTTTGATAAATCCAGTATAAGTTTAGTATTATGAGAAGGAGGCAGCTGATTGTTACGATTTGAAAACGTTGTGAATATTCATGACGGTAAGCTCATCCGCTGAGAGGAACGGTTGCGCAACAGCAGGTTGGTTGAGGTCTCGCATGCTGATGGTTCATTAGGAGTATTAATGGGTTCATTTCTTGAGGAGTGAGGGTATATAGGGGGTTCGGGGCAAAGTATACCCGTATGATATTTAGATTGTTATAGCCGTGAATAATCATACCATATTTATTCTACAAAGATTTTCTATATGAAGCAGATTTGCAGTATGCAAACTTGATGATGGATATTGAGAAGTATTAGGTTGAGCTGTGAATAAATGATTCCAACAATCAAAATTTGACACCACGGGCCAAGTTTTTGCTGATACCAGTAGCTTCTCCAACGTATGCAGAAGTAGGCTGCTTGTAAACAGCTCTGACACTCTTGAGCTTCTTCTTTGCTTCTTCGTACTTCTTTCTCTTCTTGACTCTGGGATTTTTGTTTTCCTTCTTCCTGTGAGGAGTGAGACCTTTGTTCTTCTTGATCTGGTAGTTGATAGCCCGCTTTCCATCTGGTCCAACTTTCTCGTTGAGTTCCTCAAGGTTTCCTGCACTTGCTGCCAGAACAGCTTTGACGTGAGCCTCTTTTCTTTCAGATTTCTGTGCTTTCTTTTTGCTCACGTATTGATTGTAAAAATCATCGTCATCCATGTTGTCATACACCCCTGCTTCTCTCGATTCGCCGTCTTCTTCGCTGTGGTCATCGTCCATATTACTGAAATCATCCTGCTGTTCTTGACCACGCTTTCTAGCTTCCTCCATAAGCCTTTGCCGTCTCTCAAACAGTCTCTCTTTGTAGGGTAGATCCATATCTCCAGTATATTTATCCTCTTTCTTTGTAGATTTCTGATCGATTTTCGAAGTATAGAATCGTAGGGATTTCTTCTTTGCTTTCTTTTCCTCCAAATCCACTTCAGCCAGTTCGCTGGGGTCAGCAAAGTCAGTGTTAGTAAACTTACTACGTGCTTTCCCAGATTTTGTAGCTTTCTTTTTCAGATCATCCATAGAAATCTTCAAATCGAATTCATCTTCATCCTCTCCCTCTTCTTCAGAGTCGCTGGGTTCACTATCCTCTGCTTTCCGCTTCATCGACACCTTCTGTTCGAAATCACTCAATTCCTCTGAAAGATCGTCTGAGTCCTCTGATACATTCTGGTCCATTATGCTGTCCTCGTCCGACTGATCGTCAATCATAGCCTGAGAATCTCCGTTCAAACTCTCGGCGGTTTCTTCCACAGGTACTGCATCTAGCAACAACTCATTTGCTTGTCTCCAAGCTTCACGGGACCGCAGAAGTTCTTCCATCACTGGATGCTCTTTCAAGTTCAGGATACCAAGTTTCTTCTGTGATAGAAACAGAGCCAAATATGAACCTATCGTAGCCAAGTAAGCTGTCAATGCTGTGAATTTGACCCTTTCCACTTCATTTTCGCTTTGGATAGAGAGTCCATCAAGCACTTTCCGTAAACTAATGAGCTCCTCTGTGAGTGGTATGAATTCAGGGTGTTTTGATTTAAGGAGTTTCTCTAGTTCTGAAGAGTCTAGCTTGCTGAGATCTTCTGCCGAAATCTCCTCCTTATACGTTCTGATTCCCTTCAGAATAATTTCCCCTTCTTCTTTTATTTTCCGCTGTCGCTCTTCCTGCCAATCCTCAGCCAGATCCTCGTCAATGAAATCGTTCATATTCAGTTCACTTAGATGTCTTTTTTGCAGTTTTATAGCTTCCTCTTCGATCTCTTTCTGTGCTTCTTCGTCAACTTCCTCTAAGTCATCAGCTCCATAGTAAGCTCCTCTTGATCTACCCCATTGATTCAACTCATCATCGTCCTCTTCTTCTTCTTCGTCTTTCTTTCGTCCAAGGATCTCATCATCATCACTGAACTGTGTAGCATCTCCCTCTCCCTCATCTCCCGACTCTTCTTCACTGTCCTCAGACACATCTTGCCCCAGCACTTCCACTTCGCTGTCTGAGCTCACAGGATCATCGTAAGTCTCGTCTAAGGGTATCTGTTCTCTCTGTTTCGAGAATATATCAACCTCATCGTCTGACGGGTCAACGGGCTCAGCAGCCCTTTTAGTACGCCGCGCCATGTTTCCGGCTCAGTCTGACACTCAAGCCGTACTAATCAGTCAGAAAAGTTCGGAAATACGGTGAACAAGTGCGATAACCAGGTAGAAAAACCACTGAGTTCACTAATTTACTCTCTTTATCTGTTCTATTCTTTCTCTCTCTATAATTCCCTCCATACTGATAAAAAAATTTTAGATTGTATGAACAATCATGAAAGTTCGGAAGTTCATTGATGAAGTTCCGGGAGAATAGATAGTCTCGCGATACCCCCTCTTTTTACTCCGAGACTTAATATGTGCGATCGGGTAGAATTAATTTTCATTATTATGTGATCTGATGTATCAAACAATTATTCAAATATATACGTCTTGTCTGGTGGTTACAGCTTGTTTTATTGAATTTTCCAGTTGATATTGTTGGCCAGGTTGACTGATGAGAGTGATAAACGGCTCCAGCAGGACGTGAGACATGTCAGAAGGTACCCCTCAGCGATTAGACTCTCTGTCTAAAAGGCCAGCGGTGGGAAGCAAACCCGGAGCTGGTAAGGCAACTTTAGGACGATTCAAGCCAAAAGTAGTTGCCAGGAGGCCTAAAGAAGAGCGTGCATCAGATGCTCCACCAGTATGTGATATTTGGGACCCAAGAAAGTCATGGGCTGTGGATAAAAGGAATCATTTTATACATTCCATACACTCTATACATTCCATACAGATTTTGATGAAAAACTAACACATTTCGTCTACTAGGATATACAAAGAGATGCCGATTCTAAACGTGGAGCTCGAGGCGCCAGGGGGCGTGGCCGGGGCAGAGGAGCAGCGAGAGGAGCTCGAGGTGGCAGAGGACGCGGGGGGTTCGGTACAGCTACGGCAGCTGCTTCGGGGCCTTTAGGAGGCTTTTCATGTAAGTGGAGACATATGCTGGAACACAGCTGTATATGCTGTTTTCTGCTTGCTGCTGTGAAGCTATTTGACTAACGGGTGTACAGTTATGGACACGAAAGCGGATACGAAGATGACGTCGTCATTCAGGGAAAGATCAGCTACGCCTATGGGACATTCTCCTACTCCAGATTACTTACAAGCGCTATCGCGATCGGCTACACCAGATATACAGGATTCTGAAGAAGATGATGGGCTAAAGCGGATCAATATGAGTGGTTCCTTTGTTGAAAATGATTTTATTAATGAGTTCTTCCCTGTTAGGGCAGATAGGGAAGCGGAAACGGACGAGAAAGTGAAAGATGCGAATCCAAAACCAGAGAAGAAAGATGAGGGAAAAGCTGAAACTTCTCTGATGGATATTGATGATGAGCTGAAGGTGAAAGATGAAGACGATGGAGCATTAGGTGAAGATAAACTAAAGAAACTACACACAGACAAAATGAAGGATATACAAGAAAAGGAAAAGGAACCTACCAGTACCATTTCAACTACTTTAGAAGACACAAACGAGCTGATAAAGCTGATCCATGAAAGTTTAGTGATATCTAAGAAACGGCAGGAAAAATCTACAACAAATCAAACAGAACCTCTTGAGGGAGAGCCAGAGCCCATGCAACAGGACGAAGTGATTGACTCTACATATGAAGAGCTGGAAAACATGCTGCTGTTCCAGTTCCCTGGAGTGTTCCCCAGGTTTTACAAGAGAACACCAAAAGCTGCTACTGAAGTTGAGTCTGTGCCAGGGGCTGGAGAAAGTGCAACTAATATGCCTGCAGTGAAGACTGAAGTCGCCAAATCCAATCAGGAGCTTCAGGGACATTTGGGCAAATTGCGTGTGCACAAGTCGGGTAAGCTGTCAATGAAAATTGGGAATATTGTCATGGATGTCGAACAGGGGACCAAACCGTCTTTCCTGCAAGACTGTGTTCTGATAAACGAAAAGACCAAGAAAGTTTTCTCTTTAGGTCATCTTAGTAGCCATATAGTTGTGGCCCCGGATATAGAAACTCTGTCACGTTAACGGGCAACGACTATTAGTGGTCATGTACAGTTTTCAATGTCATACCGGTTCTTCAGAGCCAGAAGCGGGCTGTTCCACTTTCCCGTAAGCTCATGGGGATTTAGAAGAAGGTTTCAAGGGTCAGTAATCTCAAATTTCCAGCAGTTCCTGCCATTATTCAGCGTAACTGACCGGAAATTTCACTTCTTCTCTCTTTACACTCCACCCATCTCGTCACATCAGCTCTCACCTCATTCATATTAGTGATTACGTAACACTATACTCCTGCTAAAACCTACATAACGTCTCATCACGTACTTCAAGTCTCGAGCCTCCCACCCTCATCACCGATAAGGCGATACGGGGAATCGGCGATAATCGCTGCTGTTAACCCTGTAGGACGGCAATAATAGACAGATATATGGTAGTTTTCAGCGTATATTTTGATAGCAACCAATACCATTAGCTTTAAATAACGATCTACTCATCAGAATTACTACTTCAATCCAAGATTCCCTCTGGAAATCCATTATAGTATGTCCTGAAGTGGCAACTCATAGGCAACGCGAACCCGAAACGCGCTTCAGCTTTAATAAGCAACCGTACAACGGTATAACGTAGGAACTGTTGAAGATGAGCGAGAAAACAAACACATTTCTGTCCCAGGTATTCGGGTCAGACTCAGCGTATCCTGGGAATGACCCAGAAATGAAAGGTGCTCTCTCTAATCTTACTTCTGACTCAGGAACGAATAACTGGCTCAAGTCATCTACTTCAACTATACAGTCAGCCAATGAAGATGATGATACCCAGGAGGGGACCTCTGAACAGCAGGAGCAAGACTCTTCCAGTCTGCGACCTGACAGACGTCGAAATGGTACACAGGAACTGATGAATGATACTAATAACTCGTCACACTCTGCTTTCATACCTCAGAGGGCTGATATAAATACACATATAGTGTCTGATGATGACGAAGATGATGACGATATAGTGGGGATGCATGTCACGCCGCTCACAGACGTCCCAGAAGCACCAGCTATCGTCACATCAGATTCCAGCACCTCACAAAGCATTAACCCTCTCTATGGTGTTCCCGGGGCTCATAGAAGCTTGGAAACTCGCTCTCCTTCTCAGCCCCATACAGCTGTGCCCAGTCGTTTCCACTCCAGCTCGGCAATGCTGCAGTCGACGATGGAAGATTCTGGTGTAGAATCCTTTGCTGCTAGCGGGAAACCGTCTTATGATACTCATAGTAGATTAGCTACCGAGACGAACCCGTACAGTTCGCGCTTGAATGAGCTTGAAGAAGAAGAAGAGGATATCCAATCTTTAATGGTGGAAAGACCGAGCAGGATTCAGGAAAGTCAACCTCTAATGGCTCAATTTAACAATTCTAAACATCAGCGAGCAAGAAAAGCCGGTTTGGATTCCACAGGACGCCCAGCGCATAAATTGCGCGCCCTACCGCATATACCAGGCCGATCCAGGCTTGGCGAAAGGCCCGTACCGTCTGATTTGAAGCGGGAGTTCCCAGAAATGTATTCAAACTCGTCTGACAGAGCTCGTATAAAGCATATGCAAAACGGGTATGAAGAGGAGAGGAGGCAAAGGGCAACGTATGGAATTTTGGACCCCGTAGAACTGGCTAAATGGAAATGGGCCAATGTAGATAATTTGGATCTTTTCCTACATGATACGTATAAGTTTTATACCGAGAATGGGTTTTGGTGTTCAATTTTAGCTAGAGTATTGGAGATTGCTACTTTGGTGTTTGTTGTGTGGTTTTCCAGCTATCTGTTTTTCTGTATTGACTTCAAGTTGGTTAAAAGCAGCACAAGTCTCTCTGAAGTTCGTGTGGAGAGGTGTTTAGCGAGAATCCCATTCCTTTGGAAATTAGTATTGGCTGTGTTCACAGTGTTTACCGGGTTAAGGATAGTAGAATTTGTATTTGAGATCAAAAAATTGACAGAAATCAGTAATTTCTATCAGCATTTGCTGCACATCTCAGATAAGGAGATACAGAGTGTGTCATGGCAGACAGTTGTACAGCGTATAATGCTTTTGAAGGATCAAAATGCTGCTACAGCTGATATATCTGACCTGCGATCCAAAATTCGTCTTGATCCCCAGGATATAGCTAACCGTATAATGCGGAAAGACAATTTCCTCATAGCCATGTTCAATAAGAATGTGCTAGATCTATCTGTGAAGCTCCCAGTGTATATTCCTGGGTTGAACATTGGCGGTCCTGCTAGTTCTGATTTCTCTGATACGAAACACTTGCCTTTCTTTACTAAATCTCTGGAATGGAATATAGACATGTGCATACTGTCTTTTGTATTCACGCAAGACGGGCAGATAAATCCAGTTTTCCTGAAAGAGTCTCAGCGGAACACTTTAGCTAAAGAATTACATAGGAGAATTGTTCACATCGCCGTACTCAACATACTGGTTGCACCTTTCTTAGTACTGTATTTCCTAGCTCTGAATTTCTTTCAGCATTTCAACGAGTACCACAAGAATCCGGCCACTTTCGGCTCTCGGCAGTATACTCCTCTGGCTGAGTGGAAATTCCGTGAGTTCAACGAGTTGAGACACTTGTTTGAGAAAAGGCTTAACAAAAGCACTAAAGCAGCCACAGAGTATATTGACCAGTTCCCAAAGAAGAAAACAGTGATGATTCTGAAGTTTATCAGGTTTCTTTCTGGAGCTTTTGCTGCTGTGCTCTCTTTACTGTCTCTCAGTGACCCGGACGTATTCCTGGGATTTGAGATATCAAAAGACCGCACAGTATTCTTCTACATTGGGGTTTTTGGGTCTATATGGGCTATAACGCGCGGTATGATCCCTGAAGATACTGCAGTGTTTGATCCTGAAGCATCTCTTCGTACTGTTGCTCGATATACTCATTATCTGCCACAAGAGTGGGAAGGACGCATGCACACTGAAGAAGTTAAACGGGATTTCAGCAGATTCTATGATCTGAAATTAATGGTGATGCTCAGAGAATTAGCAAGTTTAGTACTCGTACCGTTTATTCTGTATTTTTCCCTTGCTGAATCCGCTCCTCGTATTATCGACTTCTTTCGTGAGTTTACTGTTCACGTAGACGGACTGGGATATGTCTGCACGTTTGCGATGTTTGATTTCGAGAAAAGCAAAAGAAGATCTGATCAGCTGCGGGATCCTTACTACGCGTCGTCAGAGGGCAAAATGCTGAAATCATACTTGCATTTCGTGGACAGTTATGGGCCAACAGCAGGGGCTGGCGCAGGTCCGGGTATTGTAGACCGTTCTATGCTGGGAGCTGATTCAGAGCTGCGTTACGAAGCTGGGACGGAATCCCTGGGCAGTTCAGTAATTTTAAAGGAGAATAGACGTAGTGGGGCCGCTGTGAAAGCTGCGAGGGTTTCTGGGAATCGAATGAGCAAAGATATCAAGGATTCTGATTATCTAACAGGCTCTGTTATGCAGTCTTTCCAGGTTCCTTTCTCGAGACAGACTGAGGAATCAGGAGGACATGAACTTACTACTTCAGAGTTTAATAAAGGGGGCGTATTAGGGTTGTTGAATCAATTTACTCGTCGCCACGATTTGAGGAGCAGGTGAAGCACCATGGGATGTCTAAAACAATTCTGTGGGAGGCTGGGATTTTGAGACATGACTCACAGCAAACATGTTCAGAAGAATTGTCAGATGTTTTGCTGTTAGATAGCTTTGGGTTATTTACTGTGTACTTTCTACAAAACTTTTTAGGAAATAATTTACGACAGGTATAGGGCATAGAAGTAGGATGCATGACAGCATTGTCAGAATCTGTAGACATTTGACTATGACTAAATTATTTACCCTTCCGAGCTTTCTTCTCTCTTTCGTATCTGTTCTTCTCTGCACCTTCCTCCGTAGCCACAGTGTTGAAGATACGGCCCATTTTCTGATGATATTCGGCATCTTTCTGGCGTTTCTCTGCAATGAGTTCTCGGGACAGGAATTTAGCATCCCGACGGATATCTTTGAGTGCAGCTTTCCGTTCCTTCTTAAGTTCAGCCTTGAGTTTATTGATCTCCTGTCTTTCAGGATTCGGATCATACGACTTCTTGTCCACATTGTAATTCTCTTCGAATTTGGGCTCGTAAGTCGGGATAGCCATTGGCCGATGTTCCTGGAGCACCAATGGTTTCCTCATTTTCTGAGCTTGCTGGGTGGCGTTCTTCAGACTAGTCAGAGTCTTCGCTACAGTATCGGAAACGCTGCCGCTCACACTACGGCTTATAGACTCCAAATCAGCTATAAGCGGAGCAGCAATCTCAATGAATGCAGATTTGTCTGTCCAAATTTGATCTGTGTAGTCGGTAATGAGAGTGAGCAACTTTACGAAGTACTTCGCCAGTAGTTTATCATCTTTATCGGCGTAGATATCACTAAGAGAGAGAGTAGAAATGTCTAGGGAGTCTGTAAACTTCGTGGAAGACATAAGTAGAGCCTTAGACGCGTTACCCCCTACTAGATAAACACCATTAGCTGGGAGGGCAAACAGAGCTCGGAAAGCGCGCCGGAAGAACATGGGAACTTCCGGGACAAACCGTTTGGATATCCTCTGATATTTTAGCAGAGTTTCTACCAGAAAGACCCCGGAAACTAAAGACGCCACGTCTGTTAACGGGATCAACTCTAGATGAAGACCCATTAGCAGCATCATTGGTACTCCAATCAAATGGAACTGATCAGAGGTTGAGTAGAATTGAGACACGAGAGCAAAAGCTAGCATATCAGATCGTTTCGGATATGTAGAGGAAGCAGATTTAGATGTCTTATTCAGTATCCGGCTTCGCAGTTCGTCGATTATCTTCCTGTAGGCCAGGGCAACTGCTTTACTGTTTATATCTTTCTCCATCAACCGACGGATCCGACTGACGTGACTGTTGATAACAGAAACCCGCGTGTCGTAGTTATCGGAATCCTTAGCGTCAGCAAGATAAAACACGCGTTGCAACAGAATTGCAGTCAGTTTTGCAATCTTCTGCTTGTTCCCCGGTTTCAGATTAGCACTATTACAATCCAAAATGCGCTCAACTATCAGTGGCTCGTCCTGCAGTTTATAAGCAGTTACGAGCTCAAAATACTGTTCATATGTACCAGGGCAGGAGAATTTATACGGAACTTCTTGAGCTTTTGGACTCTTAGGCTCGGTTACATGAACAGACGGCATAAATCTATCTTGAGTGATTTGCTCTTCCAGCATCCCGTCATCCAATACTTCTTCATCCTCGCTTTCTTCTTCTTCCCGATTTCTAGGTTTTTCTCGCTGTTCTCCGAGTCTCATCTCTGGTTCCGGCCCGTTGTCCTCGTCTTCAGAGCTTTGAACCCAGTATTCGTCATCCTTGTTGACTTCTTCAACGTCTCCTTCAATGTAGTCGTCTTCTATACCATTCATACGGTTGATTCTGTCTTGTTCAAGCTTCTCTAGCTTCTCTGCTCTCTCTTTTGCCAATTCCTCATCAGTTTTCGTCCGATCAGTCGGCTGAGCCCTTCCTTCAAACTGCAGTTCTTTCAGCATTGTATTGAACGTAGCGTCCTTCTCTGACGGCTCAGACACGGATGCAGGAACCTTGGAGGAGGTGGCGTCCTGATTAGCCTTCAGGAGATCTAAAACGTCTTCAAAGTCCTCATCCAAGAGGTCCATCTCGTCCTGGTCTTTCTCTTTCATTTCCTGTCTCTGGGCTTTGTAGAATTTCGATTTCATAATCACCTCTTTCATCACTTCTGCTTTCGTCTTTTTCCGGGTCGTTTCCGTCTCTTCTGAGTCATTCTCGTTCGGGAATCTCACTCTTTTACGAGATATTTCACTTTCTTCACCTTCTGACTCTTCTACTCCCAAATCTCCTTCGTCAAAATCGTCTTTAAATGAGAGCGATTGACCGCCATGCGTCAGCGTGAAACCGTCGTCAAAATCTTCACCGTCTTCCAGTTCGTCGTCCAGATTATACCGCGTTCTCTTCTCATGTCGTGATAGCTTCTCTTTAGTGTATCTCTCCAGCATCTTCTCTTCCTCGGTCATATTTGAATCGTATTCACCGAATCGTCGGTCCATCACACCTCCGATTTTGTGCTTGCGACTTCTCTCCATTTCGTATGCTTTCTTGCGCTGTTCTTCACCTATTTGCTTTGATATACCAGGTTTACCCACTGGTCCAGCTGTGTTGAGTCTCCCAAAGATGGAGGTGTGTTTATTCCTGTTGAACTTGATTTCAAAAGGGTTGAACTGCTCACGGATCTCGCCAATGACTTTAGACTTATCCTGAGCTTTCATTGCTTGCTGCTTCAGTGATTTCTCCACTTTATTCGTCTTTGACTTCTTTGCTTGAGATCCGCTCAGCCCGCGGGCTTTGAGCGTCTCTTTCAGCTGCTTCAGTTGCGAGCCTCCCATATCTGCTCTCGAATTATCTTCTAGTTAGTCTAGCAAAGCAGATTCTGGATTCTTGCCCTTATTATTAAATCCCTAACGGCCCTGGCCTGAAGTTCCTGAAGTTCATGTTGAATGTAATATTTCATTCTGCTATCTGCCATACAAAAGAATTTTTCTGAAATATTGATACTGGTCAGCCCGTTTTGGCATGTATATCCCGATTTAGCTGTCCTGGGGCATCTCTCTAAACTAGGAAGTTACCTTCCGTATTTGGATACCCAGCTTCAGTCTCGCGCCCACCCCCTTAAGGGGGAACTCTGAAGATCTTCTATCTTTCATTCTTACGATATTTACAGCGGCGAATGCCAGTCGATGGCCATTTAATCCATAAAAGTACCGTTAACAGCTTATATAACGCCCCCTATTGACTTGCAAAGTTGACAATTTCACTATATTAGTACTGGAGGTTTCACCAGTGCATCTGATTGATCCCCTGGCACGCGCAAACCAACACAGCAAACATGTCAAGAGAGGCACCCATCAAACCCGAGAAGGACTATCGAGAGATCCTCGATCAGGCCTTACCGGAAATTGACGCAGTGGTAGAGCGCAGCCTGACTGAAGGAATGGAAAAGCTGCTGCAGCTGGAGAAACAGACGCGGCAATCGTCGGATTTGGCTTCTTCTAAGCGGGTTTTAACTAAGATAGTCGATGTGTTAGTTTCAAAGAATGAATGGAAGCAACTATGCGAACAGCTTATCCTGCTGTCTAAGAAACACGGGCAAATGAAGGTTGCCGTGCAGGAGATGGTGAAAGAGGTGATTGCGCATTTAGACGAGACGCCAAACAAACAGACGAAGATCGACGTTATTGAAACAATTCGTACAGTTACTGAAGCTAAGATGTTTGTAGAGGTTGAGAGAGCTCAGGTAAGCCGGATTCTCGCGCATATTCGCGAGGAGGAAGGGAAAATCGACGAGGCTACAGATATCATGTGCGAGTTGCAGGTTGAGACGTTTGGAAGTATGGAATTGAAGGAGAAAGTGGAATTTATCTTAGAACAAATTGAATTATGTACAAAGAAAGGTGATTTCAATCAAGCATTGATTCTGTCAAAGAAAATCCTACCTAAGAGTCTCAAGACGGAAGCCATGCAACAGCTGAAGTTGAAATATTATGAACTGCTTGTGAAAATCGGCTTACATGATGGCAGATATTTAGATATCGTACAGTACTATCAACAGATTTATGATACCGCTGTGATACAGAGTGACGACGGGAAATGGAAATCTGTGCTGGAAAAGATTGTTTATTTCATTGTATTGGCGCCGTATGATAATTTGCAGTCGGATTTGATACACAAAATATCCCTGGATACGAAATTGACAAATTCGGATATGACAATACCTAATCAGTTGCTCAAATCTTTCACGGCAACGGAGCTTATGAACTGGCCTAATATGGAGAAATACTATGGCGAGAAGCTGAAAGGTACTGATGTGTTTTCTCCTTCTACTAAAGAAGGAGCCGAGAGATGGAAAGATTTGCGGAATAGGGTTATTGAACATAATATTCGTACGATTGCTGCTTATTATTCGCGTATTACCATGACACGGCTCAATACTTTACTCGATTTGAGTGAATCAGAGACTGAGAAGTTTGTTTCTGATTTAGTAATCAACGGTACTATCTACGCTAGGATCAATCGACCTCAGAGGATTGTTTCCTTTTCCAAACCGCGCGATTCTAATGATGTGCTGAACCAGTGGAGTCACAACATTGGCGAACTGCTTGAACACGTGGAAACTATCGGCCACCTCATCACCAAAGAACAGATGATGAATGGCATTAAACCTGTAGCTTCCTGAAAGGTGTAGCAGAAGTTATTCAGGTGTAAATCAGAGAGCTGTTATATATACATTTATTTATCATCTCTTAATGTCATTCAAACTGGTAAATTCGTAGTTCTTCTTTGTAATTATTTTCCATCTCCGTTCCCATCTCCATTTCCGTCTCCCATTCTCATTTCCTTCAAACTATTTTCAATTTCCTGCATAACTTTAGTGCGGAACTTCCTGAAAGTAACGTCAAATTGTTCAGGGAAAGAATCCTGAAATCTTTGCACCAATTGTAATATCTCTGCTGTTTTCTCAGGACTGTTGGACTGAGTACTATGATTTGCAGCAACAAGAGGCAGAGATCCAGTGAGAGCGACTACTTCATTGTAAAAGGCATCAAATGAAGCAGAAATGCCTTTCAAAGAACTGAGCGCAGCTTCTGGGTTCGAATCAGCCATAATGCCTGTCTGGTTAACATTTTCAGCCTCTTTAGTGCGCCATCGACTCGGTTTTCCTGAATGTGACTCCTTAGTTGCTTTTTTCTTTTTATCCTCTTCTTGTAATCGTAATAACAATCTCAGATCCTTCGCTTTCGTCAGGTGCTGATGGTACAGCATCTTGATACTCCTCAGCACTTCGTCTTCTTCATAGAGCAACTTATCGGCCAAAGAAGGACCAGCCGCGGCTTCCAGCGTCTCTATATCCTCGGGCTGAGGAGATTCCCGTTGTGATCCTTTCTCTCCTGGAGGATTCCGCGCTCCATCTACGTACTCTTCATAGGCCTTTTTAGCACAGTGAGCCGCATTGATGTTGGCCCGTATAGCTTCCGCTATTTTGCCCTCTACCAGCAGCCGTTGTGCCGAGGAGGAATACTCGTATACCGTGAGTAGGTATGAACTGTCCATTCCGTCTTCAGAAGGATAGGAATTTGAGCAGTTATGGAAGGAAATAAATTCATAGATGGAATATACTAGAAAGCTACACGCCTAATTACAATCCTACAATAAATATAAGCACCCACAGGTACCCTATCTTTGGTACTGAATCAACTATGAACTCCTACTTCATCCGAGTCGGCAGAATCCGAATCTCTATTTGCCCGATGATCCAGTTGCTCTGATCTTCAATCGGAAACCCTAGCAGCTCTTTAGGCCCCAATTGCTACGTCAGTAAATCCTGGCACCCAATTAAGCACCTTATACTGTAAATCTTAAAGCCAATAGCCAACAAACTGTCCTCCATATCCCTATCATACCTTCTGATTATCCATCAAACTGCTCTCATCACATTCATTCTCATCATCGCATGCCTCTCCCTTTGTCTGTTTTCGGTAATTATTGTTAGGTGGGCAAACCGGAGAAGATATCGGGATTAACCAAAATAAAGTTACAGAGTTTAAATTCCATCATGCCTAATTCAGTTTGTTCGATATCCTATTTAAGAACGCTCCGCCGTTTTCGGAAACAGGCCGCATGAAAGTGCATACACCCGCAGCAATGAGTTCCAGCCTTCAAATAACGGCTAATCGCACACGCACAAGCAAACAAAGCGGAACGCATCGGTTGTTCCCTTGCTAGTCGTCTGACCAAACCTGATATCTCCAACTTCCGCTCACGTTTCCTGCATCACAATCTGCGGCACGCATACTCCCTGCATCAGCAGCCTCACTCGTTATCGGCCTCGCTGGGTGATGGCCGACAGTAATTCAATACAGCATTGACTGCCGATCAATCCACAGGGCCCGCAGTTCGGCTGTGGCCGCCCGACGGGCCGGGCTGGTCAGCTGACCAGCTGGCGGAACGGCCCGACTCGCCGTTTGCACCACAGCAGCGCCCCGTACAGTCTCAGATGATGCGGTCAGCTCCCAATCTTGTACTGCCGAATGAGAACTCGGATACTTCAGTTCTCCCTACAAGTTTACAGGACTATCAGCTTGGATCTCTATCACCTAGCTCGCGACCACGTGAGCTGAGCGCAGCTTGCCCCGTTGATACGGAATTCGAGTGTCAATCTGCTGAAGAGTTTTGGCAGGAAATTCACACCATTCTTACTATCCCATCGGATTTCGACGCTTTCAACAATCTACAAGTGAATCATCTTCTCCTCTGTTACATTAAACTTATCCACACCTACAAAGACAGTTTTGCCTCTTCTAAGGACGAGCTGGCCCGCTGTGCTTACTATTTAGTAGCAGCTGATGTGTTTAAATCTGCTAGGGTATTCTGTATACGGCGACTGCTGAATTTGGTAAAGAACGAAACGGTGCCTATGTTGGCGGATTTGGACGTGAAATTCTTGCTTCTGGCGGCTTTGCTTTTAGCTGCAAAGCTGTACGACGATGCCCGGGCCGTTATGCATGCGTATAAGGGGTTTTACGTTGGAGTGTACGTTTTGTGGGAGAGTAATTGTTCATTGAGGGTAGCAGGCGTAGGAAAAGGCCCTGTAGGACCTGTAGGACCTGTAGAGGCTGTAGGAACTGTAGGAAATGTAAGGCCTGTAGGAACTGTTAGTGGGGCATCAAATGACCCAGAAAGCTACTCAAAGTATGGATTTTCTTCCGAAATTAGTACCTCTAGCGGGTCCAATACCACACTGGCCTCTTCCAGCGGTTCAATAACAGCTGATAGCACTGATAGCGCATCTTTCTCGCCTGTCTTGCAAGCCACAGACCCAGCTAAATACACCCGTATCCATCAGTATCTCTGTGAACTTCTGTACCAAATTTGCCTTGTTGCGCGCCTTGACAGCGACGAGCTCCTGTATTTTGACGATGCTCTCGTTGCTCAGCTATTTGATCTCCTCGGCACGCCGGCAGCTGGAGACTCGTTATGCTATGCTATTGTAAAGCTTTTGTTGGTTCTCAATGAACAGTATATGATATTCCAGCACAGGAATCGAGAAGGCAGTGAGAGCAGAGAAGACACGGAAAACAGAGAAACCACTGGAATCCGAGACAATTTATCCGTTCCGAGTGCCGACCCGACCACTGCACAGGGCACAAATCTCCCAAATCGCGTTTTTGAATGTCTCCGCACCCGAGGCCGGCAGCTCCGCAGCTTTGGTGAAAAACTCATTCTGTTTCTCAACCGGGAAGAGGATTTCTGTGTAGAAATCCTGTCACTCAAGCTGCTCTACCTTATGTTCTCCCATCCTTCTACCGCTGAGTTTTTCTATCTCAACGATCTCCGCGTTCTTGTCGACGTATTCATCCGTACGCTCAACGATGTGGCAGACGAAGCAGTACAGGAGACTTTCCTTCGAGCTTTGTATCCGCTGTTGAGGAACACTCAGCTGGCCAGGCATCCTTATAAAGCTCGACAGCTGGCTAAACTGCTCCGGAGCTTACAGACGGCTCCGAACTGTTCGGAAGTGATTTCCCGTTTGACTGCTCGGTGTCTGGCTGTCCCGTGGCTTCCGCCTCCGAAACCGAAACCTGTGGCGCAACAGAGCTTTGAAACGGCGCTTACAGACAGCAAAGACGTGGCGGATACGGCAGAATCCGGAGAATTGGCTGAAACAGCTGAATCAATAGAATCAGTAGAAACAACAGAGACATCTGAACTGTCGGAAACCTCTGAAGCCTCTGAAACGTCTTCAATAGCCTCCAGCACACTGTCGCTATCCACAGCAGAAGACGGCGGAGCTCTGAGGCGGGAATTGTCCGCCACATCGCTGGAATCAGGCGAAATGTACCGCTATGCGTCACTCACAGCTGTGAACGCAGCGCGGAAAGTCCGTAGTGACGAGGGAACACCGGATCCTCCAGGTAGATTCGGGTGGTCGCCGTGTGGACCCTCGGGAGCTCGGCACGGCTCTATACGGCCTCCGGTGCCTGTGCCGCGTCACCGAGTGACACGGACTTTGTCTGTGCCGAATTCACCGTCTTCCTGTGCTGTGTCGCGGAGTTCCAGGCTCGGGCCGCCGCCGCCGACTCCGCCGTCTCGGAAAGCTCCAGGACGGAAACATTCGTACTCTTCGCCGGATGCGTACTCGCTGGAAACGGCCACTGGGGAGGCGGAGATGTCGGAACGTAGGTTCCGTCCGCCGCCTCCACCACCGCCGGTGCTTTTGCAGTCGGCAAGCAGCGTCTACGAGATGCCGTCGTTACAACGGATAATGGAAGAGGAGACAACAGATCGATTGAGGAAGAAAGAAAGATATTTCGGGTCAGAATCGGCTTTGGATTTAAGGGTTTATAAATGAAATGAGAATAATTTTGTGGAGCCGAGGTAGTTTGAAGGAGTAACAGGCCAGTGGGGTTGGAGCTGAGCGGGACAGGGATGGACATGGGAAATATTCGGTGTGCGGCTTTGGAAAGGTCGGGAATGGACAGGAAGGCTCTGGAAGATTGTTGAGCTATGCTAGAATACGTTTTGAAGGTCTTTTATGTGAAAATAGTACTTTGCTACTGTTTGGAACTCCCGAAGCCGTCGGATGTGCGGGCTCGGCGATCCGCAGCCGATAGCCGATCTGGCTCAATTTCAGATTATGTGAACGTAATCATGATATATTTGTGATCATGTAATCAGGAAATATGCAACGTGCTCGTCGGAGCTAATACGGTGAGCAGAGGGAGTATGGAGTTCTACAAGCCGATGTTTCATTTAAACTTAATTAGCCACGATTTATGGATCAGAAATGGTTTGGTTGGTGCATAGTGTCGCGCTGCGGAGGTCAAATGAGAGTCCAAGCATCTTGAGCCTGGACATCTGCACTATTGACAGTACAATTGAGGCAAACAAATCTCAATAAGTTGAGCGAAGTAGACATCTAAGATTTACCATACGTGTGTAGCATCAATCAGCAAATTTAACTACTTTTTCATCTCCGTAGTCTGTATTCCTTTGAGGCCGCTTGACATCGCGTCTCACTCCCAGATTCCCACAGTTATAACCTCATCATGCCCCTGATATGAGACAAACAATATATTACTGTTTACGTCATCGTATATTTCTACTCTCTCTATCAATTCATCCGCTCGCTCCGTTCCGAAACTTGCACAAATCCCGCTTTTGCGGCACACAAATTGCCGATTTCCGTTTCCCCGAATCCCACAAATACAGTGAGCCTCTCATTTCCCCCCGCTGAACCGCTACCCCGCTCCTTAATCCCCTTCCCTCTCGGCTCGCCTATCGGCACTCGGCTCGGCTGACCCGACAGCCATAAAATGAGTCTCTACCTCCCTAATCCCTGCCTTCTCGGCATAATTTTCACTATTTGTACTCATAATGGCCCGCAGCTCGTCTTCCACTATCCTGCAAACCCGAATTCCTACGGCTTTCAAGCCACCCCTACCTCTCTAGAAGACACAAACCTCGTATACTCTTCCGACTCTTCCGACGACGACGAAGCGGAAGAAGACGACGATTACGATAGAATATCCGAGCGCGATGAAGAAGTTCTGTACGACGATTTGTACCGCGATGGCACAGATTTCAGCAGCAACGGTTCATTCTCAAGTCATAGGAATTCTAACACGAATTCTAACCCGAATTTCAAATTTGCTGACACTTACAATGCCCTGGGGTTCTCTGGTGGGTACAATAGCGGGAAAGTGCTGCTAGATATGCTCGATAAACAGGATAGAAGACGGCAGAATAGGGAGAAAAGACGGAAGAAGCTTCTCAAGCATATTTTCGATAATTTTGCTACTTCCGATACACCGAATGACCCCCTAGGGGCTTCTAATTCAGCCCAAGCAAACTCTGAAGCTTCCGGCAATTACTCTGGCCATCCTGTCGACTCGGACGATAAATCCTCTACCCACCACACTAAGCAGAGCTCTCCTGGTGATTCTGGTCCTTGGAATTCGGTATTCGGATTCTCCGGAGACTTTATCTCCGAGATTGTGTCCCCCGGGCGCGGGATGTGCAATTCTCGGTTTGAAATCACAATAGACGACGTGTCGTTTCTTGGTCTGCCTATACATGTGCTGCCTGACGGGTCTTGGAGAGTACGGAAACACAAACAGCCATCTCATCCGGCTCCCCGTTCAGTTGCCACAGCACCAGAAACCTCAGAAACGATTACGGAATCAAACGAGAATTCGGAAACCGTCCCGCGCGCATCTTCTCCTATTTCCGGGATAACTAACGGCCTCAGCACCGCTAGTATACGAGATGGAGTGAAAAATGACTCCAACACAGATACATGCCCAATGACGATGTTCAACGTATCATTTGTAATGAATCCGCCGACTGTAGAATATAGATATCGTACTGATGAGATGTATCACTATATTTCTTCCAGATTGTCGTTGTTACTGCGAGCTGAACAGGCTAGGAGCAATTATGTATGGGAGGAAGCATGTAAGCTATTGAAATTACGAGAAGAAGCAGCAGCAGAGCATATTTCTATGGCAGAACTGTGGAATCGTATGCTGCAGCAGTCTTCACTTGCACTGGCGATATCTCAAATATATGAGTCGGTTGTGCGATCTTCTATAGCAACAGTAAGTATAAATGGCCGTATTAGATCATTCCAGATTCCTATTCAGACAGAATTTGCTTCTCTGCCACTGGAAGCTTCATCGCTGCTGGCTCAAACGATTCCAGGGTCTTTTCTGTCTCTTGCAGCTGTTGCTAGCAACGGGGCAGAAGATCCGGACGATAGTATAATGAAATACTGTGCAATTTTATTGCTGGACAAACCGGACAACATCATTGAAGACATTAAAACCGAACGGGACGGGCTGATTGCTGATTTCATCCGTTCTATAGACCCTACAGAGTCGCTTCAACGGTTAGCGGGCAAATCCGGGTTGGATTTGGCTCAAATACAGTCATTTGCTTATCATCTGATATACTGGCGGCGAGCCAGGGCAATTTTACCGATACATACTCGAAATGTGTATGTGGTATCCCCTATGGCGCCTATAGCTAATTTCCCTCAGCACAGTGGATTATTCCGTACACAATTCCCTTCTTTGCCGTCTTTAGCTGGGCTTTTGAGTTTGCTTTCGGGGACAAAACCACGGCAGTTGTCTACGCTTATTCCGAGCCGGGATCATAGGGATATATATTTGGAAGCTACTAAATGGCTACTACGATATGGGTATATAACTCAGTTGCAAACGTTTCTGTGGATCCGTATTTCGCGGGAGATTAAAATAGCAGTCGAGGAAGAGCTGGAGTTACAGGCTATGGCTACTGCGAGTTCAACGGCGGGTAAGAAACCTGAGAAGAAGACAAATACTGATACTAGTACTGATAACAGTTCAAAGCAAGAGCCCCGGAGAGTCTCTGAGCTGTCAAAAGGGTTGAAAAAGGGTTCACTGTTGGCAGCACAGGATACGGAAAACAAAAACGACGTGACTTTTTATGTAGAGGATAACGATGATACAATATTGAAAGATCCCGAGAGAGCAACTGCTTTAGAGAGAAGGTGGATTTCTAAGTGTTTAGAGGGCCAACCGGCTGATTTGATAGCACTGTTTGGAAAACTCATGAAGTACATGAATGGCAAGTACCCTATTGAGTTGATCCTGGTGAAGGAAAACGTTTCACGGCAGGAATTACGTCGATTGTTACTGGCAGTTGAAAAGCATGTCATATCCGTGCGCCATTGGTAGTTGGCTGTACTGCCAGCTGAGTAGGAAGAGAGAAATAAGGCAAACAGTGAAGGAAGAAAAAAACCAAAGGAGACTAAATAAATAGAAGTTTCAGCTGTCGGAAGACTCCCGAGGAACACCGCGGCCCACAATCGCATCCCTCGGCTATCGGGAGATAAGAGCATTTGATGATAACGTGATCTTAAAAGGTACCTGTCACCCTCTAGCAAAAACTGCACCCTGTGAGAAACACAGGGAAACCCTTGTGAAATATGTAATATACTAATCGCTATGAACAGAAATCAAACAATATTGTATCCTAACCTGTAACTACAGGTTTTCCAACAGTAAATCAGTATCTCACGCCCTTTTTTCTTCACAGAAACCCGTCCAATATGAGGTTCTTTGCCAGCCTCCTCTTCACTTCACACTACCCCAACTTCGCATCTCATCGCAGACTCGGCGGATCTTACGTTCCGAGCATCACATGTTAAACGTCCATATCGGCACACCACAAAATAGAAGCCAATTGCCGAACCGCCTTTGTACTCAAAAAAGCGGCAGACAGCGGAAGACCTCAATCGACACTTCCGCTGTTTCCACGGCACATTTCCTCGTTTGTCTACCGAAACTACACAGAGCCATACTATGTTCCCGAAACTGCGTCCTCCGCATGGCGCGGCCCCGTTCGGCCGCACGGCGTGCACTGTGCGGGCGCAACCCCGCGGGACCCTGCGCAAAACTCCGCCGCTACAACGCCTGGCTACTCGGCGCATCTCGGGCGGTCTTGACGGCCGGAAAACCCGGAATCTGGCCGAGGACATCAAACTGTATGAATCTCGTATCAAATATGAACGAACAGTGGCTGAAGTAAGTATACGATAAGCAGCATTAAGCGGGCCGCAAAACGATAACTAACAACCACAGATTGCCACAGAACCGACGCCAGTGTGAGTTTCCTGTTTTGCGCTGTGTTTGAATCCAAATTCACCCCCGTATCACTAACAATTCATCAGATATACTATGAAAAGACTCACTGAAGCACCCACAACACCACAGGAACTTCTTCTGCGAGGGAAAACGGCTCATCGCGATATGCTGATTCTCATAGCACAACGGATAACAGCTCTGCGCTCTCTGCCTTTTGTTTTCGTCCTGAATCCACACATCTCAAAGATCTATAAACTGTATATCAACACATTCCGCATTCTCTACAAGTTTGACTTCACCAAATCAAGCAATTCACGATTTGTAGCTATTCTGGAGAAACTGGTTGAAGCGCATGACGATATTCTGCCTATAATATCCAAAGGTTTCACTGAGGGCACTGATCAGGGCTATATTACAGCGCAAGAATGTGCAGATTTCCTTAATTTCCAAGTAAGAGAACGTATTGTAACCCGTCTTATAGCTAAACATCATATTGCGCTTACTAAGGGTATCCCAGACGTTGATGATCCACAGAATTGGACAGGAATTCTGAAAAGGAATCTGAAAGTAAGCGAACTGGTAGCTCAATGTGCAGAATTTGTAGGTGGAATGTGTGATCTTAAATACGGAGCTCGCGTTCCCGTAGTTGTGGACGCAGGAAGTAACGTATCGGTGACTTATGTACCTTATATGCTAGAATATATAATCACAGAAGCTCTCAAGAATTCCAGCCGAGCTGTTATCGAGAATAACGAGAATCAGCGGCAAAGGGATGAGCATTGGTTTGGTCACGAGTACGAACCAATTGTAGTGACTATTGTAGAGGGGAAACGCACCGCTGATGGGTACCGCAGTGTAGGAATTCGGGTACGGGATGAAGGCGGTGGAATTCCTGAGAGGTTTCTTGATAGACTGTTTGAATTTGCATTCACTTCAGTGGAACCTGAGAGTGATGACGCTACAAAGACGCCAAACGCTGCTCCGGATGAGTCGGCAAATACTGTAGCGGGTATGGGCTATGGATTGCCTCTAAGCAGGTGAGTTTTTAATTGAGAATGTGGCGAGGATATGGAGGATATGGAGGATATGTGGGTAGAATTGTAGTAAATGTGTGCCTTTAAACTGTCTGAGATTACCGTGATTTTATACTAACTGCACAGGGCTTATGCGGATCTATTTGGCGGTACTTTAGAGATACAAACATACCATAAATGGGGCGTAAGTATAGAGATTGAAGGTTTGGGCAATGAGAGATGCTAGGAAGAGAAGTTGATATTGCTGGTTTTTGGATTTAAGGGTTTCTGATGGATTACAGAGCATTTAATACAGTTTATGCTCTTTAAATACGGTGATATTGAGCTGGCTGACGAAGGTGGAAGCTCTCTTCTTCGTATGGAGTAAAATGAAGACGGTTTGGTGCCTAGGACGATCTAATGGTACACAGAAGATACTGAAACTAGAGCTGTACGGCTTTTCACCTTGACGGGATATCATATCGTGAAATCGGTGAACTCAGCGAAATCGGCTTCATATAGTAGGAGTTGGGTCTATTTGTTAGCTGCAAACTGTGGCTGTGGTACCTTAAGAACCGTGGGATTTGTCTATCCGGTGTCTTAGTACTTCCTACCTCTTAGCCTCAGTAAAAGGCTTTCTTTTATACTCCTGTGGTGGTTCCGGTTATTCCGTCAGCTGAAAACTGTATTGATAAATCCCAGAACAACCGAAACTCCGCTATCAGCTCTCATATTCTTAAACACTCACTTCCGCACAAGACAAATACTAACTGCTATGTTCAGACTGACGTTTACATTCACATCAAAACACCAATCAATGATTGAATTGGCTGGGATGTTTCTGCAATTATTATGCAATGATTATGCAATGAATAAATAAGTCAACCATAAGCAACTCAAGTTGTATCCGTAGGGGATTCAATCGTTTCCACTGGGAAACCATCAAACGCTGTTCTTCGACTATCGGATTTTATTATTTACTAGCGAGTTTTCTGGTTTGACAATTTACAGCAGAATTACTCATTCAACTTCAGCTAAATGGCTGTACAATGTAAAACCTTTCTGCTCTACACCTCCTACTTATACACCTTCTCCTACGCCTACTCATCAGTACCTACACTTCCAAATACAATAACTATATCTCCTCTCAATTATATACATAGAACACCCCCGGCTATCACATTCTGTAGTTCAAAGGCGGCAGATCCCGCTTCCGATCAGGTAAATACACATCAGACATATCCTTATGAACACGAGACAGGAGACCCCAAGCCCGAGCTCGGCGAATAGCCTTGGACAGGAATGCCTGCTGTTTCTGCGACAGCCCTGTAGCTTCTCTAGACAGCACGTTACCACCAGACGTCATATATTCAGAAGCCAAAGCGGGTTTCACGTAAAGTCGCTGCAGTTTCTTATTCTCTAGTTTCCTATTTCCCACTACAGTGTACTGTTTGTTCTTTTTCGCAAGATTCATCGCAGCAATCGAGAAATCAAAGGGATCGTAGCGGGATTTCACAGGCAAAGAAGGGAAGAATTTATCTGTTATATCGAATTTCTGATCCTCAGCTGATTCTGATAAATTCTGAACCATTTGCATGGTAGATTTCAGTACTTCATTACTCCGCAGGCCTTTCTTCTGCTGGCGCTGGTTCTGCACGGCAGAGTCCTTGCGAATTGTGTCAATAATCTGTTGTGACGAGGAATCTGCTTCAGCTTTGTAAGTTAGATACGCTGTTTGCTCGTTTTATTAGTCTAATATACGATATACTTACTGCTGTTGTACCTCACACCGGATACCATCACTCGCTGCAAAGCAACGGGCCGGGACGCGGCTTTAGTGAAACTACGCAACATTGTGGAGTTATATCTATGGTTTCCCGTGTCAGAATCAGTGCACCGATACTCCGCTGGCTCTCCTATTGCTTGTCTGTCGGGACTTCCGCTGCGGCCCAGATGTCCATCAAATGAGTGAAAAATGCTCCCGAAACACCCACTCACCGTTGAGTATATTTTCAGATAACGTCATACTATATTAAACTAGTTGGTTACGTAATCAGTGTCTATCTATTTCCAGATCACCTCATCATATAACATAACATCATCTCGGGAATGAGCTGATCGCGAACTGATAAGCAATTCACACTTTAGAGAATTCTGCTGAATTATCCTAACTTCTGCCCTCACTGACTATCTCAGCTTCAGCGTATTCACTGAACCACACATGACACATTTTAACTCCTAAATTCTGCTCAACACAACTCATATTTTCACCGCTCAAACCACTCTTCAGCCATCACCATCCTCATAGCCTATGTGTCATCGTTCTTCTGGTCTTATCGCTATCTTGGAACCTCTAAAAGCTCTGAATGACTTCAGCTGACGTCTGCAAAGCCTGCCAGTCGGCCGACGGGCCTTCCGACTGGATCCAGTGCGATAAATGCTCCGCCTGGTACCACGACGAATGCGTTGGCCTCAATCCTTGGAAAACTCATCAACTACGTATTTTCCACTGCCCACACTGCTCGGCCATCTACGGCCCCTCAGTCCCGGTACGCAAGTCTAAAAGAGCTCGCACGAGTATCGACTACGTGGCGTTGAACGAAGGTGCTCGCGTGGTTTCTAAAACTGCTCATCCTCATATATCTAAGCTACTAGCAATACCAGCAGTTAATGAATCTCTATCCCTTGATAAACCAGGAGAATACGATAAAATATGGCTTCTTACGGGCCGCCAGCTGACTCGCCGCTGGGCGGAGAGTGTGCAACTCGGGCCGAAACCAGTGTATATTCCTCGGGGGCTGAATGAAGCTGATGAGAAAGCCGGAGGAGGCGTAGGAATGAAAATACCTGAAGAATTCTCGGTACCATTTGTGGCGTCACAGGTAGGCGAGACGGCCCGCGTTGAAGTTATGGATGTTTTAACACAGAATTTGAGCCCCGTGCCCCGCTCGCTGTTGCAGAAATGTGCGGGGCAGCCGTATGCGTTACAGGGTTGCTGGACTTTAGGTCTGTGGAGGGATTATTTCTGTCAACCTGCCGAAGAACGTGATAAAGTGAGAAACGTGATTTCTTTAGAGATTTCAGGGACTCCGTTGGCGGCTGGGGTGCGGCGGCCGGTGTTTGTAGACGAGATGGATTTAGTAGATGAAGTATGGAAGCATGGGAGTGGAGATATGGGGGAAAAGGCGGAGGGAAAGGCAGAGGGAAAGGCAGAGGGAAAGGCGGGGGAAAATGCGGAGGAAAAGCTTGAAAAGATCGCGGAAGCGGAAGCGGACGCCGAGGAACGGCGGGAGTCGGAAAACTCTCAGAAAAAGCTACAATTGAAAGAAACAAAGCAGACTGCTGAGTTGCAAAATTCCAGTAAATCATTAGACTCTGTAGGCTCAAATACGCCACAATACGAACAAGAAACCAACTCTACTGCGCCACAACCAGCCTCTTCTTCTGCGCCTTCTCGTAATAACCGACCCGCCAGCCTTCCACGCCCAAAAGTGGCTCTGTATTGCCTCATGTCAGTGGCGCAGTCGTACACAGACTTCCATATCGACTTTGGAGGCACATCCGTGTACTACCGAGTCATTTCTGGGTCCAAATCATTCCTTATGGTGCCCCCAACGAAACGGAATCTCAGTGCGTATACTAAATGGTGCGTAGATTCAAACCAGAATGAGGAATTCTTCCTTGATAGGCTGTCCAACCCAGAAGCTGAGTGTTTCCGAGTGAATCTGTCTGCCGGAGATACTATGATTATCCCTGCTGGTTGGATTCATGCAGTTTATACCCCAGAGGATACTGTAGTGCTAGGCGGTAATTTCCTTACCATGCTGAATATGCCAATGCAACTGAAGATAGCAGAAATTGAAACGGTAACGAAAGTACCAGCCAAATTCAGGTTCCCGCATTTCAACCGGGTGTGCTGGTGCGCCCTGGCGGCGATTTATAACAAGATGAAAAATGTAGGGAAAGATGGAGAAGTGGACGATGAGGAAATAGCAGGAATAAAGGTAGTACCTGAGGATAAGAGGAAAGATGGGAAAGATGGGAAAGAGGGGAAAGAGGGGAAAGAGGGGAAAGCTGGTGAGCAGGGGGAAGAATCAGGAGTAAAAGAGGAGAAACAGCGTTGTGAGAAAATATCATGGTTGTCGGAAGCCGAAAGGACTGCAGTGATGAGCCTTTTGCCGCACCTTCGAGCTCAACACGCTCGGTTGACTGATCCAGCAGAGAAACCTACAGCGAAAGCTGCTATACGTAGTGCTATTGTTGTCCCGTGCCAGTGGGGTAATTCAGCTCGTTCCGCGGAGTATCTAGCAGATGTTGAGCGCAGGTTACAGGACGGTGCAACATTGGCAGATGGCAGATCTGACGGGTCTGGCGGGCTTGTGAAGCGGGAATCGGGAGAGAAAGGTGAGGTTTAGGTAGGTTCTGTATGTAATTAATGTACTATATGATGGAGAGGAGTTTAGTGTAGAAAGTTGGAGTAAATGAGAAAAAAGGAGTGGGAAAAGAGGGGAGAATAGAAGAAAGGTACATTTGTCAGCTCTCTTATGTCCATACAATTCAAGAAACAGAATTAAAGAAATTAAGGAGATAGGAATAGAAGAATAACGCCATGCAGCTTATTGGGAAATAAGGAGGGATATAATAAGAGCAGATATCAATTGAAGTCCAAAAGGCTGGAGCTCCCAAAGAAAAAAAGAGATGTGTCGTATATTTCCAACTGTGTTGGCTGGCTATATCATTCAAGAAGGAATAAACCAGAAAAGTACAATGGTCTCAACCCTACTCTGCTACAGCACTTTCATCTCTGTCACAGCAAATGGTGTTCAAATAGAGAGGAATAAAAGAGAATTCAAACGAACAGATCATACCGACATACTAACAAGCACATCTAGAACTATTAACTGCTCACTGGTTATCAAATCACTTAATCAAGACTGAGAAATCAGAACATGGAGGGAAAGATGTTCACCCAACGTTAAGACGTAAACAGCTATGGACAAATAAATATCGACTTCAATAAACATCAAATTCTCATGCAATCATCTACAAAGGGCATTTTATTTCCTTGTCACCTTCTCATTCCAATTTATCTCCTACTGCTACTGCTTTTTAAATCAATCAATTTACTATCTAAACACTCTAGATAGTATCCGGACGTATCCTCCTTCTATGCTTTTCACTCACTGCAACAACCGCAACCCTGAAACTGAAGCACCAATCTCTGTAATGCCAGTAATCTTGCACAGTTTACCCTTCTGCTCCGGCTTGTACTTAGCACCCGTTAAAGCTTCCGTAACAAACGGAGATCCTTTATAAATCGGTGTAAAAGTAGCGGCACACACATCAAATTCTGCAAACCTATCGAAATCGATTTCAATCTCATCACGACCAATTTTATCCGATTTTACTTTCACTTTCCTAGCTGTTTCTGCTTTCTTCCCTGTTGCCACAATGTCTAAAAATTTAGCAGCAAAATAAGAAGCAGATGCGTAGTTTTTATGCTTGAATGACTGATTCATAGCAATGTACAAAGCGTTAATCAAATGTGCAGGTTGCAGATTTGCCCGCGTAAAGTATGCAGCAAGAGTTAAATTCTCTACAACTGCATCTTCAGGCAGGGATCGTCTTTTCAACTCAATCGATAACCCCAGAATGTACTCTCGGCATACAGAAAGAACTTCTCGGCATTTCTCCTCATCTTCAGGAGTGGGAACAGCTAATACACAAACAGTGTAGATGATCTTGCGGAAAGCAGCTACAGCTTCTTCTAACTTATTAGAATTGAACAGTTTGAAAGCAGCATGCAATGTAGTCTCCAAAGACTCCAATCCAGGAACAAATGGCTGCACTTCAGTTGCCCCACTGCTTGTACGGGCAAATTCTGCTCGCAGAAACATCGGAAGCGGCTCGGTACCTTCGTGACCGGAAATCCACAGCTTAGAAGCCGCGTAAACTTCCATAAATCTCTCTCTGAGCGGCTCAAAATTTACTACACCTACTTGACGGTTCAGCATGGTAGCAGCTGTCTGGAAAGACCCAGCAGCGACGTGACCTGCTGCGCATTTCGCATTCCTCAGCCACAGTTCTGTTTCGGGTGTTCCGGGAACATCTGGCGGCAGATCCGACGCGGAAGTTCCTACAGCTTTATCCAGCTCGTCTCCTACGTCCAAATCGTCATCTTCAAGATCCCATCCGTCTCCATCTGCTTCAACGTCTTCCCCAGCAAACAAATCTGCTTCAACACCTGTAGTGGGCACTGTTTTCTCTGTTTCAGTGCTGTCTTCCACTGTAAGTGCGTCAATCTGCCCCAATACAGCCAGCTCAAACTGCGAAGCCCCAGCGTCTTTCACTGGCCAGTTTAATCCTGCAGTTGGCACCACAGGCTGAGGTACTTTTTGAGCTGCTGGCAGTTTCCCCGCTGGGATCTTTGCCTCTGCTTCTTCTGCTGTCATATCTGCGTCTTCCAGTACTTCCTGGGCTAAATCTTCCCTTCCAGCAGCACGGGCAGCGGCATAAGCCAGTGGGAACAGTCCTGCGGCCCGTAGGAGCTCAACTTGTTTCTCAGTGTTACCTAAGAACAATGCTGTCTGCATGACAGCTGAGTAGTCCCCACGGTATTCTGCGATATGCTGCATTTTCTCTAATTTAGCAATATTACCCGAAGCTAAGTATAGGAAAGCCAGCTTATCGAACTCGTGGAGTTTCTGGTATGCAAGTTCGACTATTGTGAAGTTACCCTGTTGTAAAGCAGCTTGGCCAAGCCTCTCCCACGTTACTGGAGCGTCTAAAGCCTGGGCTTCTTCTAAAGCTACAGATAAGTTACCGCATTCTAATCCGAGCTCAAAACGCGTCCCAGAGTCCTGCACAAACTGCAAGGCAATCTCTGGGTAACCCTTCTGCTCTAAATAAGCTACAATGTTTTGTCCTACTAGAGTGGATCCTCGGATAATCCGCAGAACGTCGGCGTAGTTCTTAGCACTCAAGGCTTGCTTAAATCGGTACTCAGCTGGTTCAATGGGCACAACTTCCACTGTACCTTCGCGGGTGAGGCAGATAACTTTGTTATCCTTCACTTTCACTAGGTATAGTGTGTTTTCTAGAGTTTTAATGATTCCAGAGTCACCATTCAGCAGTGTGTACTTGATATGGTTCAAAGTAGAGTAGAAAAGAACTCCAGAGTCATCCCAAGCCGCAGATTTCACTCTCAACGTTTCAAAAGAAGCGCAGACAATCTTCAACTCTTTATCTGCCACAGTCACAGAGTGTTTCCCTAACAGAGCAACGTGCTGTCCGTCAGGAGCCCAGCAAACGTACTTCACATTTGCTACTACAGCTTCCGCCAAAGGTTTCCGCTGTTGTACGTCATACAGAGTAACAGTAGTAGGCCCCAAGAGCAAAACACAGCCTGCAGTGCCACCAGGACACATTTCCGTCACTTGCTGATCCAATTTAATGGTTTTAGTAGTAGAATTAGTCAAATCACGTACTTCTAACGTACTAGTTTCTTTGTTCAATACAGCAAATCTATTCCGCGCCACGAATAGAGCCGCATCACCAGTTCCAGAAAAGGAAGACTGGGGCTCAACGGCTCCTGCAGCGTCCCGTGGCAAAGCAGCTAATTCATACATTCCAGCACCAGCTGCAGAACGTCCAGTGACTAAAACTGACCTCTCAGCCGGGTTATACGACAAAGTCCGCAATGGCACCCATGGAGATCCTGTTTGTTTTAACGACAGCAACGGCAAAGACTCAGATTCAGTTGCTAAATCGTAAGCACGTACTTCCCGGTCTCGGTTTACATACAATAGAGTAGTGTGGTGTAAAGCTGCTGCGGGCCTTTCTCTTGCTAGTTTAAAAATAACTACACCACCATCGTGGCAAGCAGCAAACAAGTTATGTACTCTATGAGCAGCTACGAGCCAAAATCTATCAGTTTCCCGTTTAAAAGTTTGTACTAAAAGCCGAGAATTCAAATCCCAAACTCGAATAGTACGGTCTTCGCCGGCTGAAAGGATCAAATCCTGGTGTGGATGGAACAAACAAGCTGAAACGTTATTAGTATGCCCACGACAGGTATCAACTTCCCAGGCTTTCGTATCAGCCATACGCCAGAGTTTCAGTACTCTGTCGTCTCCACCAGAAACGATAAGCGGTAAACGAGGGTGGAAAGCTGCCCAATTAACACCTCTATCATGTCCTTCTAAAACGTATTTTACAATAGCGTCAGTATTACCAAAGATATCCTGTTGAGCTGCAGCAGAACGCGCCATTTGATCTTCAAAAGACATCCCACCAGGAGGTCCACGCCCTGCTGGCGCTGAGTGCTTCTTCTGTAAACCAGAGATATCCCAAACTCGCACAGTTTGATCCAGAGAAGCAGAAACTACTAATGGTTCAGACGGATGGAACTGGGCGCACATAACGTAGTGATTATGGCCAGTAAGGCAGGCGATTTCTTGCCTATTTTGCCAGTTCCAAATCCGGATAGTCTGATCATCTGACGCTGAGATAATCCATGGCAGCTCAGAGTGGAAGAAACAAGTTCTTACGTAATCTAAATGCCCTGTAAGGGTGAAAATACACTTTCTAGACTGCAGAGACCATACTTTAACGGTATAATCGTCACCGCATGATACGAAAAGAGGCTGAGTAGGGTGGAAATCAACTCCACGAACTGGTCCTTCGTGATCTTCAAACCTGTCAATGAGGGTACCCATACGGTAGTCCCATAATTGGATAGTAGAAGAGTGGAGGGATACGAGTACCCAAGGGCGTACCGGGTGGAAGCACACGCCTTTCGCGCGAGACGATTTTGATTCAAACTGATGGTTAGTAAGGGAAGGAGGGAGAGAGGGAAGAACTATTGAAGGATATGATGGAAATAAGAGAGTTCTAAAACGTGTTATCGGTACATTGCTAACTGACAAGCAGAGAAAAAGTGGTTTAATTAATCAGAATGGCCAGTAAATTCCTAGTGATGATGGCCAATAAGATCAAGCAGTCATAGTAATAGTAATAGTAATAGAACAGTGAATACAACCGAACCATATAACCCATAGAGGAGCAGGATCAAGGAGATATATAAGAGACTAAGAAATTAAGAGAATAAGAGATTAAGAGAATAAGAGGATCGGAAATCGGTAAACGTCTGCTACTTTTTCCCCTAATCTGTCAACTATCATAATAAACAATATAACCACCATCGATCTCATCAACCAGCAAATTATCTTATCCTCTTATCCTCTTATCCTCAGCCACAGAATCCTCTAACGTTTCCATAAATCCAATAAATATCATTAAAACGCGTAAAAGAATCCCACATTCCACATAATTCATCAATATTTCAACTATTCATAATCAACTAATCAGCATTTCATTTCCAACCCAAATAAATTCCACTACTCATAACGACAAATCATCCATCTGCTGACAATCCAGCAGTTCTCTTTCATCACAATTTTCATTTTCCTTCTACTCCTATCAATTACATTCCTTCCCGAGAATCGTATTATCAATCTATCTATCTTCCCCTTAAGACGCGTCATAATTCAACTTACTTTAGTCAACATTTGCATCTTTACAGGTCGCAAAACGCGTAATTTTTATCTCAAACAATCACACACCGCTATATAGCACTTCCCAAATGCACTGATTGTGCTCTTATAAGCAGAATTGAGCTCAAAATAACAATTAATAAAGCAGTAATTGATTACTACTTGGAGATTGAGTGATCTCACAGTATCAGCAAGCAATCCTGTTGCTTCAAGCGTTCAGATCGTCTCGCGGCCGACGATTGAACTGTGCAAAGTGCGTTCGGGCCGATGGCTTCTCGGTGATCGTCTCGGATGTTCCGCTGATCTGCGTTCCGCTTACTTTGTTCTCCTTTCATACCCGTCTCGGCACTTCAATGGTTTCTCGCCAATGCGAACAGCCAGGTGTTTTCTTGACTGGGGTTACCCGGATTGGGGTGTGGGAGGAGACGCGAGGGTGGAGATGTGAGGGGGGCCTTCGCGAGATGGTGGAGCAAGCGGAGTTACTGAGGGATGAAGGAATAAGAGGTGAAATAAAATAGTGGGGGTTCTCGGATTGATATTCAGAGTGGTAAATAGTCTATTTGAGGTATTTGGGAGGGATTGTGGGAAGCTATGAACCGTTTAACCGGCTCTGGTACTGGATAAGTTGGACTTACTGATCGTCGGAAGCAGGCTGTGGCACCTGTTATGGGACTGAAAAATTGCTCGGATCAGCCGAGGGAACACCGGAGTTATCCCGAGATCTCGAGATTTGGATGTTATAAAGTATCTCTGGAATGGGGGTTTCCTCTACTGAGTCTCCTACACTGCAGTACTTCTGAGCTTTGGTAGTCTTCCGGTGTTTTTAAACCGAAATGCTTCAATGAATCCCCTTTCGCTCACAGTTTAAACCGAGCAGAATCTACAAAAACCTCAAAAATCAAGAAATGGGTTATCACTTTTCAGGTTTTCTCCTTCAATTCTTACGTTTTACAGTCAAAATCCATTCGCCTGATCAATCCAAATCCAATACATTCATTCAGTACCTACGTAGGTATAGTTAGTTAGTCTAGCCTGCTGATATACTTTTAGCAGCATTCCAAACTTATTTAAGCAAACAGAGCTGAAAGTCCCAGTGCTAGCAGCGAGAGCACTGATGCTCCAGAGCTAGCAGAGAACCCTGCAGCTCCGCCATTTTCAGAGGACGTAGAAGAGTCAGAACTTCCAGAATCCTGTTGAAATCCACCCGTGAACGAGTCAGAAGTAGTCTCAGCGGCTGCAGAGGATGTTTGTTCAGCAGAAGTCTCCGCTGTAGTCTTAGCTGAGGTTTCCGAATCGGAATCAGAGCTGCTGGTTTGCTTGCCGGAAGAACTCTTCGACGTAGATGTGGAGGAAGAAGTAGAAGAAGAAGAGGAAGTAGAGGAAGCCGTAGAACTAGATCCTTTTGTAGTAGTTCCTGAAGATCCACGGTTAGAATCTCCGCCTACACCTACACCCTGTGGGACGCTGTTTCCTGAGTCGGAATCGTCTTCATCTTTCCCGAGATCAGGATTGAAACCTGTAGCGGCAAATGATCCCAAAACAGTGTCCTTGTCAGTGATTTCTACATCATCCTGCATAGCAGCTAAATTATTGAACACATATGATACCTTATTAGAAGAAGTCTTAGTATCACTTGGCGGGTCATAGCACTCCACAGAGACAGATTCCAGCATAGCATAGTAGTAACCAGGGTCCTGAATATCAGCAGAATCCCAGTCAATCTCTCCACCAGCCCAAGCAATAGTTCCCGGGGCGTTTGTAGCATTTCCACCAGGCCACAGAGAGATCTGAACTCGGGAAGGAGTCTGAGGGTACGAATAAGAATTAGTTGTGTCATTCCACGTGTCAGATTTCTTGAGAACACGGCCAACTTGTCCATCGACTGACCATGTGATTTGGTCTTCAGTCCAGTCGATTTCATAAGTGTGGTAGTTCTCAAAAGTATTGCTTAATGAGATATTAGCAGAGTGAGTCCAGTCTAAAACACCTTGCCAGTAGTAATTTGTTTGAACCGTTTCCAAATCTGCACCAACAAACTCGTAATCAATCTCGTCTTTAATATCTGAAAACAGAATAGCAGCTGATACTACACCACGGTCACGAGATGACTTGAAAGTAATAGACACTTTACCGTACCACACATAGAAAGAGGAAGAAAGCACTGAACCACCAGAGTATTTAGGCATGGCAAGGATAACTGAGTCGTCATAATCCAGAATTCTTCCTGAGTACACCCAGTCAACCTCAGAAGAGTTCCCAAGGTATTCACTGTTAGATTTCATACTTTTAGTTGACATTGTCTTAGCATCAAGATCACGGCAAACAGGCATCGGCATGCAAGCTGATATATTGAATGAGAACCGAGGATCACAGCCTCCAAGACAGTACGCTCCTGTTCCGCACTCGCCGAACTGCGAGCAGCATGGCAGGTCCTCAGGACAGTGGCTATCTGCATCACAGAGGATAGTATCACCTAAGGCTCCCAGTGATCTGAGAGCTAAGAGCCCCAGGGTAATGAAAGCAGTTGATCGCATTAGAAAATGTGGTTGTAACACTAGTCACGAGATGGGGTTGAAATCCAAGATTCCCACTTCCTTTTGGTTATCCAAGTGACTTTAAGAAAGCTTCAGTTATGAGCAGGGAAAGGGAAGCCTTTGACACGGGGATCCGCTACAAATAGCCAAAGGAGTTCGCGTAGGCAGCGATGTGAGGATTAAAGCGAATGATAGCCAGTGTCAACGAAAATGCTACTAGCAAAGACGCGAAAAGATGTCACTAAAGAGGCTGATGAGATGACAAATTTCGTGAAATCGGGCTGAGAAGAATCGTCCTCCTTTTAACGTGGAGTTTTCCCGGTTTTTCCATCAGTATCGATTTGGTCACATTGAGGGTGATGGAATAAGCTCTGAATCTACGGCTGCATGGTGCCTGATTAGGAAAGCGGCATTAACGTGGATTTCGGGCAATTCGCGAGGGTGGAGAGCGTGTTTGACAGGTGAAAGGAATAGAATATAGAGTAAAAGGAGATAGGAATAACGGACAAAAACGAAAACTGAATGTAATGTATGGTAGAGTTTGGTTTATGAGGCTTTTTCGAATTTCAGAGTGATTGAGTGAGTTGTGGACTGATGTATTCATAAATCTGGGTGAAGATGTGCTAAATTTGGGACGGGAAGTGGTTAATTTGGGGTTTCGGTGCAGTTAATGGAATCTGAGGATAGTCATTAATCTAAATAGCGCGTAAAGGTGTTCAAATCTAAGAATCTAGTGAGATAGAACTAATTCTCTGTAAATAGTGCGGCGTTGACATTGATTTGTCGTAAATTCATATACGCGTTTCTCCACCGTCCCGATATGCAAGCAGTAAAGTTTCTGCATGCTCCTGTATATCTGGCTCATTTACGCCATTTTCGGGTTCGGTAATTCCCTATTACGGCAATAGAACTGTTTACTGTGTGCCCGCTTTGGTAGACAATATGCAAGACTTCACGCTAATAAAACGTTATTTCCGAATCAAGGTTGGCCGAATCAGTCGACAAGGAAGTGGGCCAAAAATAGCTCATTGAAAAGAAAAAAATAGCGGGGTGATTCGGACTTGAGAATGGAAAACGGAGAAATCTGAGCCTAAAAAAAGATTATGCTGAAGAATCGTCAAGTTTACCGAGAAAAATTGGTTCAAGAGCTGTAACTCGTTGAAAACTTAGGTTCTCAACCCCTCAGGTGTCCGGTTCGCCGTTCGACGCTCTACATAGACTCAAATTCGCGTGAAAAATGTCCTATATGTGATTTCCTGGTCTATCTATTTCCGTAGAGCGAGTCATCAAACTGCAGTTTTAAATTTGACGCGGTATGCTCGTCGCTTGAGACGAAATTGTCCGCTCTTGATCAATCAATCAATCACTCGGGACAGCCCGGATTAGTTTCGCGTCAAAAACTTGTGTTAGCCCTATACTGTGTCACGTGCTTTCCCTATGCCCTGGATGCGTAATTCTGGTCACTTTCCTAAAATGGATTCTTGTTCATTCAACACCAGTTTCCCCCACCGAAATGGAAAATGACGCACAGTTCCATACTGAGTACCGACGCAACCCATGCACTCAGTGACTGAGCACAGTGTTCGTATACTACTATAGTTGACTTCTACAATTCATTTGACTGCAGTTCTGTAGAGTGATATACCTGTGGACCTCTGAACCCAGTACATCTGTTCAACAACTCAGTTCAACAGTATTATCATCAATAGTAAGTACTTATAAACATGCAGACGACAGAACGCTACGATTGAACGCCAGACACTCGACAATTCCGAAGCGCGTTCCGTCGACATTCATACATTGATTATATGGGCAGAAGCCTCAATATCAGCAACCAGATACACTTCATCATCTACTGCTTTACTGAATTGACCACAGTTTGTCAGTTACGGTCTTGGAAAACGGATTCATTTCGAACTAGTCAGCTGGCATAATCAGTTCTCGTCACAATACTGCAGGTCGTCAACCAACTAAAGCATCCAATACTAACTATATCAGTCATTCAAAATGCCTAAGAAGAGAGCTTCCAACGGACGTAACAAGAAGGGCAGAGGCCACGTCAAGCCTGTTAGATGCACCAACTGCGCCAGATGCGTCCCTAAGGACAAGGCTATCAAGAGATTCAACATCAGAAACATGGTTGAATCCGCTGCCGTCAGAGATTTGAGTGAAGCTTCCGTTTACCAGGAATACGCTCTGCCTAAGCTCTACGTCAAGCTGCACTACTGCATCTCTTGCGCCATTCACTCTAAGATTGTCCGTGTCAGATCCAGAGAAGGCAGAAAGGTCAGAACTCCTCCTGTCAGAGTCAGATTCAACAGAGACGGTGCCAAGGTGAACCCTACTGAAGCTGCTAAGGCCGCTTACTAAATGTACTGAATGTACGCTATTCTGGTGATGCCGTTATGTATCGGCTATCCGGGTGTCTACATTTGAAAATAAAGTCACATAATGTTATTATCGTGTATATTGTAGTTATGGAGTGGTTAGATCTTGTCAAATTGCACTTCAGCCACCCGAGCACGATCTTCGTATGCTCCTGTAATCTCTACAATCATTGCTCCTTTATGAAGTTCCGGCTTAACTCCCGGTGCTTCAAACTGCACCACGGTGTAATTCCCATCACGTAGTTGCGGCTCAACATAGTCTTCGGGCCGATAAGGAGATGAAATTTCCACTGCTTGCTGTTCCGTTACCCAGCACACCTTCTGGCCGCCTAGAGCTTCCAGAGTGTCCGTAGTGGCCGCCATTGCGCCACATGTGTATCCGATAGACACCTGTTGCGGTGGCTTAGCTCCCCATACCAGAACTGCACGTAGTAACGTAGCCTCCAGATCCACACGTACGGCAAATCGACTCGTACCGTTCCCGGAAGTCTCCCAATAAGTGTAATTATTCCCGTCATTGATTGCGGCTGCCACAGCTGCTCCATGGCCCTCTCCAAACGCCTCGGCGCCCGTGCACGTGCTAGCGCTATGCGGGGCCAACTCTCCGCCGCGTCGTACGGGCCCTTCCAGTACATCTCCGAGCCGTAATACGCGTCTTTCCCATTGTGCAACTTCCGTGCCACCTGCGCCTCCTTCTGCTGCGCCACTTTCGCCTCCTATACAGCCAGTCGGGACTTTCAAAGTCACAGCAGTCTCCGGCTTTTCCTCCCGCATAAATTCCACTTGAAACCCATCGCGGCCTACCCGCACATCCAGCACCGCTCCTTGTACTTTCAATCCCCGCAATGTATATCCAGTGACACCGCGCGGCCCTGCAGCTCCCGCGGGCCATGCCGGTGCCAATTCCGCTCCGTGTTCGCGCCATCGGAACCCTGTAAAGCCGTGGGTGAAAGTCTGGAGGAATCCGCCGTGTCCCGTGAGAAACGGGAAAGCGGGCCGAGTGCCTCCGTTCGTTTCGGGATTATCGTCGGTTTGTTCAGAGAATTGGTAGAAAGGGTGGCGTATATAAGGTTGATAAGCGGCTAACCAGTAAGTAGCAGAGGCGCAGTCGGATCTATTTTGAGCTGCAGACGCCACAGTGTACATTGCGTGAGCCATTGCTGGGCCGTCTGGTGACTGTTGCTGTGCGTAGTAATCAAGAGTATTGTGGCGCAGTTGTGTAGCAGAAATATCTGGATTCTCTGAAATAAATTTGTGTTCCAAAGGGTAATCCAGTAGCACAGTATCAGCCTGTTTAATGGGCGCAGAGCCGTTCATTCCGTCATACTGTAGAAGCACTGAACCGTCGGAAGTAGTAGGAAACAGCATATTCTCGGCAATATAGCGCCATTGAGCTGTGTGGTTCGGTGAAGAGTGCCGGAATCGGTCATTATCATCCTTTCCGGAGAGATACTGGACCACGTCTTCTAAACGCCAGATATTCCACCTTGTCTCTTCAGCCACATCAGCCACATCAGCCACATCATCCACATCATTCACATCCTGTGCACGAATCGCCGCTCGCAATACTGCTGCTATTGCTGCATTTGTATAGACTCCGTTGTCCACGTTATTTGCATACTCGTCCGGATCCGTTAGATTAACAGTTCCGAATCCACCTTCTTCCGCATCCCACGTCACATATTCGGCAAACATCTCTGCCACATTCTCCAAAATGGGTCTGGCAGCCTCGTTAAGCCACTCAGTATCATTCGTAGCCATATAGTACTGCCAAGCCGCCAGCCCGATATCGGCATTCAAATGATACTGATAATCCACACACGGTCCCGAACCGGTACAGTTGCCGAACCGGCTCGAAGTCCAAGGGTATAAAGCACCAGGTAATCCGTATTCTTCCGCATTCTGCTGAGCTTGCGGCAACATCCGAGCTCGATAGCGCATAATAGGTAAAGCTCGAGGAGGATGAAGTGCCAAAAGCGGTGGGAACATCCACGTGTCGGCATCCCAAAAGATGAATCCCGCGTAGGCGTCTCCCGAGAGGCCTGCAACGGGGACGGAGTTATCCCCGAGCCCTGCGGGTAGGCGGCCGTCACCAGAGTTGGCAAGGAGGTGGAAAAGACTGGCGCGGGCGGCTAGTTGAAGGTCGGCTGCGTCAGCGAAGGCGTCGAGGGAGGCGCAATTGTTTCCCTCATTTGCTTCAGCGTCTGCGTCCTCATCCGAATTTGTATCTTCTGATCGCTCAGTCGGTGGCTCAACGTGAACAATGACGTCTCCGGAAGCAAATGTGGCGTTCCAAGATGCTGAATGGCTGTGGCGCAGATTTTCCCAACCTGTTTCATGCGCTGTAGCCACTGCTGTGACAGCTGTGGCGTTCGGATCACCAAATCCGTCAGAGCTCGCCACACCGGCGTACTTCTCGAGAGTAAAACTGCCAGAAGCAGTGAAAGATGCACCAATTGCTGTGAAGTTACTGGCGCCTTCCCACGGGCACCACCTGGTATCGCCACCTTCTGGCTGCACCACACGGGACTCCGTATACACCACTGCATGCGCTACCTCAGTGCTGAGCCCCGAAGGTCGCACTTTTGCGCCCAAAGCTGCTCCGTCTGCACTTATGCTGCGCCACAACGCCACAGGCTCACTGCGAACGCTTGTGGCCATATCTAGCACATCAGCCACAGCCAGTGGCGCAGTAGTGTCCACTTCAAGTCTCACAGCCCCCAGAGGTAGAATCTCTCCATGCGTATACACAGCCACAGTTATCCGATAAACCGGGTCATCCCCACCGAACCCTCTGCATGGACTCCAGTCAAATTTCGTCTCAACGACCCCATCCTGAAACGAAACACTCTGCGAATATCCGGAGATCTCTTCCGGAGGTGTTTCCGAGTTCAGTGAAACATTACAAACAGGGCAGGTGATGCGCAGATCGGCCCAAACAGGTAAAGACGCTAATACGCTTTCCCCGCCTTTTGCAGCCACATCAGGGTAGTTCGTGCGGGGCAGCTCTGCCTGCCAGTTGTAAAACCCAGCAACAAAAGCCCCGGTGTACCTCGGGCTGTCGAGAGGCCACCCAGACAGCTCCGATGACTGAGAAAAGCCAAAGCCGGGGGCAGGAAGGCGCAGACCGATGTGCCCGTTGGCCACGTAAGGTTGCCGCTGGTACGATTCCGGGGCGTACACTGTGGAGTAGACAGTGTAGTTTTCAATCTCTAGGGCGGAGTTCAGCGGGTCGTAGCGGGCCATCACATGGTGATAGTCTGAAAGATTCAAACGGGAGAATGATGAAAAAGAAGAAGAGGGTGAAGTTGAAGTTGAAGAAAGTGGAGATCGGCGGTATAGCGCGTGGTGGGGTAAGGAGGGGTGATCAGGTTCAAAGCTGTAGAACAGTACAAACAGCAGAGCCAGTAGTACGAAGCCAAAAATTGAGATCCCAGAGATGAGGCCCAAATATCGTGCTGAAAGACGCTTTCTGACCGCTGGTCTCCCCCGCAGATCTCCTGATTGTAGTGGAAGAAGCGAGGGACGCCGGAAAAATGATGAAATCATGCCAAGCATAGTCTGGTCTGTATGGCATAAAAGTTGATGTATCTCACAGCTTTTATGTGATAAAGAGAACGGATATGAGACGTGAAAACTGTGGTGGGATCACGCAGGTAAATCTCGGGTTGTTTTAGGAGGGATCTTGATTGCAGAAGCCTCAGATTTCTGAATAGATTATATTTCAAGGATTTGATTTCTGAAGAATCGGCGTGAAATTCAATGAAATATCTCAAGAATCTGGTTGTTAGCCGTCGAGAACTCTGAGATTTATATGTGTTGTTCGCCTATTCTTTCTTTTCTGTTCCCCGATTTTCATAGTCAAATAGGAAGAAGAATTAAATGTGAAGAATCCCCCACAGTAAATAAGTAAAACAGCGAACAGAACAAATCTGGGGTCGTTCTGGTGGCGCGGGGAAATACTGGGGTTGAAGGTGGGTGCTTGGAATCTCCCTGAGAAAATGTGGGGGAGCAATGGATGTTACTGAAACTGCCTGAATCGCTTCGACGGGTTGTAGTCGATTTTTGCCCCTTCCGGATTAATTATAAGGTTAGGAATTAACGTGATGCAGGAATAAGGTTTGTGTTTTAGAGTTAACGGAAGGTTAAGAGAAGTTCAGAAGATTTTGAACAAAAGAAGTGGGCAATTTGAGCACCAAAGCATACTCTATCACAGTCCAGTTCAATTAGAACATTTTCTGGATTTCAATAGGATTGCTGCAAGTTTTGCGAGCCGTTTATTTAGTTGCTAGCCCTCGTAGCACTTAAAGTTTGCTTCGTTTAAGGTTTAAATGTCATGTTTCGTTCCGCATACCCTTTTTGGAAGATAGTTTCAGCTACTCGAGGAAGCCGCGAACTTTAAATGGGTCAAAAAGGCTGTACGACAAATTTCATTCAGCTTATTCTGCGCCGCATTAGAAGCTTTGGAAAGATTTGCAGGTTTCATACTAAGAACTATCACAACATACCTGATAAGGAAATAGCGCTATATACAGAAATATCAGGGAAAATGGGAATAGGTGTTAATGCGAAGGACTGAAGGCCAGATCAGAATTCACGTTTCCGAACTGCATTCATAGATTTGAATGAGAATGCCATACCAGTGAATGTTCCGTTAGTTCTCCATCCAGAAGCCAGAAGATCGTAATCGCTTTTCTTGAATTTTGCAAGTTTATCGCTTGCTGCCACACCATCTATCAATGGGATAATCATGGGATAGCTGATTCCCCGTTTAAATCTCTCGGTTTTTAAATGAGGAGCAAACTTCTCCTCCTCTTCCCGTCCAAATGCATTAATTACCGCCTCGGATTCTTGCTGAACTTCGCGGAACACCTCTCTTGCCTCCCATAACTTCTCTTCCGCTATCTTCCTCAAATCGTCTCCAACTTTCGCCAATTTTTTCTCTACGTCTGCCTTGTGCGCCTCATCTCCGTCTAAACCACCGGAAACATATGCAGAAACCTCCTCTTCCGTCAGAAACCTGTCATCCAGAGATTTCAGCGGCACAGAAGCTCTAGAAAATGACCGAAATCCCCACTCAAATATACTCATTCGGTGAATCAACCCAGAAACTTGACCCAGCAAAGAGCCTGTTTCCCGCAGGCCTTGAGATATTCTCTCATGATTGCCTACAAGATGTGCCGTAAGTGGGAACAGCTCAGGTGAGCTGCAAACCATTTGGCCTAGGTATATTCTCTGGCTGAATGTCTCTTCACTAGCTTTCAGCGCTTCTTCTACAGTTTTGGACTGGAGTGATTGATCCTAGAGATGAAAATGTTAGTAAATTGTGCCCTAAATTTTGTGGAAATCAACCTGTAATCACTATAGCACTCACGGATCCTCTAATAAACCTGTTGAATAGGTTAAGATCAAGTTTCACTCCTTTTCGTAGTGAGTGATGTAATAACACCCCTACTGGCTCGGATCCTGTGAAATCCTTCCGAGTATCAAAGGCTTTCTGTAGCTGATACATCCAGTAGTCGAGCTTCTGCTTCGTAGTGATGATTTCCTTCCCATTAGGTAACTTGCGTGGTTCGTTCAGTTCGAACATGAAAGCCCTAATAGCTAGTAGAGCATCTCTGCTCGGTTCAGGGAACGATTTAGAACCATTGTAGATCTCCACACCTGCAATATCACTCTTAACAAGCTTTTGACAGTGTTCGCGGGCTGGTTGGAGTTCTGGGGGCTCGGAAGATGAGCTTAGTGGTTTCTTTACCGTACTTTTAAAGCGAATTGATCCTACAATAGGACGGAAATGCTGAACGCGTGGAGGTCTTCGTAGGCAGAACATTGAGTTTGATGCAATAATGAGAGGTAAATGGTAATATGGTTTAAAAAGGTAGTGGTTTGGGCAAGGAATTTAGCTGAATACGACGGAATTCCCGGGGCTGATCGGTCGGAGTTCGGAGAATTCGGGCATCGAACGAAATTTGAGGAAAATGTTTGAAGATCCTGCGGGGACCTGCGGGACCTGCATATTGGTGCATGAGGAGTGGTATGGGATGAAAATGGATGTGAAATACGGTGCTTTAAGTACGGTGTATTTTAAAATACTTGCTTTGAGCCTTGAAGCTTGGAGTATATATTTTCAATTGATATATTTAATATTATCTTGCAGGAATATAAGCAGCTATCGGGACCACAAATTTTAGACATGTCTTATGCATGATTATGCAGGACGGAATGGTCTTTCTTTCACATGTACGTTGTCTGTGAAATAAGTCGAAGTATTTTGACATTTTCAATGATAAAACGGCAAGCAATGGCTCTAAGAAAACTTCAAACACTCAATTAACTCCAAATTTAATCTAAATTTATCTTAAATATCACGTAAACCCATCATCAACTCTGTTTCATCCACTACACATCGCTATATACACGAACATTCACAACTCTTTCTTCCAAAAGCTAATCATAGACCGAAACACTAACCGCCATTCCGAGTACTGCAAATTCTTATGGAAAAGATCAAAATTGCACTTCTCAATCCTCTCTAAGTACAACTGTACAGGCAGAGCAGCCATCAACGGTCCATACATTGCATCGCTGATCCCCTTAGGAAAAGACGGCTTCTCTCCGTCATCCAGTGTTCTCTTCTCGATTTTCTGCGTCTCAGATTTAAACTCCTTCAGCAGATGTCTCGCAAAAATGATGTGATCGTTAGCTCGCGTAGCTGCTTCGAATACAACATCTTTTAACTTCTCCGTCACAGCTGCCACTTCCTCTTTATCTTCCAGCAACCCCTGTGCCAACCGCAGCGCCGCTTCCTGCGACAGCCCGTGTTTAGTCATCAAATCCACCGGCAGAGTAAGCTGATTCCACGTCCTGGCATAATATGAGAACCCTACAAGCATAGTAGCAACAGCTGTTCCCTGGCCAATATGAGCTGCAATGTCTGACAGCTTCACTGACAGCTCAGGATTACTCGTAAGGAAATGGTAGGACGCCGGAGAAATACTGTCAGAGAGAGCAGCCTTCTGCGCAAGGTAGTTCAATTGTGAATATGTTCCCTCACCAAATGAACAGATATCATCCAGAGTATTGAAACTGGGATTTTCCAGGAAATGCTTCCGCGTTTGCAGCACCCTGTAGAAGAACTCTTTCTCTAATTCCACGCCGCGCTCAAGAGAATCCCGTAGCAGAACACCCACTGGTTCTTTCACTCCATTTCCTGCACTTGTCAGTGACACTTTGAACGCTTTATCCACCACGTCGTTCCAATATTTGAACTTCAAGTCGCTGGGACGCAGCCCTGGCATAGCACGAGCGGCACCAAGCTGCGCTTGCATTTCAGGGCTCACAGCGGTACTTCCAGCGGCATTATTTATCTTGCCAGTTTCAAGATTGAAAGTACGAATAGCAATGTAAGCGTCTTTGGCCGACCTCGGCATATAGGAGCTCAACAGATAGGAAGAATAGTCACTTTTCTTCAGCTGCTGTAGGCAGGATGTCCGTGCGGAGTTTACAACGTCCGTTGAGAGCCCTCGGATGAATCGCGGAGTAGATTTCACACTATAGACCATAGTAGGCCTTATTGAGCTCACAGCTCTGGCCAGAATCGGGCCCTGGGCGGCCAGTTTCCTCCCCTGTGTCAGCGGCATTGGTAGCATAGTTAGTGGTGTGAATGTAGATAACGGAAAAGTCTCGGAAGGGCCTTTGAATCGGAGGAAATCTTCGGGCCGAACTGACGGAAAATCATCGGATTTCAACGTTCGGACTCGGAGGCTGTCGGGTGTTCGCGAGAGTGATAAAAAGGAATCGCCGTTGGGAGGCTCAATTGAGGTAAAATAAGATGACGTAATCCATATATAGGGATGATTGATGGGAAGGGAGTTGAGGGGGAGAACACAGAGCGGAGATGTTTTGGATGGGTTTGGCTGGAGATACTGTGGTGTTTTATATTCAGGTTGGCTATAGGTTGTATTGTATGGGCAATAAGAGCTGAAATGTGGTATTTCGTCGCTCTGGAACGGAGCTGTTAAAAGTGTGGAAAGAGGAGAAAGAGGTATGCCCCTGTTGTTGGACGGCCGGGCAGGGCGGAAGTGAAGCGGAGAGCCACGCAGAAAGCAGACTGCCCTGTAGATGATATTTCTGGGGATAATACGAGTATATACGGCTTCTAGGTTGTGTATTTGTCTTATCACCAGTTACATTGTGTATATACAGGTTTAGGTGGAACGCGGATCAGAAGACATTTGTTGATCACCTAATCGGTTATTAGAATTTTCAGTTTATTCGGATTTCTTTGATTTTTCAACTTCATAGGTTATGCAAAACAGCGCTCAGCCAGATAATTCAGTTATTCGTGACTTGAAATAGCAACATATATTCAAAAGAACCACTCTATTCGTTATTTAGGTAGTGTATATACTTTAGTTTGCTTCCATAATGCTCAAACTGCGGGAAAACACCCATTAGTGAGTGCTCATCACCCTTCCACAGGTTCTTCGGCTCTGAAACAGAGCTCTGGTTAGAGCCAAACGAAGCTTTGAACTCTAGAAGAACATAGAATAGAACGCCTATTCTTGAGGCATTATGCACCATTCATTCCGACAAGCCAGAGCCCTGATTTATCTGCCAAATCTCTCTTTCTGCTTGCTCATCAGCCTGCTCGTAAATCCGAATCGGGCCAGACATACAGAGAACTTACAGGAAGATGCATACACTAACAAATACGTGCTGCTCTCCGAGAAGACTCAATTCCCAGACTCGAAACGCTTATTCCACTACAAAATTCCTGCATAATTAAATAAAAGACCAACTGGAATATCCCCGTATGACACTTCCTGTTGTATATTTGCTCTAACATACTTCAATACCCTCTCGCAACGCAGCCCCCTCCAACTGGTTGAGTGATCACGTAATCATAAATCACCCCATCATTCATCTCATCAGGAGAAAGCCATTCTTCGAATTTCCACTGATTTCTCACTTTCAACAGCAAATAATCCATGCTATTCAGTCAAATTCTTACATATCTACCGTAATTATACCCTCAATAAACTCACAGGATTCACTATACACTTTTTATAACCTCAAAAATGACATCAGAACCCCGTAAAGTGTACATGGACATCAGCATAGGCGGCCAGCTAGAAGGTCGTGTAATTATACAACTAGTAAGTGAGACCCCCATAGCTCTTCTCAAACATCTACTAACATCCTCAGTTTGAAAGTATGTTTTAGACTATATCCCCTGTAATTTTCCTCAAGCCTGGACCTCACTGGGCCCCACTGGGCCCCACTATGCCCCGCATTCTCTAACCTATCAGACACTCCTCTAGCTGCTGAAAACTTCTACAAACTCTGCACTGGCGAAGCTGGAAAGAACTCTCAGGGCATTACGTTAAGCTACAAAGGCAATTCCTTCCATCGTGTGGTTGAGAAGTTCCTTGTGCAAGCAGGAGACATCGTCTGCGATACGGAACCCTACCCGTCTCCGAATCTCGGGAAAGGCGGAGCTTCCGTGTTTAATACTGGTTCAAACGACGAATTCTGCTATGGATTCTTCCCTAATGAGCCCAGCAGCCGGAAACACGACGCCAAGTTCCTTGTTTCTATGGCAAACACGGGCAAAGATCGGAATCTGTCACAGTTCTTTATCAATCTTATTCCTGCTCCTCATCTAGACGGGACTCATGTAATCGTAGGTCAAGTAGTGTATGGTAAATCTGTAGTTAGGGCCATTGAGCGGGTGAAAGTAGACGCTCAGCACGTGCCTCTGCCAGAGAATAGAGTAGTGATAACCGATTGTGGCCAGTGGACATCGGAAAAGGGGATCCCAGTATTCCGTGCTGTGTATGAACCGCTCCATGATGATTATTATGAAATGTACCCTGAAGACGAGGAAAATATAGACGTAGAAGAGAAAGTAGCATCGAAAAACGTGTATTCTGCAGCTCTGAAAATGAAGCAGGCAGGCACTGAGCTGTTTAAACGTCCAGATAAAGAAGCAGCATTAGGGAAATACCGTAAGAGTCTCAGATACGTAAACGAGTACCTCCCAGACCCTGATCAGGAACCTGAAATGTATGCGAAGTACATGGAGCTGAAGAAATCATTGCATCTCAATATCTCCCTGGTAGCATTGCAGTTACAGGATTTGGATGCAGCTATAGTATCGGCTAGCTATGTATTGGACCAGCCGAACCTCACGGCTGCCGAACGCGGGAAGGCGCTGTACCGCCGCGGCGTGGCGCGCAGGAAAGCGAAGAAACTTGCGGAGGCGTTACAGGATCTGGAAGAGGCGCATAAAGAGGTTCCAGGTGACAAGGCGATTGAGAAAGAGTTAAAGGAGTGCCAGGAGTTGCTGCATAAGAAGAAAGAGAATGAAAAGAAGAAGTTTGCCAAGTTTTTCGCTTGACGATGTGGGTGAACGGAATGGAAAGTAGATATATGATAATCATAGGAGATCTTCTATTGATTATTCTACTAGATATATGATATTCATAGGGGATCTTCCATTGATTATTTTTCTAGTAGATTATTCGGAGAAAAGTTTCCTTACCGGGGGACTGTCGGAAGTCTTCTATGATGTTCAGCAAGAATGTTGAGCTTTCCGAGCTTGTAGGCTGGAATTCAGACATCAGAAGAAGCTGAAAATTTGTCTGGAAAGTCGAACGTTTGAACTGATGGGAGGGAGGATATAAAGGACAACATAGCTGAGGAGCTTAGAGTTCGGAGTTGAATTCAGAGTTGAATTCGGAGTTGAATTTGGGGCTGCGAAGTTTTGATCAGAGTTAGAAGATTCCAGTGACGCCGCTGGTACAATTCCTTATTACTTTAGACAGATGCTAAACCGGCAATTTTGTCACTTGGATCTTGGACACTGGGGAATTCCACTGCGGCGTTGTGTCCACCGCTTTTCCTACTGTATTGCAATGATTCACCAGATTATCGGCTATTTCGCAAGGAACAGCATGAACAGATGTGTATTTTATAGAGGTTGTACTGATATGTGAAAGTTTTGGGAGCTAACTCCTTTAGGAAACAAAGTATCATGGCGACCAACTGTATGCTACTGGAGAGTTTGGCATCTTTTGAAGCGGTAGTAATCATAGAAAGTAGGATGAATTATAGAGAAAGTCCAAGGCCGGACAATTGAACCTAGATGTGAATAGATTAGTTGAGAAGAGGTTGGCTGTGGAGGAGGTGATGTTCGTTAAATTTTGGAAAATTCTTGGCAGAGTAGTGAGATACGGCTTTGGTTGGAGGAGAAGAGGAAAGGAGAAAAAACGAATGACGAACTCCAAAGTAACAGACATGAAAACTCTTGCTTTACCAGCTCTATACAAACCTCTTTTCCTCCTACAGCTCTTAGAGCTCTTCTCCTAAACACCAGAAGGAACATACATACATCACATACATTTTTCCTCTAGAATAAATTACGACTCTTCAGTCTAAGCATTTATTTATAACCATACAAAACAGTACTGCTACATATTAATATTGCTTATTACAACAATATTCTACGAGCTTCCCAAGCCGGAATACCAGAAATCAGGGCAAAAGACACACGAATCAGCAGGCAAAGCACTCTTAATGTGAATCACAGCAGCAATTTCTGATCTCATTCTAATGATACTATCGCAAAGGAACTTAAGCCTCTTTAAAAATAAAAATACCTCACCTAAAGCTTCCCAGCTTAAAGTCCGGACAACACCTCCACTCCGTAACAGCCCAGCTTCCAGAGAGATTTCATCTATTTCTCTAGCCTACTTTTCTACCTTCTTTTCTACCTACTTCTCGACCCTACAGCTGAAATATGTATAGAAAATCAACCTATATTGATCACATATCTCTATATTATTACCCCCCGCGTCATTACTTTTCCCAGTTAGCATTCTCAGCTCCATTAACACCAATTCTATCAATTACTTTTGCGAACTCCTCTCAAGAACTCCACTGGTCGCATTTTCTTTCCAGTTACTTGACCCATCAGCGTACTTCTCTTTCTTCCATATCTCTGTCCTCTTCTTCACCTCCTCCAGTATCCATTCAGCAGCTTTCCAGCCTTCCGCCCTATGCTGAGCACTCAGAGCTATAATAACACTTTCCTGTTTCACGGGAACTTCCCCAAGCCTGTGGCAAATGTATATCTTCTTTACTGCTTCGTGTTTGGCTGTATTACAGAATTTCTCTTTCGCTTCTTTAGCAATTGCTGTAAGAGTACGAAGAGCCATAGGAATATGTGCTTCGTACGCCAGAGTTTCTACTGTTTTCGATTCAAAACTGTCCCGAGTAGTCCCAGCAAACAATACAACAGCGCCAGTCGTAGAATCTTTAACGAATTCCACAGCATCTGTTGAGCTCAGAGTATCATAGCTGAGGAACACCTGGATATCTTCATCGCCTATCAGCTCCTTGCTGGCTTGGAATGTGCGACTTTCGGAGGCCATTTTCAGTAAAATAACAGCATGTGTGTCACTTGAGTGATACTTGAGTAATAGTAAAACCACCAAAAACCTTTCAATACGCCAGGTATGCTATCAGTTGCAATCAAACCGCCTTTCAGCACTCTGATAAATCAGTTTAACCGATAAGTGAAAAATCATACATGTAACATCCAAAATCACACTGCAGCAACATGCAGCAACATGCGTCAACCTGCATATTTCACCTCTGTCTCATTACAGGTACCGCGGATGAACCCATGTGACTCAGTCAACCGCATTTTTCCACTCCTCGGCGTTCGACTAAGCTGGAGGAGATATGAACGGGAAATGGAACCGAATTTCGGTATTTCCAGACATTTTAGAGCATCAATTGCGAAACCACCGATTAAAGATCACAGAAAACTCGCTTTTGGCTCCGAAAGATCCTTAATTTCCCCGCTAAAATGACTGAAAAACCCGCTGCTTTGAAGCTGTGGGGTGGTAGATTCACTGGTAAGGCTCAATAACGATAAACGATGATATAACTACCCAATATACCATTCTACTGGTCTCAAATCACATACTAACATTATTACCCTCTCCTATAGGTGCTACCGACCCGCTCATGAATCTGTACAACGCCTCGTTGCCCTATGACAAGAAGATGTACGCTGCTGATTTAGAGGGGACTCGAGTCTACACTGCTGCTCTGCACAAACTGGGGCTCCTCAACGACCACGAATTGTCTGAAATCCACCGCGGGCTGGAACTTGTAAAGCAGGAGTGGGAGGCTGGAACTTTTGAAGCTCAGGAAGCTGACGAGGATATCCATACTGCAAATGAAAGACGGCTTGGAGACCTCATTGGACGTAATATTGCGGGGAAAGTCCATACCGGGAGAAGCAGGAATGACCAGGTGGCTACAGATATGCGGCTGTACGTCAGAGAGCAACTCAGCATCATCAGAGAGCTGCTGGTGTCTCTGATCAAAGTAATGATCAACAGAGGACGTAAAGAAATGGATATTCTTATGCCAGGATATACTCATTTACAGCGCGCACAACCTATCCGTTGGAGCCACTGGCTTAGTATGTATGCTACGTATTTAACAAACGATTTGGAGAGGCTAGATCAACTAGCAGCTCGTGTAAATCAGTCTCCATTAGGAGCAGGAGCTTTAGCTGGTCATCCATTTGGTATTGATAGAGAGTACATTGCAGCTGAATTGGGATTCTCTGAAGTTATTGGGAACTCTCTGGTAGCTGTAGCTGATCGGGATTTTGTAATTGAGACTCTGTTTTGGGGGTCTTTAGTAATGAATCATATTTCCCGATTTTCAGAAGATCTGATCATCTATTCTACTGCAGAGTTTGGATTCGTCAAATTGGCGGATGCTTACTCTACAGGTTCATCTCTGATGCCGCAGAAGAAGAATCCTGATTCTTTAGAGCTTCTACGTGGGAAATCTGGTCGTGCTTTCGGTCAGTTAGCTGGGTTTATGATGTCAGCTAAATCTATTCCTTCTACATACAATAAGGACTTGCAAGAAGACAAGGAGCCCTTGTTTGATAATCTTGTGACAGTAAATCATTCAATTTCCATTGCCACTGGTGTCATTTCCACTCTGACTGTACAGAAAGAGAAGATGGAAGGTGCATTGACTATGGATATGCTAGCAACTGATTTGGCTGACTATCTTGTTCGCAAGGGGGTGCAATTCCGTGAGACTCATCATATCTCCGGTGAAGCAGTTCGCATGGCTGAGGAATTGAACCTTTCAGGTATCGACAAGCTGTCCCTTGAACAGTACAAGCAGATTGATTCTCGGTTTGAAGAAGATGTGTTCCAGACGTTCAATTTCGAGCAGAGCGTCGAACGTAGAACTGCTACTGGTGGTACAGCTTCAACGGCTATTCTCAAGCAGTTTGAAGCTTTGGAGAAGAAGCTGGATAAGCGCGTGTAGAAAAGGTGTAGAGATTGTAAATAATAGACGTTTGCTATCAGATGTTGTTGCTTTTGCTACATTGATTGTATAGTAGTAGGATGGAGACTACAGTGTAATGAATATCATTGAGGGAATATTCAAATTTGAGCAGGAACAAGTTGCTGGATATATTAACATAGTGCCTGGCTATAGTCATAGGGATACTTATGGAGAGGCTGTGTCTGCTGGACTCCCTGAATCTCACAACTAGGTGGAGTGATACAAGATGGTAACAAACCGTGTAGTCCAGCGAAAATCCGAGCGAGCAGTTGATTTGATGAAAAAATAATCTGGATAAGAAACCTCTACTCGGTATAACACTATGAGCAGATATCTCACTACATTCTACGTTAATTCCATCATAAACAAGCCTATGACTGGAAACTTCCATTGCAATGAATAACTTAAACAGTCGATAAACAACGCAGATAGCCAATCCTAATCACAACAGGAACATTGAAATAGATATCCAGCCTCCGGGGAAACCTGAAGCTCCAGGGTTTCTACATACCTAGTTATCGCTCATAAGTAGGACTGTTCTAGAACGGAAGAATAAACAGCTTGGTGCAAGATATCTGTAAGCTCCGAAGTTCTAACAAGAATAGAGATATTCCCTTAGATCTCATTTGCGTATCACACCAAGATCTAAGAGGAATGGAGATATTCCTTTGGATATTCTTAGAATATCACACCAATCTAAAACCATTGAGATCCTATACAGTAGAAGAAAACCAGCAAAGATGGACACAGAGAACGAAGAAGAACCAAGGGTTGAGCTTCTGAAATCTTTGACTTACGACAACTCTCTTACTGTGTAGGAGAACTCACTTGGAAGGTGAACAAGTTTCTCTTTTTGTTTACGATGGATCAATTGGAGAAGCTTCCATACCAAATCCAATGACCTAAGCCAAAACCATTCAGTTTCCATTCCACTTCCTCTTTTCCATACTTCCAACTCCAACCTCGTATTTTGCCATCCTTGACCTCAGCAGACAACAGATAAGTGGTTCATCTGCAATTTCGAGTATTGAATCTACTATAATCTTCTCAGAACCGCCCTATCGCATTTAATACACATAATTTCATTACCAGTTCTGCCTCTACAGTACTCATTTGGTTACATAGCTATGCCAACTCCGCTGTTGAACTTCTCTGCCTCTACAGTATTCATTTAAGGCATCTCCAGAAGGGCTCATTCAACTGAACTCCGCTTAGTACAATCAGCGTCTTTGATAACCAGAAAGAAAACCTCTAAGGGAACAACAAGAAAACAGCAAGAAAATCAAAGAAGTGTAATTTCACCTCAAAATTCCTCCTCCTACTCTTTCAACCACCCGTCTATTTAATTCTCCATCTCCTTCAAACCTCCTTCAAATTTCCCTCAAACCCCCCAAACTTCCCTCAAACTTCCTCGCTGCTCTCCTCTTTCGGCTCTACCCGAATCCCATCATCCCGCTTCCGCCGCTGTCTCCGCACCTCAACGTGCCCCCCAGCACTCAACATCCAAGCTACAAACCCCTTAGCCACATTCCTTCCAACCCAAGCATAGCACCACGCCCCCTGTCCAATATAGTAGTCTCTCTGGAGCGTTCGGGCATCATTTGTCAATACATCAAACACCAGCCGTTGCAGCGACTTCATTCCAGCACCGTAGCGGCCTGCTGAGCTCGCAGATGGCGCAGAAGCCGTCAGAGACGCTACAGCATGATATTCTCTACCATATAATGTCCGAGCGTCTGCAGGCCACGTCAGAACCTCAGCAGAAGCTGCACGGTCCTGGGCAGCTGGAGCAGAACCCCCAAGACTTCCAACATGCACTTGGCATACTGGAATGTTCTGAGGAGCTAATTCTCGCTCTAAAGTGGTGAACAGAGTTTCTACAGCATTTGTAGCCACGGATTCCAAAGCATGGAATGGAGGCTGTAAACTAGCAACTATACAGGGGCTTACGCATATAATACGGGAATTGTGATTTCTCACAAGGTCTACTAAGCCATTGGCACACATGGCAACTGGGAAAAGCAATCTAGAATATAAAACGTCAATCCAGGAGTCCAAATCCGAGATTTCAATAGGTACAGATGGACAGTACGTATCAGGAACTACTAGAACGCCACAGAGCGTGAAATTATGGGGCTGAGCTCCAGGAAATGGCACAGTCTCTTTACTGAGAAGCTCAGAAAATTTACGGAATTGTTCTTTCACTGCTTCTAACTGATTCACCGAATCAGATCCTCCAGCAAAGAAAGTATTAAACGGCTTAATATCACCCGACCCTTCCAACGCTATTACAGACTGCTCCTCAGGAGTATTACACGATACGTATACAATAAACCCTCGCCTTTCTAAATCATAGGCCAATACACGAGTCAGAGCATCTCGGGCATTACCAATAATCAGTACAACATCGGTACGAGCGCCGTCAGCCGTCTTCCGAGCTCTCCGCCGGCGGTGCCGCTGCATCCGCGTGTACCGGCGGTTCACATAAGCCGCTGTGTGCCACACTGCGGTGCCGGCAAGCAGCGCTGTCAGCAGTTTATGCCGGCAGATCCAGTCTCGGGCTGCGTCTACTGCCGTGGCAGTTTTCGGGGCCAGCGGGGCTTTCGGGGGTTCCGGAGCGGGATGGGGAGTGCCGAGCGCCACAATTTTGTCCGACAGGCTTTTCACAGACTCTGTGGCGCTGTTAAGGTAGTCTCCGTCTTGAATGTGGCGTCCAACGTCTTGAATGTATCCAGTGGCGTAGGAAGCTGCGCCTGTGAGGAAACTCCAGGTTTTCTCAACCGGTCCAGGGTACGGTTCGTTCATTGTGTGGTTAGGAGGTTCAGAAATGAGGTGTAGAAGAGCTGAATAGCTGCTGGAAGGCGTAGTGAATGGGAAAAGTGGAGTTATAGTAGGAGGCGATGAGTATTAAAATGGGTCAAATAGCGAAGAGCCGTTGAATCTGGGGGGTGTGGTTTAGGGATCACGTAATCGGATATTTTGGGGACGCCGAGCAAGGTGTTTAGAGGATTACGTGAGCATTTAATTGTCTTGAATGGCTTTATAGCATAGTAGATTAGAGAGGTTCAAGAGGGTAAAAATGTGTAAAAAAGTGCAGAAAGATGAAAAAAATGATAAAAAGTAACACTTGGCTTATCCTGAAATCTATTAAACGGTAGAAATCCTACAACTAAAATAATCCATAGCTGAGGACCTCTTTGTCCAATAACAGGTCTCAAGACCATCTCAGCCAGGTATGGACATAGGATAAGCAAAAGCGGAAAAGATAGACCAGATTGTCTCCGTTTTTCATTTAACTTCAAGAGCATAGTTTCCGAAATTTACTCTCATACTATCTAAATTTTCTCTCATATTATAGAAATTTACTATATTACTATCAATTTACTATCATACTATCAATTTATTCTCATATAACCAATTTTACTCACATACTACCACCTCAGCTTACTCCTAAATAACCACTTCAACAGCTAAACGCAACCAAAAGTACACTACATTGAAGCAAGGAATGCTTGCTAAGCCGGCTATATACCAAACACAACCCTGGATACCAAAAATTGATAATACCCAAGTTACCAGATACCATATAGCAGATACCAGATACCCGTTCACCAGTTCACCAAATTATCAGCTCCCAACCTCCAACTCCCACTTTAACGCAGCTTAACATAGTTCGCAGGGAAAATTCCCTCCATACCATTGCACCTACCAGTCCACCAGTCGTCAACGCTATCACTCTTCTTTACAATAGTAATAATATCACCCTTCTTGAAACTCAAATCCCCTGCTTGCTCCCCGTCAAAACTATATAAAGCAACTGCTTCGTTACCCTTAGGAGGCCTTGGAGGCGGCTGACTGCTCGAACCGAACTTCGGCTTGGGCTCAGACGGCCTGTAGCCTTTATCCGAATACGTAGACTTGAAATGCGTTCTGCTAAAGTCATCTGCCAGCTCATCGACGTCATCGTGCCGCCCAGTTCGCCTCCGTGAAGGTTCCTGATCGTATACGTCGTCCTGCCAGCTTGAAGAGCGATTTGCTCTGCTTCCCCTACGTCGCCCTGCTGAGCTGAATTCCTCGTCTTCGTCGTAGTCGTCGTAGTCGTCAAAACGGCTCCCGCGGCGTGCTGAGCCCGTAGTAGCGTAGGAACGCCTTCTGCCTCCGCTGCCGCTGTACGTGGAATCCAAGTCTGAGCTATCAGGAATATCATCGTAGTAATCGTCATCGTCGTAGGGTTCGAACTCTGAGCTGAAAACCCGAGAATTGAGTACCCGGAAGAGCGGATCGCAGGCTGGTGGCGCCTCAACTCGTCCTGATAAGATCATCTTAGCTGTACAGTTATCACCATAGAATTTTCTATTCTCTTCTCGGCGTTCAATCAAGACAGACCCTTCTAGAGATACACCAGCAAACAGACCTTTAGTTTTCGAGTAGGAGAAGATAGCAGCAGCAGTTTTAAGACTAGCAGTACCACCAGCTTCAGCGTTACGACCTAAAGGACCAGCAGCTAAACTAATGTTACCACCCAGAGTAATGGAACCAGCTTGGGCAAACGACTGTACAGCTTTCTCTGTATTGAGGATAAACACAAAATCTGTTAATTCAGCACCAATTTGCCCTCCAACGCCCGCACCAGCTGTTACAATCCCTGACGGAGGTGACCAACTGCCATCGGGTAATCTCGCAACGATTACACCGGAGCCTGCACGACCAGAAAATAGAAAACCGGCTTTCAGTACTGTTAGAATAGCTAATCCTTTAGCATTCTTTAGAATCTCCGGCGGGATAACCTGTAGGAGTTAGCATATGTACAATTCTACGGTGTAATATATATGTGAATTCTACTACTATGAACATACCATATCTGCCCCCAGCATTTGATTGGGTTTAATAAAAGATGCCAGCACTTTGGCTGCTTTCCTGGTATGCAAGTTAGTTTCATTTCCTCCGAGGAAATCGCAGGAGAAGACGTAATTCAGCATACTTGGTTTCATTCTTGAGACTTCTAGGCACGGGGTTATTGATACCCATAGTGGAAGATTGATTGAGATACGTTTAAAATGATTAATAAAACTATGAGAGGTGTCAATAGTGAAACCAATAAATAGAGAAACTTCTGTATAAATTCAGCTGACAGATGGCAACAGGAAAGCCTCGGAAAATCACTGGATGAGTGGCTGAACTGAGTATCCTTTGTATAGATAATACCACTTCAGACAAGAGTATTTGCTGTATACAGATAGATATTTACAAGCAAATATGGCAAACTAGACTATGGGAACTTCCTTGTACGATTGATTAGTTTTTCTGTGCCCTCAGGATGCTGAATAAGCTGATATTCCAACGGTTATCACAGGTTACAGGGAGGCAGTTGTACGGGTATCATGGGGAATTCCGCTGATTTCGGCCGACACTTTTGAGTTTCCCTTTTCGAGGCTATGAGGGAGCGGAAATGGGATAGCGGACTTTATTAGAGGAGTTTGGGGGAAAGGATAGCTAAATAGCAGGTTATTTCGGGTAGGAACAATGTTTGAGTTGTTTGAGAGTTGTAGGAGGAAATATTTAGAGCAGGAAGACGATTGTATGGGCTGTTTAGTCATCAACTGGATGGTTCAATTGCTGGATGGATGATTGAAGGGATGAGCATTTGGTATTACGTAATCTCAAACTGTGGGATCAGTGAATGATGAGTAGGGGATTTGAACGATGAATAACGGGGACAAGAAGAGTGTTTGAATACTGATAGTTATCTGGATAGAACGGGGCTGCGGGAATTATGGAGGCGATCGAGGCAAAGCAAAGGAACAGTGGAAGGCAGATGTGGGGCATCCGCAAGAAGACGTGGGTCCCGGAGGTCGGCTATTCCGGTCAGTGGCTAATTGATAAGAATTGTAGCGTAATTGGCGCACTGAATACGAGAAATGCCCTGAAAATTCGAGATCTGCGTTCAGATAAGGATATATAGCAGGAAACTGCTTCACTGAAAGTAGTAGAAAAAAAAAAGAAAAAAAAATGATTCGACCCAGGATCGAACTGGGGACGTTCTGCGTGTTAAGCAGATGCCATGACCAACTAGACCATCGAACCATCTTGATTGTTGAAAAGTGCCGGAAATACAAGTCAGCAGAATTGAAGTTTCCTACCTTAGCAGCTTTTTTGATATCTACTTCCTGCTTATCGTCTCTTATTTTTAAAGCAATATTCATTTTGATCGTTTTCTGAAAAGCACTTATAGAAGTTGTGATTGGTGGACCACATGTTGCTTTTCGAAACATTTACGAGACTCTTTTACAAGTTCTTTAGCTCCCTGAATAGACCCTACAGCTCCGAATAATATAAATGAATATGTAAAATAATTAAGAAAAAATGAACCTGCAAATCAGTAGCTATTTACTCAGACTTTGCTTTCCGCATGCTCAGTCACCTGATGCACACTAGAAGCCGTGCTAGACTCACCTACCATCTCCACAGTCGATTTCTGAGTAGTATCAACGATAGTATCATCAAGCACCTCGTACATGTACGACAAATCAATTCCGAGTTCCTCAGCTTCCTCGGGAACTCTGATTTTCAATCCTGGGATCAGATTCACAAGGAACAGAATAATATAAGTAAATACCATAGTCCACAGCATAATGCACACAATAGCAGCAAGCTGGTATCCCATCTGCTTCCAGTGTCCGGCCACCCAGCCGCCTTCAATAACTGAAGCTCCGTCAGTAGCGGTAACAGCTGGAGATGCAAAAACACCAGTCAAAATTGAGCCCACAATACCGCCGATCCCGTGGAGATTGAATGAGTAAATAGTGTCGTCAATTCTGAGCCATTTATTCACACCATAGGTCAGTCTGCAAACCAAAGCAGTCACAATACCAATAATGCAAGAAGCCCAGGTAGTAGTGAATCCACAAGCGGGTGTGATACCGACAAGCCCAGAGATAGCTCCTTCACATGCTGCAATAAGAGACAGTTTCCCAGTCAAGAAATAGTCTACTATCACGAAAGTCAAGCAGGCAAAAGTAGCAGCCAGCTCAGTGTTTGTCAGAATATAAGCAGTTCTTACATTTACAGCCAGGAGAGATCCAGCATTGAAGCACAACCATCCCATCCAAATCAAACTCACACCAATAAACGTCAGAAAAGGTCTGGGAGCTCTGTGATGAGGAATAGCCCCAGTCTTCTTCCATTCAATACGGGGGCCCATAAACAAAGAATAAACTAAAGAAGCGCATCCGGAAGCAATATGGACAGGTCCTCCACCGGCGAAGTCCAAATCTCCGAGGTGATACAGCCATCCGTTTCCATTCCAAGTCCAGTAAGATAGCGGGCAGTACACCAGGATAGTCCATACAAACACTACAACCATTGCAGCCCACAAGTTACCTCTTCCAGCCACTGCGCCAATGAAAATCTGGCATGTGCAAACTGGGAAAAAGGAAGAGAAAACAAAGTATAGAATAGCAGGGATAGTTCCGCCTTCAGAAAGTGGCTGAGCTTGCACATGCGTCAGAGCAGCAAAGTGCAGATTTCCGTAAAAATTAGAAGAAGAGTTGGAAGAAGTAGAAAGGGACCAGCCCATAAGGTACCAAGCAATAGTCACTACTGATGTAGTGACATAGGTTTGAAACAGCATGCTGATAGCATTTTTCTTTGCCAGGAAACCACCATAGAACATTCCGATAGCTGGAGTAATAATATAGACTATCACAGTACAGAAGATGATGAAACCAAAATCTGTCATATTAAAGCTGGCAATCTGATCTTCAAAGTCGCCGTACTCATACTGACGAGCTGCCAGAGCTTTGGCCCGCAAGAGGCTTGCCGAGGCAAAAGCGTTGGGCGCATAGTTTTCCGGGAAACCAGTCATCTTGCTCAGTAAACTCTTTAATAGACGTATAGACCAGCTGGTACGTTGAGTTTAGATTCTTAGATGTGATTATGATTTGTCAGTCAACTTTCTTCTCCCGTTCCAGATTCAAGACTCATAGAATCTCAACGGGATTCTCAAGAATATTTATGCAGTTCAGAACTTACCATCGCAGCTTATCGCGTCTTGAAAATGAAACCCGGCTGTGCAATTCATCGGTTTGACGATTATCAGGAAAAGCATTCAAACTCTAACTCGGGATGGATAAAATTGATGAGATGAAGGGTTAAGGTTTGGCGTGCGCGGTGAGCTAATGCGGAGGTCAATTCTTAACGTTAATCTTATTATGAACCTTATTGACCTCGAGGGAGTTTAATATATGAATCATGCCGAATAAACCGTTGATTTAAACGGCGATAAAAATCTAGTCATAGCGACACTAATGTAATTTAAATGCGATATTAATGTAGTACATCCTTTAACGCTCTGACCAATTGATTGTCCTCACTTACAGCATACGGCCAGATAGAACGACAGGGGTCTCAGGGGCCGCAGGTCAGCGATGAGAGGACCCTGTGTCCCAAACAGGATAATGATCGGTCACTTTCTTTAGAAATATGATCCATTAGAGCGTTCCTGTTGTGATGATACGAAAGGCTCTGCATCATCTTGTGCGTGCCGTGGATGAACTACTGATAAGCATACAGTTAGACCTAAAACCGCATCGGGATTAAGGTTTGTCGCACTTTCTACACATTCGTTAATCAAACTCTATTTGATGCTGATTCTTTAACCGAATTCGGTGAAACCTGCATTGTAATAAATAAGGTTCTGCTGATAGAGTTTGCAAGGCTTTCCGGGATGGACCCGAGGATACGAGAAATGAAATAATCTGATTGTATGGTGAAGTGTTGTGATGTTGTAATGGTAAAAAGATAGCTGAATTGCGACATACTGTATAAACCACTGAACTATTAAAAGAACGGGTTTCTATTAATACAATGATAGGGTACTTCTTCAGCTGACTGTGTTGTAGAGATGACAGCTCAGCTTTCAATACCTGATAACATCATGATACCGATTTGATCTGTTCGGAGCGCGACTACCTATTAGTCGCGCTCCACTAATAGGCGATATATCCCACGATGAAAAAGGAATTATTGTGTCTAATCCACCCTCTTGGCTTTGCCGTAATAAAGCTAGGCAAGGATGATGATACTCAAACTAGCAATAGAGAATCTTGGAGATGATTCCAAGTGAAAATATAGATAAGTGAAATGGTCGCTGCTGGTCTTACTATGACGTTACTTTCTCAAGAGATTCTGGAAGGTGACAGATCAGATTTCGCTGTACAAGAAATGTTGCCGTACGGAATCGAGAATAGAGAAACCTGCGAAAAGTCCAAGTGTCTAGTCGTAAAGTAGTACTGATGAGGATTATACGTAACAGTTCTTTAGAGGCTTGCGTGAAAACGCATAGCAAAATGTAGGAGAGCACAAAGGACTTCTGCTTTGAGCATCTTTGAAAATGATTTCTAATCACAAATATATATCAAGTTCCAGATCATAATTTTCTTGCTGTAAAATCCTAAACCACTGTAGAATTCAAAATCCTCTCGTACACGTTCCCCAAGATTATCAACAGATGACTGGGGTTCTCTGAACTTTCCAGAATTACGTACATGCAATCTTCCGTCCCTTGCGCAACGTTTCATGCACATCATGACAGGATTCAGACATGAGATCTTATCATTAACCTTGCAGTTTTTACCGCCCGTTAGTCAAAGTCTCGGTGGCTATTCTATCTCAGTAATTAACTTCCAGAGAAGAGAGCAATCACTGCTTCTCTTGCTAATCTCTCCTTCATTCTATGCAGCATATCAACTGTTCAGAGATCTGTCCTACTCGTCAGTATAGACGCGCGTCTGTCAGTCAGCGGTGTGAACATCCCAATCAGTCCAGCGCCGAGAATCATCGCCTGAGGATCTGTGATGGAGAATCAAGGATCAGATCAACATAGAATTGCCAGAAGGAGTGTAACATGCCACGGTGAGTCAAATCAACTCTATCGGGTACCTCGATGAACCAGGAGAATCAACTTCGTATTGCGGAGTAATACGTAACTTACAGCACTGAAAATAAAAATCTCCCCCTGGATTATACCGACAGATACATTATTTTCATCTCACCACGTGCTTTAAAAGTTTCATGATTGATTAATATGGCAAACAATTTAACTCTGTCTCCCTTCTAATTCTATTACTACTAGTTTTGTAGTACTCGTTTTCCAACTATGCATAGGCCACATTACTGCACTAGAAACGGCGAGATACCTTTCAGAGACCCCAGAAATGATTCAGGATATCCAAATTCTATTTTCTTTTCACTTACCTCCAGAATTCATCAAAGTTCAAGAGGTTTCTTGGCAGTACAATCTCCAGCTTGGCACTCTTGGAATTGCTGTTATCTGTTATCAGTTTGAGATTATGTAATCCAAAATGTTCCTGAATTTTCGATACCGTGTATGACATAGAAGTGTTCCGGGGAAATTGTATGGAGAAAGCAGAAGAGTTCTCTTTACTATACGTAAGATAAGCCGGAAAGTGGTTTACAAGGAACAATTGTGACGAATTGTTACCCTTTTTCTGTTGAACGGATCCAAAAATGGAATACGAAGGTTGATCTGAGAGGACTGGATTCAATCAATTGATGGTGCATAACGCGGCTTGAGACGAGCTTGGGACGATAACATCTGTCAATTCAATTTTGCCGCGCTTATTCAAACTCAACTAGTGAAGCTAGGCATTACATGATCTATAATTGTGCTAGAAATTACATGCAACGGCGTTAGTAGTGTAATGATTGATAAACAATTCAATTGTTAATGCCAGCTCATTTCACACACATTTGTTACTACAAACCTCAGTGAATCAAACAAACATCAAAACTTTCAATAATGAAGAAGCTTATATTGTTATCTTGATTAAAAAAAAACTGTTTAGATACGTGCCAAATTGATTAATCACAAAGACGTTCCTCTTCATACTAGTTTGTGCTGTGACGGTGAGAGACAGAAACCTCAAAAAGATGTAGACAGGAGGTGCGGCGGCCTTTCAAATATGTTAACGTAGAATTGTGAAGGCTGACAATTGTATTTGCTCCTTTTATTGTACCAATATCAGAACAACAATCCGAAAATGTTATCCAGATCGCCTCTCTAATGTAATTTTCAACTGAGGAAGCAAAACATTGATCTTTTCATCATTATTTTTCAGTAGTAGCTCTTCCAACGCAGCCAATCTTCTAGACCAAAAGCTATTGATTGTATCTCTAGCTAATAGTTGATAGAACGTTTCATTATCTACAGACCTTACAGAGGGTAAAGATCCTAGACAATCAGCAGGTATTGTTTCTTTCGCAAACACAGTCAGTTGCTGTATTAGTTTCTTTAAAAGAGCGTTTGACTTCTTTCCCACCTTCTTAGAAACCAGGGAGTTAGTATCTCGCGTACCAGAATGCAATGTAGATGTAGTAGTAGATTTTCTGGATTGCAACGAGGAATCTACTGCTTGGGGTTTCATCATATCAACAGGATATAAGTTCTCATCGTTTCCCATTAAAAGAGGTTTATTCTGTCCTTTATTACTGATCTTCTGACCAATTGGTTTGGACCTTATCTCCGCCGCGTTGTCCACTCGCGAACTCGCATGAGGAACCTGACTTGTGCTGTTTCCCATATAAGATCTTTCAGGAGTGATAACCTTCCACCCAATGTTCTTATCCTGTATTCCACGATGAATAGTTCCAACTTTTGGATACTTCCACCCCTGTTTGCGAAATGAATCCACTGGAGGCATCGATGAAGTAGACAAGTTATTCATTTGTGTGAAGGGCATATTCATCATATTATGTGTATACTGTGAAACACCTGGTCTGTAGACGGGGTAATAGTTTTGAGCTCCACAAAAGTTATTATCGCTCAGTAACCCTCTTCTATCAGCGCTGGTTACGACCGGAATACTAGGTACTTTACTTATAAAGTTTTGCATCGAAGCTTGCCTTGCAGATACAAGCTTCACAGCAGCGAGCTTGACGGAATTATAACAGAGATTCGAAATCTCTCTTTTCAGCGACATCTCATTTACAAACCTGTGATCAAAGCAAACCATCCAAAGATCATTGAAACTTGATCTCTGAATCTTCATAGTATCAAAACTAGCAAGGGTACGATGAAGAAAATTCAGAATTCTTACATCGTTATCCGGCGTTGAAGGAGGCAGATTAGCAATAAATAGTGCATCAACTCTGGGTTCTTCACTTGAAGCTTTCAAGACTGTTACACTAACCATATTGCCTTTAATGAATTTCCCATTAAAAGTGCAAACAGCTTTTGAAGCTGACTGCGAGGATTTATAAGTTATTACGGCCCATGAAGTGTTCAGCTTTTCAATTTTTCTCAAATGAATTGACTCAATTTTTCCCATTAACTCAAACATTTCTTTCACATCAACTTGAGCGAGTTCAATTGAGATGTTTCTCACGTGAATCGTACGTTCTCTCACTTCATCGCTAGAATCGTGTAAATGTTTAACTACAGTTAAGACACAATCTTCAATTTTCAAACCATTAGTCTCATTCAAAGCTCTGTCAGAATCCTCTCGTCGAAGAAATTGAACAAATCCAACTCCCTTCGACATTCCATTTTGATCGTACACCACTTTACAAGACAGAACTTTCCCGAAAGATGAAAACAGAGCATGCATTTGACGGTGAGAGAAACTCAACGGTAGATTCGTGATTTTCAAGTTAGCTTTGTAATCAATGAGATTATCCGAGTCCTTCATATCAATCATTATACGACAAATCTTTCCTTTAATACTGGTATAATTCGCTTCTTCTAAAGCTTTCAACCCGTCATCTCTTTTACGGAAATTAACATAACCATACAACAAAGAAGCTTTGGTTACCATATCACGACAAATCTTTACAGAGATTACTTCACCAAAAGTCGAGAAAAATTCCTGCAACTCTTGTTCGCTGAGCGTGGGGCACAAATCACCGACATAAAGTGATAATCCCTTGCTGTTTTTCGAAGCATAGCTCTCTTCAGGTAGAAAGTTTTGATGTTTTACTTTGAAATCTGTACTAATCTGATCACCCAGAACAATCTCTGGTGAGCTCGTGCAAGCTGTAGAATTACTCACTTTCCTACTTCCATTAAGCTCATGACCACCAATCACATCGTTTGTGAAACAGTCAGAGGAACCAGATTTGTGACTAAGAGCACTAACTCCTTCTCCGTGGCAGGTTCTCTCGCCTAAATCCTCAGTGACTTCTAGGGGTGAAACAATTGACTTTGAGCTTTCTAGAGAGCTATTCTTAACAGATAACACCAAAGAGGGTTGTGAAACCTCTTTCTGGTTAGAAGACAGAACCTCTTCTTGCACGCAAGTTTTTTCTTCTTCTAAGTTTTCATTAGCACATGCGCTGGTTGTTGTCTCCACTGACACTGACGACGTTTCGCAATCGTTACTGGAAACTGCAGTAGGTGAATCGGTGGTTTTAACATTAATCCTACGATCAAGAAGTGAATTATCTACTATAACACTAATTTCAGTGCTTCCATTTTCCCTTAAACCACCGCTAACACTCGTTTGGCACTGCTGACTCCCAGAATCAACTGTCACTCTTCTCCGTTTACTTCTAATCGGTGACCAGCAGGAAAACAACCGAATAAACCTCATCAAATGATGCAGAATAGACATTTTTAAACTCATTTTGAAACCTGTATCGCGAATATCACCAAACATGCGACGTCGCCTAAATTTGGCCTCTGATTCTTCAACTCACCACATCCCACATTTTGGGCCCCCTAATAACATCTCCAGCATCTTTCTGAGTGGATAAAAAGTAGGAAATGAAGAGATATACATTCTATGAGTGATCATTGTTTACTTTCATGGCGGTTAATCAACTCTGTGGTTCGTCACAAACGCGTAAATGTTTTTACCACAGAGGTGAGAATGAGGTGAGAATGACATGTGATAGCCGGCGCGTAAAAAGCATGTGAATGTGAGAACCAACATGGTAAGCTGCTTATACGTTAATAGCAGATCTGAGCTATATCAAGAGACGGCTAAGGAGGTATTGAGAAGCAGGTGGATTTGTTATATGTTCATAGAGAACAATTATGAGTAGATCAGTGCTTATTGAACTTACCAGTGAATTACCGAGGCGGGAGTACCATATACTACAGTAGATATCCCCGAGCGTACTTAAAAAAAGTCGAAAGTCCCTTAAATTTATCTTCCCTACGTAGATAGTAATCAGGGGGATTATAATAACCCAGAGAATCGCTCAATCTCATAATACATTCATTATATACATCAGTTATTCTAATTTACAGTCATGCCTTCTGGGCTTTCCTGTTTTTCGAATATTCAATGATCTTGGCTTGTAGCACTGATAGAAATTGTTAATTATATAGGAACTTTCAATAGTTTACCAGTAATAGCACACTTACCTTGATCAATTGACTGGATATTGACAGATTTTGTCTGAATCAGTTTCTCAAGTTCAACTAAATCTTTCTTCAGTTTGTCGATCTTCTTCTGGTAAAACTGAATTGATTTGTCTGCTGTCTGTAAGCAAACCGGTTAATTATTTGTCATTTTGTCGAGAATAGTTATTGTTATACCCAGCAGCACTTGTAATACAAATCGCACATACCTTCTCAACATAATACCCAGTTCCAACGTCTACTAAAAACTTGCTGTTGTCCTTTACGACACCTGGAACGTACAGAGAGCTAGTAAGAGGCACCAAAATCTCGGTTTCTATCAAGGAACCTGTTAATATGATTCCTAAATGGAAACGGCTGAATTATCAGGGAAAAAGAATACGTACTTCCATTCTCCGTGGTTGACACTTTCTTTATATCGCTTACACAGTCGGCAAACTTCTGTTGAGCTTGCAGCAAAGCCTGTAAAGATGCAGTAAGATGCTCAAACTCCTGCTGGAACTGCTGTTTGATTTCATTCAACTGCTGTGGTGGCAGCGTCGTCAAATCAACTAGAAATTGTCAGTTCACTCGTTCCGTAAATGTACCCTCGGGCTTTCCTCAGAATGACTATCTCTTTGCTCACGCGCGCACGCACCTTTTTGGGACATTTTTACTTGGAATGTGAAATAATATAGTTGATGAGATTACACGATGTTCTCTACCAGTACTGCGGCTTACAGCAACGAGCGGAATAACTCATTTAAGTGAGCCAATTCATGATATACAAATGATGGAATTTCGACTTCATCAATCTTCGAGAAACATTACGTCTCATTCCATGAAAAATATTAATATAAGATCACGTAATCTGAAAAGTTGCATTCACTCCTTCAGCCAGCGATGATGAAAAGCGATGAAATGCCTGATAACAGATGACCTTTGAAACTACAGGAAATTGTATGAAAATAACGGATTGTTTACTAAGTAGACACTGTCTCTTGAAGCTCTATCTTTCTCTTATAATTTATTAGGAATTTGGGGGTTCCAATAGCCACTTTTCAGCATACTTCTACCACTGTCTGTCGTCTTCTGGAACTTCAACCTATGAACGCCTAATCACTATTAAAATAACTCAGGAATATCTGGCTTGAGTTCATGACAAATCAAAGTCTTCCTTTCTCCATTTTTAACCATGAGTGAGGACGTTGACGTTAACAGAATCCTGGCTGGCGTGACGTCTCTTAGAGGTTCGAGCTCTAATAGTCAAAGCTCACCCCGTAAAGGTCAAACTGACAATTCCAACCCTGAAAAGACTTCCGATGGAGCCACCAAATCTCAATCAGGATCCTTAAAAACCCCTAGTGTTAATTCTTCCTTACCTCAGGATTCAGGTTCAGGAAATACCCCATCAGTCTCTTCTACTTCCAACAAACGAAGCAGCCCATCGGATGACTCTCTGATTCACTCTTCTAACTACCGCCCTGAACAGAAAATAATCCGAACCAGCGGCTCATCACAGCCTACTCCCGTTGGTGGCACACACAAGGGTCCATCTAGTGGGGTCAACAGCGTTATTGTATCAGAATCTCAAAAGCTGAATCCTCTACTAAATAAAATCCGTAATGTTCCTTGGCAGTTTTATGATCGAACTATCTCTGGGGAACCTATGCGAGCTGACTACATTGTAGGGGCCAATACGTGTGTGCTGTTTCTGAGTTTAAAGTATCACCGGATTAAACCGGAGTATATATTCACCCGAATTAGTAAGCTAGGGAGGTATAATTTCCTCTGTCGGATTCTGTTAGTACTAGTAGATGTGGAAAACCACGAAGATTCAATAAAACAACTGACTAAGACGAGTATTGTGAACGATTTGACACTTTTGCTTGCTTGGTCCTTTGAAGAAGCTGCGAATTACATCTCACTTTTGAAAAGTCAAGAGAAAGTACCCCCTACAGCTATTCAAGGGATAAAGAAAGATGAATACTCTACGAGGATAGTTGAAAGTCTCACAGCTATTCAGGGGATCAACAAGAACGACGCAATCAGCCTTGTCTCTACTTTTGGTAGTCTCCGAGAGGCCATCAACGATGAAGGCCGTACGGCAGAGCAGATAGGCGGTTGGGGTGAAACTAAGGCTAAAAGATTTCAGAAAGTAGTGACAGATCCGTTTCTATATGACAGTAATGCGTAAAGAACAGCGAAGCAGTTGGGATATTTTCCTGTAAACTGAGCAGATTGCAAGTCGTTTTATAAAAATTAAAATCGTATAAGCTTGAGTTCCACTAGTATATTCCAGTAACAAAGCATACCTTACACTTTTGAATTAGCACAGAGCTTAAGAATACTTTCATTACTGGGAATACTTTGTGAATATACTGCTGCATCTCCTGGTATCGTGCTTTATCCGAATATTTCCTGCTGAAGCAAACGGAGACAGCCAGGGCCGAGAAAGACTGGGCAGGCTGTAAGTGCCTGAACCTGAAAATATGACCCCCTGGAAATCTAGTAAATGATAGAGTCAACATACAATACTGTGTTGTTGGCTACGAGCTGCTTGAAGAGTATACGTAGTTCAGAGTATGTACTCTTTACCTCATCTGGCCAAGTTATAGTATGCCAGGAAAGAGTATACTGGAGCTATAAGTCCAATACCCGGAGTGTCTCAACAAGATTTGCGAGGCGCACAGGGAGTCCCCAGCATCAAATACTCAGCTAAGCTGTTACGTTGTTATTATTGTCGTCTGTCGAGAGATATGGAGAAGCAGAGTTATCTGAAACTTTCTAGATTGCATAATGCTTGAGACAGAAATCCTCTTCATAGTACATCGTTTACCCTGATCTCCTATTTCTCTCTATGGTGAAATATGGGTCCGAGAAGGGACTGGAAATGTGAATCCTACAACAGAATGCGAGAATGTAACATTACAGCTTTCTAATATAAACAGACCAATTCTTTTACTTCACAGTCTACCAAATGAGCGTCGATTCAGACTGAACAATACCAATACTCTGAAGAATACGAATTTTTCTTCCAGTCTAACAATTCTAATTCAGAATTGCACAACGCATATATACTATTCTGTAGATGACACATTTACTCTACAAAACACCTGAATAAGTATAAATATCCAACCATAGCTTCTCAATTGTATATAAAGGAGTCAATTTTCAATGGGGAGACGAAACTTCATACCCTGACAGTCCTACTAAGAATAATTCAGGTTCATATATAAATCACCCAATTGAGTTATTCTTATCTCCTTCAAGCTATCTTCCTTTTCTTCTTTTCACTCTTTTCACCTATCAGTCAACCATCGCACCTCAGACTGAGCCCACAGACAACACACTTTCCCCCAAGGTAACCAGCAAACCTCCTCATCACTGCTAACTCCAGTTTTCACCAGTTTTCACCAGTTTCCACCAGTTTCCACCACTTCCTAGCTTTCCTCTTACAGCCTGGAATGGCTCGATAGTCAAGGGATCTGCAATACAAGTTTCCCAGTAGTCTTCCTGCCCTCCAGTTCCTTCGCTGCTTGCTTATACTCACTCAGAGGGTACACTTTAGAGATATCAATCTTAAGCTTCCCGCTGTTGATAAGATCAAACAGCTCAGAGCTGTACTTCTCTACTTCCTCATCAGTAGCCAGATAGTTGAATACAGTTGGCCTGCACAGCTTCAGATTCTTTGGGGTAAGACTGAACAGCGGCACAGGCGGCACAGCCCCGCTGGCATTGCCGAAACTCACGAGAGTACCCTTCCGACGCAGTGCTGCCAAAGAGGATTCAAACGTGTCCTTCCCGACTCCATCGAAAACTCCATGCACTCCCTCGGGGACGATTTTCTTCACTTCAGCTGCGATATCAATTCCTGGGGTGCTATAGTTGATTACGTGATCAGCACCAGCAGCCTTAGCCAGAGCAGCTTTCTCGGGAGTAGAAACCGTGCCGATGACATGGGCACCTTTCAGTTTAATAAGCTGGGTGAACAGCAGCCCACAGCCGCCAGCTGCAGCATGGACTAAGATGTAGTCGTTGGGTTTTACTTCGTACGCTTCGTGGATGAATGTGTAAGTTGTCAGGCCCTGAATGATGGAACCAGCGATGATTTTCAGTTGTTCGTCTGTAGTGTCAGCTGGTAGTTTCCAGGCTGTAGCACCAGGGGCTACGGCTTCCACAGCGGTGTATTGAGCAAACGCACCGGCTTTAGCGTAGGCTATTTTGTCTCCCACGGCGAATTTAGTCACTTGGCTGCCAACAGCGACGACAGTACCAGAAGCTTCTCTTCCTAAAACGTAGGGTTTCTCACTGGGGTAAAGTCCAGTACGGAAGTATCCTTCAATGAAGTTTACGCCTGCGTAGGCATTTTTCACGAGAACTTCTGTGTCGGAGATCTTTGGGACGGCGAAATCCTCGTATTTGAGTACGTCGTAGTCTCCGTTCTCGTTGATGAGAATGACTTTCTGCGTAGTAGGGATGGACATTATGATCTCCAGAAGAACGGAAGCGGATATAAGCAATTGCCGATCAATGCGTGTCAGAATATGTGAATCGTTTGGTTAGTGTAGAATTGGAGTAGCACAAGAGCAAGAAAGGCAGATATTTATGTGAAAAGAGTAGAAAGTGGTTGATAATCATTAGTCATTAGTAATAGTAATGTAACGTTCGTTCTTGTCAATTCTACCCTGGTAGTTTCAAGTCTCACTCGCATCGGATATGAGATGTCATGCTTGAGTGTCAGATGTGAAGAAATGTCAGAGAACGGGGAGAAGAGATTGAAAGGGAAGAGCCAAAAAGGTAAGGAAATGTGATATTGTTTTGTTTAGGAATTTATGAGCCGGTAATGAGTTGATTTGGTCAGAGTAGAAGCTCAAGGTACGATGGGCAATGGTCGAGTACGTGATTGCATGCTGAATGAGTTCATCGGACATGATTTTGTCTGGCGGTTTTAATGCTTAATAAGCACTTATCCGATATGACAATTACCCCTTTTGTTCATTTCCGTGACAAAGGGGAGGAGGGAATATGCGAGATACTTTGGATGGGAATAAAAGCCGGAAATACACGGCGAGGGAATAGAAATACAGACCACGACATCATTGTGTTCAGCATGCTAGTAAAATGGACAACTAATCTCCATTACCCGCCCCGAAATACGCAGTTTCTCCCTTGTTGCCTTACCTTTTATCTCTCATTGCACGGTTTAGCTTTCCAAAGCACTTCGAGTCTCACTTCCATTTCGAGTCTCCCTTCCTTCTACCTACTGCATATAAGGATACGCGATGTGCTCTCTCATAAACAAAAATTTTATTGTTAAGGAGAATGGAAATTTCATCAACTGAAGCAATGATTAAGACAGCAAACAGGTCTTTCTACTCCCATCGTTATATCCCTAAAATCCGGCAAATCACAGGATGGGCAAGAAAATCACAGGTCGGCTCCGCAGCCAGAAGCGGAAAGCCGCGAATCCGGGCGAGGGAAGTCGTTTAAAAGGGAAGGCTCGCAAGGCTAAAGCTGGTAGAGATGCTTCACAGCAGAAAGTGCTAGATGTGCTTTCACGGGCGGAAAAAATCACCGAGAGAGAAAAAGAGGAAAACAGCGACTATGACGAGGACGAAGAAGCCCAGGAAGCAGACGATCGCGGTAGAGTTGTAGTGAAAAAGTCACTCATCACAGGCAATGATCTAGACGATAGCGACGAAGAACACGATTTTATCGATGAGGAAATCGACTCCGACGAAGCGTTCGGGTCAGATGACGATTTCGAGATTCTGGATTCGAAATTCGGGTCCTTCAAACACAGAGATGAAGATTTAAGTGACTACGGAGACAGTGTAGACGAAGATGAATTACAACCTCTATCAGCAGTATGGGATCTTGACGAATTGGACAAACAGAAACACACAGGGAAGAAAACTGAGGCTGAAAAGCCGAAAAAGGGACTCCTCACTGGGTTATCTCTTTCTGGAGCCGCTGAAGACTACGGGGAAAGCGAAACACACCAAGAATCAGATGCTGATGTATCTGACGGCAGTGAAGGCCCAGAAGAGGAGAAATCCACTTTACAGCTTCAAGACGACTTTGACGAGGACGAGGAGCTGAGTGGAGGTGACACAGAAGACTCAGACAGCGAAGAGGACTCGGAAGACTCCGAAGAAGACTCCGAAGGATCCGAGGGGGAGTCAGAGGAAGACTTGGAAGCTGAATTGGATGAAGTGTTTGGAGACGATTCAGGGTCTGAAGATGAAGCCGATTCTGACAGCGAAGCTGAAGGAAAGCTGCAGCAAATTGTAGAATCTATAAGCCGGAAATCCGAGACTGCTCCATCGAAAGCGAGGAAACAATTAGAGAAAATGACCGTTCCTGAGAACGAGTTAGCACTGCCTGTTGCTGAATCTGATAAATTCTCCATTTCAGACATGCTTCAGCCAGTTTCAGGGACCCCCGGGGCAGCTTCAGCTTTAGATTCTATGGCACTGTTTAAGAATAAGCTGAAAGACCCAGCTAAAGACACGTCTCATACTCTAGCAGTGCCTCTACCAAAGAGAATACAACAGCGACATAACAGAGCTGCAGCTTTGGAGATTGCCAAAGCAGAAGTAGACCAATGGCAGGATATCGTAGCTGAGAATCGCAGAGCAGAACATCTGCAGTTCCCAATCAACCCTACTGTAAAGCTGAATGACTCAACAGGTTTCTCTACCATCACTCAACCTGCCTCTGAGCTCGAATCCAAAGTTACAGATTTGCTGTCTCAGGCAAAACTTCTGAAAGAACAGGACGAATATAAATTCGAGCAGGCAGCTGTGGAGAAACTTTCGAAAGAAGAATTACAGAAACGTACAAACGAGCTGAGACTTATGAGAGAACTAATGTTCCGAGAGGAGAGGAAAGCTAAGAGAATTAAGAAGATAAAGTCGAAATCTTATCATAAAGTCCATAAACGGGAGCGAGAGAGGGCTAAGCAACTCGTAGAAGGGTCAGAAGATGACGAGGAACATGATATTGCTAGAGCTAGAGAGCGGATGTCTCTTCGGCATAAGAATAGTACGAAATGGGCTAAAACACTCGTAAACAGTGGGATGTCAAAAGACGCAGATGCGCGGGCCGAATTAGAAGAAATGATGAGGAGATCACAGCAATTGCGGACGAAAATTCTGGACGATGACGGGCTGAGCTCGGATTCGGACGGAGAAATGGCTGAACAAGACGGATTGGAGGCTGAAAGAATATCACATGTGAAACCTGGCACGGTTTCCCAAATCGGTCTGTCGGAGTTTCAAACGGGAGACTCGGACGGCGGGGACAGCGGGGCTGAGAGCGACACTGGGGGTCAGTTGAGAGTTGTAAACCCTGGCCGTCGGGTTTTCGCTCCTGAAGCCCGCGCAGAAAATGAAGCGTACCGAGCTGTGGCGCAGCAGGCGAATGTGCTAGCGGAGGAAGATGTGGCTTCTGGGTTAGAAGCTAAATTGGGACAAAAATTTAACAACAAAAAGTCAAAAGAGGAAAGTGGCTCTCGTGGCGTAAATAGTACAAACAACACAAGTGGCTCAGCCCCTGACAAAGGCAGCAACGGAAGCAACGGCTCAGAAGCACCAGCAGGTTCGGAATCGGAATCGGAAGCTGCAAACCCGTGGCTTAGCACGGGAGAAACTTCGGCTAAAACGAAGAAAGTTCGGAAAGTCGTCACTGCCCAAAGCACCCGGGAAGAGAAATCGCTCCACAGACAAGAAGCAGCCACCAGGAAGAAAAGATCAGCTCGGGATGTGGCTGAAGAAGATGCGGCAATGATTTCCGTCGAATCTGTGCTTGCGGCGCCCGTTAACGACGACGAGGAAGCCGAAGACCTCGGAGCAGACGAAGAAGGAGAAATGATAGAACTACGGCATGTGAAAGAATTTCAGCAAAGAGAATTGGTGAAAAGAGCATTTGCTGGAGATGACGTTGTATCGTCTGACTTTGCAGCGGAGAAACGGCAAACTATAGAAGAAGAAGGAGATAAAGAAATCGACGTCACTTTACCAGGGTGGGGATCTTGGGGTGGTGCAGGGGTACCCCAGAGGAAGAAATTTGTGAAGAAAGTGAAAGGGATCAAAGAAAATAAGAGGAAAGATGCCAAATTACAGGATGTGATTATCAATGAGAGGGTGAATAAGAAGAACAGCAAGTTTACCGTCTCTGGTGTTCCGCACCCGTTTGAAACTCGTGAGCAGTATGAGATGTCCCTGAGGCTGCCGATGGGCAACGAATGGAGTTCCCGGGCTACGCACCAGCGAGCTGTGATGCCGAGGGTTACTGTAAAGACAGGTACCGTGATTGACCCGCTGAAGAATCCGTTCAAGAGTTGAGACGGACTGGGCTGTGTATGAATACATGAGGTTTTGGGAATAAGAATGTAGACTGGAGAGGGTATATGGGCAATAGATGATGTTGTGATGGGAATCGATTATTGTAGGGAGATGTAGAGATAGAGGCTGTTATTCAGACGCTATTGTTGTGTATATTCGTGGTATTTCAATCTGATCTGTGTGCTGGTTGAGATTGGGCGAAGCAGGTTGAGCTGTTTTCACAGTTCTTTGATGAGTTCCACTGATTTCTGTTGTAATACGTTGAGACTGAAAGTATAGAGATGTTCGGCTACTTTCCGCTACTGTTGAACAAAAAATTACACAGAAGAAATAGCAACAAGTCTGCCAAGTTTGCCGCTCCTTGGTTTCCAACCGTTCTTTGAAACGAATACAATTTCGAATGGCTTACTGAGCTGCCCACTGGAAAACAGCAATTAGTAGTAGGGGGGAATTTGGGAATCAACAGCTGGAGGAATAGAAACATTAATAGAAGGTAATTAGAAGAACAATTTGGATAATTAGTTAATCATCGGGAAATACATTGTAATTCTATTATTGTATTGAGTTATTAAAATAGACTGGTCTTTTGATTGTCTTCTGACTGTCTAGGAGATAGAAGTGAGTGGAGTTGAGGTCGGAGATCTGTTTTACATTTAAATGCCGATTATCTATACACTGTATAATTGGTAGAGTAGAGTTGAGTAGAGTGGATATAGAAGGGAGTTTATTATTACAGTCATTAAATGTGCTTACGCTTCTCCATTGATATGGACTCTCATCAGGAAAGAAAACAGCTACTCTGAGATATTAATGTATTGACAATTGACTATTAGACAAATTCACTGATCGGATTACTCCGACAATCTGCTAATCTCGCTATTGCTATTCATTGTATAATTTCCCTCAGTATCTTAGAATTACGCCAATATCAGTCTGACTATGAAAGAAAGCAGAATATAAAATCATTCTATTCATATTTGTAGCGCTTCTTCCGTGTTGTTCCTCTCTTGCTTCTCAGTTTATACTCTAAAGAACAATTTCCTTTCTATTTTCAGCATAAATTAGGAATCTCTTGTACATCTTCTTTCAATTATCACATTTCATTCCATCCTACTCCACCCTACTCCACTACCCTCACACTCCATCCTCCTACAACTTCTACAGCTCTTCATTACCATTCCTACTTACCACTATAGAGCTTCTAATCTATCGTCAATCTCTCGAGCTGATAATTTCTTAAACCGTGGCCCTCTAACATTCTCTACTCCCTGGAACCCAAGCAAATCATCATTAGGTTCTCCAATTACAGCAATCTCAATAGTATCACCAGTCATTTCCCCCTCAATTGTCTCCTTCAACGTCAGAAGCGCAATATGAATTGCATCTTCTAATTCTAATTCATCATTCCACCTCTTCTCCAGGAATGTCTTAGCAGATGCTGATCCTTTCCCAATAGCCGTAGCTTTCCAAGGGAAGTAAGCACCACTGGGATCTACTTGATATAAACTGAATTTGGCATTATCATCGTACCCTCCAACTAGCAAACTCACACCATACGGTCGAACTCCTCCTGACTGTGTAGCTTCTTGCATAATTCTAGCTATATCCTGAACAAGAATCTTAGTAGGCGGATACTCATTGTAAATACGTTTGTAATTAGTATGAGAAACCCGGCGCGCAGCGTCCACTAAAATACGATAGTCTGGCCCCATCCCTGAGTACACCATTCCTACGTCAGGGGTTATAAGAGCTGCTTTAGACAGAGAATCAGTTTTAATGAGCTGTGATGTGGATTTCTTTTCTGTAGCGAGTACAATTCCGTTTGTAGCTAAAAAGGGTTGTTAGTTAGGCTCGTTAAATAGTGAGGAAATTGATTAATAGTGACGATATTGCCATAGTAATATGAGTAAAGGTAAAAGTAAGGATAAGAGTAACTCACCTTTGATACCCAAGGATACCACACCTTGATTCACGGCATTCAGAGCGTATTCGATCTGCACAAGTTTCCCGCTGAAATAGTATGTTAGTATGGAGATCTGGGTTCATTTTAGACACGTTTCGGGTCCAGAAACGAAGGAATAACCGAGATTGCCGTTACATACCTCGGGGAGAATGTCGTTAAAGAGAAGGAGTACCGATCAGCCATTGTATCGAGTGTATTTGGACTATGCTGCTGGGATTTGCGGGGGGTTTAAGAGAGTTCAATCAGGATTCCCAGGAGTTGAAAGGTTGAGATCTCTGAGTTCCGAGAATTGCTGATTTTCCACTTGCTTTGTATGCCGAGTTGTTCATCATAGAAGGTGGCGCCTTAGTTATTCAGGAATGTTAGTCTCGGGGTTTCGGGGGAGATTCGGGAGACAGGACTTCGCATCTCCGTTTGGAGCGGAGTTGGTGCGGAGCGAGATGTGATGTTTGGACGCGAGAGGAGACTTGATGTGGCAGAGAAGGAGAGTGGAAAACCAGTGATTTGAATGGAAAAGTAAGAGTATCAGGGGGTTTTAACAGTTTTTAGTATTAATAAGACATCTAATGCGTTTCATGAATTACTACTGGGCGGTTGCTGCTGTTTCAAAGCAAGCACAGATCGCGCAAACGCAAGTGTACAGTCTCACTACCCCATCGCAGCTCATATCATAGGTAATTCATTCCATAGCTAGTATTATACAAATATTGTCTATACATCTACATATACACAAGAGGCCACAGGCATTCTACACCTGTATTTCAGGCTTTCTGCTTTGACCTCAGATAGCTTTCTCGGTCGAAATGTTCCGGGGAAGGAGATCTCCGCATATTTGACTCATCCTTGCCCTGAAGACGTAAATACTTCTTCTGAGACAACTGTAAGCTGCGAAGCAACTCGCGGGACGGACGCTTTGCATGGATAAAATTACACATACCCCCTCGTGAACATTCTTTGCTTTCATGCTGACGGCAGCATGCTTCACGGAAATCTGTCACAGGACTCAACTCACAGTAAACTGGCCTTCCATTATACCATCTATTATTAAAATTATCACATGCTTTCTGAGCATCCTCCTCATAAGCAAACCGGCAGTACACATTGCCCATCAAGTCTGTGAAGTTAGAATATGATCAGGTCATCAATGAACAAATTATTCGAACAGTAAAAGCAGTGGAATCAATGAATACTTACGATCGTTGTTATTCTCGCACACGACTATCTCTTCAACTTGGCCAAATTTAGCAGCCTCACAAAATATGTCCTCATAGAAAGCCTCAAAATTGCTGTTGATCTGTTCTTCCGTCATATTGTTGTTCGGTATAATTGCAGGATTCTGATATAAATTCTGGCAGAGGATAGTTTGAGAGTATGTAGGTTGCACGTGCTTCCGGGAACATCTATCCCCGTGCCGACAAGCACCTATCTTGTAGTAGAAGGAGCTGTTGTAAGGAGAAAGAGAGTTAGTATCAGTAGTTTCCATTGGCATCAGCTTTTAGCTGTTGACAGGCAGATCAGTCTATACTTACCAGTTCACTTTATCCTGCTCAGTTCCATAGATGGAAGCTAGATAGTTTGCCATGATGGAAGATGTGATTGGTAGTGGGTTGTAGTTGTTAGGAGGTTTATCAAAGAGGTTTCTACGGTTCAAAGAAAAGGAAAGAAGTTAAAGAGATCCGAGAGGATCCGAGAGGCAATTTTTCACTCATCTCTCGAATAAAATCATGTTGAAGATTAGCATTTATCCGATTATGTGATCTGATATTAATTTCATGCATGATCTTGACTCATGCATCTACGTGCATATTGGTACATATTTATACATGCCGAGATTATCATCGGAACGGATGTCGGAACGGACTGATCGGATGGCGATTTCGGGAGTTGCTTCGGCTTTTCAGTACTTGAGTATTTGCTTTTGATATCTTGCGTATCTGCCTAACATACAAAAGCCGATAATGGGAGTAAGTTGGCGTCTGGAAAGGACCATTGGAACCATTTCTAGAGAAGTTACAATCTATAAGAGAAACCAGACAAATTATTCATCACCAGCAATACTAACTCATTAGAATGACGGAGGAACAATTCCTACACGTGGAGAACTCGTACGCACAAGCGGTCTGAAAAGCAAAGAAGATTACTTTGAATCCACGCGGATAAGTCAAGAGTCACTATGGACTACCTGTCAACTGTCTAGGAAACCTCTAGCAGTCCCTATAGTTTCAGACTATTTAGGTAGACTATTCAACAAAGAAGCTGTTATCCAGTTTATCATAGACCCTGGGGAGTACTCCTCCGTTTCCTCGATCTTCAGTCACATCACAAGTCTGAAAGATGTAGTTGAACTACATTTAGAGGAAATCTCACCTGGGCAGTGGATATGTCCAATATCTCAAAAGGAGATTGGGAATAATGGGACACATTTTGGGTATATTGTGAACTGTGGACACGTTTTCTCTCTGAAAGCGTTGAAAGAAGTAGCGGGTGAACAATGCCCGGAGGTACGTTTGAAGAATGAAAATTGTATATGTATCCTGCGTTATATACTAACAATATATAGTGTGGAGTTGGCTATGAACCTGAGAATGTTGTGCCGATAAACAGTGTTGATGTGGATGAGCTGGAGAGGCTAGAGAAAAGATTAGAGAAGCTGAAAGAGAAAGGTTTAACACATACTTTGAAGAAAGTAAAGAAAACAGGGAAACACTCACATAAAACAAAGATATCAAAGCATAAACTACCAAAAGAACATTTGACGCTGGAAGAGAAGAAAAAACTGAAAAACTGATTTGGAATTTTTGTAAATTACGCTATTTAAGCTACCCTGTAAAACACAATACTAATCATTCCCCGTATATACAAACTATTTACGGAACTACAGTGATCCCGCGACGTAAACTAGTGAACCTGATTAATCCTTCTGCTCTTCATTAGCAGCAGCAAGCGGCTGATTAAATGTTAATATGGAACTCGATAATCAGCATAGAAATAAAGCATCCCGTAGATTTCCAAACTATTTACTTACAGGTGGGGGCAGGTCAGTTTGCGGATCAAAAGGTCTCTCAATCTGACGAACTTTCTTGTTCATATACAGGTTGTAGCCCATTCCACCGATCATATAGACTGTATCAGGGTTAGTTATACTGTGAATATGTCAATTATTATCATAGTATTTTCGTATTTTCTACTCACTTGTTGAACCCACCAGAGTGAGAACTGTCAATCTGTGGGCCACGTCAGCCAGTTTAGAGTACCAAGGAGTTGCCATTTCGGTTTAGGGATTTTGTATATTTAATTTGGGTGAATAAGTAGTTGGAATTGTGGGGATAAACGTTGCGATGTACGATTATTTCTCTCTCAGCTGAATATCAGTTAATCAACGATGAACTGACGGATCGTCGCCTGTACGAAGAAGGAGACTCGAAGTTGGGCCGGGTAAGAATGGTAGTATGTGATTACGTAATGTGATATTTGATTTATAGTGGATGACGTCATCCGCATTAATAGCCGATGAGCCGCGATCGGATCGGATGAGCCGACGATCCGCGATCAACTCAGGCAGTGAATAATATTTACCGGGATACATACAATCTTCTGTTTCCTGTTCTGTTCTGTTTTGTTCTGTTTTGTTCTTCTCTTTTCTTTCTTTTCTTTTCTTTTCTTTTCTCTTCAATTCTTCTCCTTGAGAATCAAACTTCTCATTCCAATCCTCCGCCTACAGTCCGTACTATCAAACACTTTTCTTAACTATACAATCAAACTACAGCAACCAGCGGCTTTAGGTTCTAATCCCCGCATAGTAACCACGCGCCCAGGCACTCATACCAGTCCACCATTGAGTCAGCCAGTTAGAGGCTTTGGAAGCATAATTCTGCACAGTATGCATCCCATACTTTGACTTAGGAGTAGAAGAACCAGTAAAGTAAGCATATTGTTCTTTAGCCATACGCACCATTTGTTCTCTTGTAGTTTCCTTGTGTTTAAGCCCAAATGACTCCAAGTAAGATCTCAAATCCGCGTCAGACCACGAAGAAAAATCCACATAATTAGCTGCTGTCTTCTTTGCATTCTCATATCCTTCTTTTACCTTCTCAGCTCCTTGGTTGCTCTGCTTGGCAAAAGACTTGTAGTATTCTTTAGCCTGATTAACCAGCTGATCACGAGTTTCTCCTGCTTTATCGGCACTGTCTCCCAGCCATTCCTTCAAATTGTCAGTTGACCAGCTGCTGAAATCCCAAAAGTCTCCCTTCACCGGTTTCATTTTATTCTCAGTAACCAATCTCACCAGCGTTCTGTGACTAGCAAAATAAGGATACTTCACATCTCTGGCGTCCAAAAAGCTCTTGAGTTTATGATTTGGCCACTTCTTTACTACTGATTCAAACGGGGCCGTCACTTCAAAATCCGACAAGGCTTTAGCAGCGTCTGTAGCCTTTGCTGCGGCACCAGAAGCTGCATCCGACGCAGCATCTGATGCAGCATAAAACCAGCCGTGATATTTCTTAGCCATATCTGCTAGTTGTTCCCGAGTGTACCCAGCAGTAGAGTCAATTTTCCCTCCAAATGCTTCCAAATACTTCTTCAAATCCGATTCTGACCATGTATTGAAGGCCTGATGCTTGAGTTTCTCATTATAAGCAGCCAACTCGTCATATGATGCCTTTGCCGCCTTTTCAGCTTGTGCTGCACCCTTTTGGGCTTTATTGGCAGTCTCCTCTCCGACATCGGCATACATCTTCTTCACTTTAGCAATCAAATCTTCTCTAGTACCTTCTGCATCTTGCTTCTTCTCCTTTAGCCAGTTCTTTAAATCCTCAGTAGACCAGGAGCTAATATACGAAGCATACTTATTTTTAGGGCTGATAGGCAGATATTCATTCTCTTCCACCAATTCAATCAGCTTATCTTTAGACTTTTCAATTTCCTTCGGTACATCCACGTCTCTCATAGCCAGAAACTCCTTGAGATTCTCAATCGACATGCTCTTCAAATCAGGTTCAAAAGCTGCCTTGGGGTTATTCTTATTCAGCCACGAGTTCAAGTCGTCTCTGAACAACTCAGAATGCTCCTTGAGGTAGTCGATATCAAATTTCCTTCTGGACTTCACTAATCCGTGTGCTTCAGCCCATTTTTTAATCTGTGGTTCTGACCAGCCATTAAACAGCGATTTCGACTTCCCGTCGCCGCTCAAAAGATTGAAATCGCTCAGCTTCAGCTTCGACAACCAATTCTGCTTCTGCTTCTTCTGCGACAGATAATCCTGGAGTATATTCTTCTGTACAAGCGATACATACGATTCTTTGTTCCCGCCTTTATTGTACTTCACGCCATGCTCGTCCAGCCACTTCTGCAAGTCGTCCATACTCCAGGAATTGTAAGCCCAGCTGGCCAAGTACTTGGGGCCCTTGTAGCTACTAGCTAGCTTTTTATAATTCTGCTTTGCCAGTTCCATCAGATCTTCTGTTGACGCACTTTTGTCATACTTCACTTTTGCAGAGTCCAGGAGTTTCTTCAATTGAGTATCAGACCAGCCGCTGAAGGCCCAGTTGCTAGCATCGTCGTAAGCATCCGAAACGTAGTCTCCAGTTTTACGCAGGGTATTGCTAATGGTTTCCTTGAGCTGTTCATAGTATGAATCAGGGTAATCGCTCCACTGAGATTTCAAGCTGTCCTGAATTGAGGTTTCCAGTTCTTCCAATTGTTTGTTCTCCAAGTCATTCCAAGTTTGCTTTGCGAGTTTCATCAAATCAGATTTAGAAGCGTGTTCGTCTACTTTCACGTCATTATCTCTGAGAAATCTACAACTGTTAGTAACGTGCTTGGAATTACTTGAATAAAAATACCGTCTATTACCGTCTACCATCTATTCTCATCTACTTTTATTCCTGCCTTCTCTTCACTTACTGTTTCATCTCATATTCGTTCCACTTCTGGTACGGCTGTCTGGCAGTTTGGAAAGGCCATTGGAAGGCCATTCCCAGTACAGCGTAAGCTGCAATTAATTGAACTAAAAGCAAAATCCGCATCTTGAAATAAGTCAAGAAATCAAAGAATAGATACTCAGATTCTTGATCAGTCCAAGCAGATAACTGGAATACCTACATTTCCTACATTATATTGATATACTTTCGAATATACAGGGATCACAAGGTATATATAGCCTTAGCTCACTTTACGCTACCATCTCGTCACTTGTATACTCCCAAAGTATCAGTAAAGGTACACATAGTACTTCTATTACCATACTGTGGGGCATTACATCATCTAGATCTTCTTCTTTCAGGGTGAAATTGAGTACTCCATTATGATGACGAAACAATAACTCATTGACTTGTATTTCGACCACGTTCCAACCAGGTATCTAATACCAGGTACTGGCCAGCCCAGAATGGATACGCTAGTCATCCAGTACAACCCAGTTTCCAATAGTAACCAGGGATGAACGGTTAAGGGAACACTCGATCATTACATCACTCGCCTAATTGAGATGAAGAATGTGATGAGTAGCAAGCTAACAGGGTAAATCAGGGTAAATCAGGGCTATTGAGCTTTTCCATTGTAGTTTGGGTGTCGAAGATGAACATTGAGATTGTATGGCAAATTCCCAGTAGTTTAGACAGCGTTGGAGACGGCTAAACCGATGGTTTCAACCACGGAAGATCCGTTCGTCGGATATTCCGTCTCATCCTTGTATTTCTGACAGTTTCAGTTACGCTGGGGAGTGTTTCCGATGACGTCATATAAATATATAGCTGTCTCATTTCAGGGGGTAATAACAATACATGTCCCATTTCCCATCCGATCGCTTTGAACGTTGGCTCCGCGTCCCATTTCCCATCCAGAGATTTCAACCTTTCTTTCCTTCGGGAAAAACGCGGAAGAAACAAACAGACAACTCGGATCACCGAGCTGAAATAGTGCGAGAATGCCGAAATATATGTACAAAAGCGGAGCTATAATTCATCAGGAACCCTCTTTGTCCGCATTTTCCCCGCCTTTTTACGCTCGGAACGCTGTTAGTGTCAATTTGAGCTGTTAACCACTGTTAAGCTCGGATCCTTTTCCGACTCGTACTTCCGTCAACTTTACCCGAGCTCGGAGTATCCTCGGCTTTTCCTATATTCTTCTCAACACTACCAGACCACAAATACACATACAGCTCTTCCGTTACAAGATGGCCGGCCGGTTTAGCCACTTTGACGCCTCTTCCTTTGAAGCTTCCCGCGGTACAACTTCTAATAGCCACAATCCGACTTCGGGACTCCCTCTGGCTATCCCGCTGTCTCCTTTCACGCCTGGAGCGGCGCCCGGTGGCTCAGCGGCGGCGCGCGGCACTTCGCTAGTCAATGTGGACCGCAGTTCGCTCGGAATTCAAGGCGTGGGTGTCACGGGGTTCACTACAGTTGAAAGAGTTACTTTAGCATTCAAATCTGGTATACCGACGGAAATAGCTTGGGCCCTGACTACGCTTGTGCGGCTTTCATGTTCTAATCCGGAAACTTTGGCGTTTAAAACGGTCCCCTGGTTGCCACAGCGGCTTATTTCAATTGTGGCGCAGTGGCTGACAGCTGTTGAAACAGCTGGGCCTGATTTTAATGAGTATTTAGTCGTAGAGGGCAATCCAGCTTATGAATTACGGCAGAATGCTTATGATGCTGCTTTGATATTACGTAATCTGGTCCAAGATCAAGAGAATTCTCACGTTTTAGCTTTAATGTCAGAAACAAAACCATTATTAGCCAGAGCTATAAAACTATACGAATCTCCGTCCGGTCCGAGGTATTTCGAGTTTGTAAACTATATGATCGACGTGACGGAATCTACGAGCTCGTTTTTCCTATCGGATGTAAGCCCGGAAGCTACAGCGGAGGAAGAACTGTTGTTTGATAGATTACTATATATATTATCTGATACAAATGACCGGGCAGCAATTATCCCGAGTTTAGTGGCTCTCACACGGCTGCTAGTAAGAGATACAGCTGAGGGTAAGTTGGCTAGTAAGTTTTCCGGTAAGCTGCTGCACGTTTTAGCTTCGTATTTAAACCTCCCAGTAGATATTTACTTAGTTTCTACGACATTGGATTTTTTTTACCAATTTTGTGCAAATTCTGCTGCTAATATTAGAAGGCTGGTTAATGAGGGAGTTTTATCGGGATTAATTGCTAGTTTAGTGAGTTTAGTGACTGAAAATCATAAACTGCCAGCCTCTTCTTTGCCACGTCCTTTCTCTCTTCCTCGGAGAACTCCGAAACCGGCCCCATCTGCTCCTCCGTCTCTTCCGGCTCCTATTTTATCATATTTGCTCACTCTGAGAGAACCAGAAAGAGCTACACAGTGGATGCGAGCTTCTTATATTAATAACCCGGACGGAGAAGTAACGCAGATATCACTGTGGAAAGCGTATGAATCACAATTTGAACCACACGTAAGAACCGCGCATAAACTGCTACCAGCAGTTGATTTCATTAAAAACGTCAGCAACGCGTTTAAAGATTCCGCTGCTATGGTTGTCCCGTTATCGGATGGCGGGAGGAAGTTTATTATTAAAGGAATCGAACCTCGGGAATGGGCAATTGATCCAGCTAAATTTGTGCCGAACCGAGTTCCCATCAGACGCGGGAACAATGCAGCATTCAAGCTGGGCGAAGCATATTCTAATGAGAACATCCACGTGATTGTGCCAAGGACTAATATACAATTGAGTGAGATAAATTCATCGGCGTTGTCGGTGGTTATCAGTTTAATCCGCAGTGAGGTTCAAGAGTGTGTTGATTGTTTTTCGGCTTATCGGTCGGAGCTGATTGATCTTTTGTGTCAAATCGGCAATCCGGACGTGGCAGGCGGGTTGACAGACATTTTAGATGTTATTAGCAGCAGTGGGGCACCTGTTGCTGTCTCTTCAGGGGCTGGGAGAGGAGACTGAGTGTGTATGTTAGGTTAGGCTAGACTTGTGCGAGAAATAGAGGAGATCTGAGAGAATTAAGTGGCATAGCGTTATTCCCTGCTTTGTGTGTTTACGGCCGTGTAAATTTAGTAACTGTGGCTTCCCCTGTGGCTCAGAAAATGTCCGCTATTCGGTTCCGTTTCTTCCGTAGTTTTCGCCGCCTTGTTGACTTCACGTCTCACTCTGATCTAGGTTTGGACTTCGCGTCTCATCCCGATGTGCATGCACCTCACGTCTCAACGCGAACATGACTACATTTAGCCTCACATACACCAATATTCCTACGAAACGCGCATCACAGCCCTGTCTGCAGACGCTACAACAAGAAATAATACATCATTTCTATTTTTATAACGCCTCATTAACATATATATTCATACATTACAGCTCACTTCACTGCATACGCATCATTACGCATCTCACCTCATGCTGACTCAACGCAACGTGATGCCCGAAACGCATTGCGTTACACCCCGCTAAACTTATTTCGCCTGCCTATTTGGGAATCTCCCTGAGTCTGAAAAGTTCCGAGAGTTTCCTCGGGCTTACTAATATCCCGGTGAGCCGAGGGGTATTAAAGGCTCTTGTTCCGCACTTGAAGTTCTGCTGATTGAATTCTGGATATATTATGATTATAAATTGATTATTTACTGAAGAAGAAAGTACGAAATACGCTGAACTGGTCTGTAATCATCTGTAGTCCCTAAGAACTGCTAGTCTGATAAGGAAGCATCTCGATAATCAGTGAAAAGTACCCCGGAATAACTGAAATTATTCTATCTGCTGTTACTATTTTCAGCCCCTGATGACTGCTGATATCCCTGAGATTCCTGTAGCGACCCGCGTCACTGCTGCGCCTCATGTTCCGTACTTCCTGCCTGGTCAGCCAGCACCTGCAGGTAAACCGGTTCCGACAGGAAAGCCGCTTCCTCGGCTTTTCCAGGGTCTGAAAATAAAGAATTTAGATATCCACAATCGCATTTGGGTGTCTCCAATGTGTATGTACTCTGCCGATAACGGGTTTGCTACTCCTTTCCATTTCCAGCACTATTCGGCTCTGGCATCTCGAGGCCCGGGTCTCATCACGGTGGAATCAACGGCTGTGGCACCGGAAGGTCGAATCACGGCTAACTGCCTCGGCATTTGGACCGACGAACATGCGAAGAAACTCCGAGAGATTGTAGATTACGCTCATGCCGTCGATCAGGTGATTGGCATCCAGTTAGGTCATGCGGGTCGGAAGGGAAGCACGGAACCTCCGTATATATCATTGCTGAAGAGCGTATCTGATGCCCACGGTGGCTGGAATGATAAACTGGCAGCGCCGTCTCCGTTGCCGTTTTTAGCCGGTGTCACTGCTACGCCACACGAGTTATCGGAAGCGGAGATTGCTGCCGTTGTGGAGCAATTTGCGGAAGCAGCACGGAGAGCTGTAGAAATTGCTAAATTTGATTTTGTAGAAATTCACGGAGCCCACGGGTATCTTTTGAACTCGTTTTTCAGTGCTGCCACCAATAAACGGACGGATAAATATGGTGGGAGCTTTGAAAATCGGACAAGAATCTTGTTTGAGATTATTGAAGCAGTAAAGGCGAAAATTGGGACTAAAGTACCGATATTTGTCCGATTATCGGCTGTTGACGGGAAAGATTCGGATCCGGACAGCTGGAAGCTGGAAGATACTGTAAAATTAGCTGATTTGCTTGCCGACAGTGGGATATCTGTACTGGATATTTCAAGCCGAGGCAATCTAGCGGACGGAGATCACGGGTCGCACGATTACAGTGAGCATTTCCGGTTTGCAAAGGCTGTGAAGCAGAAAGTTGGTAATCGGATGCTTGTGACTTCTGTGCGGAATATTCAGAAGGCCGAGGATGCGGAGACTATAGTGGAAGCTGGAATTGATGCTGTATTTGTAGGAAAGTTCTTTCTCCGTAATCCTGGGTTGGTTTGGACTTGGGCTGATGATTTAGGAGTGAGATTGCATGAAATTCAACAGTACGAATGGGGGTTTTATCCCAAGATTGGTAAATAGAGTGGGAGTAGATTAGATAGGAACAAGTGAGAGTAGTGAGGTATAGATGAGAATAAATGAGAATATAAGGGAATAAGAGATAAAGTCGTAGGAGCAAGATGAAGAATGAAGAATGAAGAATGAAGAATGAAGAATGAAGAATGAAGAATGAAGAATGAAGAATGAAGAATGAAGAATGAAGAATGAAGAATGAAGAATGAAGAATGAAGAATGAAGAAT